>VWYH01003690.1:609255-750291 GCA_013399365.1 Pampusana beccarii | reverse complement strand
AAAAGGTTCTTCCCCCAGAGGGTGCTGGACACTGGAACAGGCTCCCCAGGGAGGTGTCACGGCCCCAAGCCTGGCAGTGTTAAAGAAGAGACTGAACAACACCCTCAGACACATGGTGTGAACTGTGGGGTTGTCCTATGCAGGGACAGGAGTTGGACTCGAGGATCCTTGTGGGTCCCTTCCAACTCAAGACATTCTGTGATTCTGTAACTTGCTGCTGATATTTTATGTATCTGTGGATTTATACTCTTGAAAGGAAAATGTCTTGCACTCAAAAGTTTGATGTCCTCACTGGATGTTTTGAAGCTAAGAGCCTGAGAATCAAAGAGAGTCTCAGTGTATATGCCGTAAGATCAGCAGAAGGGAAAGATGCAGTCATGGAATGGAGCCTTGTGCTTTGTAACCAATTAGGATAACTTGATGTTAACAGTAAGAAATTAAGCAACATGCTGTGTCATTTGTTGTCAAGCTTGTTTTTGCTAGTATAACAGGCAGAAAATACCTTTGGGTTTCTTGCTGGTGGTAGTTTCCTGCTTTTCTGTTTCCTTGTAGCACAGCTGCTTTGGCATGAGTTACGTCAGTATAGACCTATTGCTACAGACCACACGGTTCTGATATATTTTGCTTAAATTGATTAAAACTGTTGATGAAAACCAGCAGTTATTTTATATACTGAATTCTGAGGCCCATTAAGGAGGATATGGCCAGATATCCACAGCAGTAAAAATGGCACTTTTAAGCGTCGAGCAAATCATTTTATCTCTCTGTAGTTTAAATTCATAAAATTATTACTTATTTTTTGGACAAGAATTTTAACCTTGCCCAGATTTCCTCAGTGCTTAACCTCAAATGTGCCACGTGGGTTGGGTATTTCCTGGCCCACTTCCATTAAAATGAGTCATTTTTCAGTTTAACTAGAAAATCTTTGTCAGTGTCTAATTTTGAGTAAAACTGCACAGAGAGTACTTTGCCTGAACTCCTCTGCCAATGTGATCTGCGGGCTGGGAGGTGGGATGCTAAAGTGTTGGAGATCTAGGAGACAAGTGTGTTAGAAGAGCAGAATACTTAATCATCTTGTATCTAACCCTGCCATCTATTTAGAACACTAGGCAAGAGGTGCTAATAAAATGGAAAATTATTCAGATTTTTGAGCAGCAAACAGAAGAAAAATTACTGTTGTGTTTTCATAACTGATATAGGTTAAATAGAAATACGTACGTTCTTAAAAAAAAAGTTATTTTGCAGCATGTGACTTGTGTACTAAAATGTGTTTAATATTACTTTACATGGCCAACTTTGCTGGTCTAATTCTTCATGTCAATTTCTGTGACAGATTTTGCAGATTCATTGATAATGGAGTTTTAATATGTGTTTCTGAAAAGCACAATTGTATATTATAGCATACTGAAGAACAAAACAAATAGTTGTTCCTGATGTAGTCATTGAGAGTGGTTGCTAGTGAGGAGCATTAGAAGAGATGCCAGGTACTACCTTGATTGTATTCCAGGTTAGGTTTCAGAATCTTTGTTTTGCTTCATGCCTTGCTACAATTTTAATGGCAGATGAAAAAAATGTTACCTAGTTAGCTAAACTCCAGCATGGTTTACTTAGTGCAGTTTCAGATGCTATCCATGTTTTGAAAATAGGAACAAAGTAAGTTTTGAGAACCGAGGGGGGAAAAAAACCTACAAAAACAGGTCAGGTTACAGGAGTATGGAGACAAAATTTTTAGCTGGGGACAAACTTTTTAGCAGCACCTATTGCAACAGGACAAGGGGTAATGGTTTTAAACTAAAGGAGGGGAGATTCAGGTTAGACATGAGGAAGAAACTTTTTACAATGAGGATGGTGAAACACTGGCACAGGTTTCCCAGAGAGGTGGTAGGTGCCACATCCCTGGGGACATTCCAGGCCGGGCTAGACGGAGCTCTGGGTTGGAGTAGGTGACCTTTGAGGGTCCTTTCCAACCCAAGCTCTTCTGTGATTCCATTCTGTGAGTGTGCTCTCAGCATTGTTGTGTTCTTTGAGCAGTGCCATGCACAGGTATGTTCCTGGTGATGTGATTGGACTGGTTTAAGATGGTGATGCCCAGAGGTGGGTGTTAAATTGTCCCTCCTGTAGCTGAGAAGCAGGAACAAACGGCCTAACACTTGTAAGATTGCTTTTATGGGAAGTAAAGACTGTCTTGTTTGAGTTGGCACAAGTAGTGTTATCATTAGGTCTGTTTCGTTTCCACTGCAGAGGTTAAGGAAGTGCCTGTCTGATTGCATTGTTATACTTTGCAACCTGTTTTTTTTCAGAGAATAATACTGATGGCAGATTATTATTTTTTTAATAGACATCCTCTGAAACAATAATGAAGGTAGTTTTAAATACTGTTGTAGGCAAAAAGAATCAGTGAACTTTCTTTCTGAAAAGTAATTGAAAAGTATGTTATTTATTGTATGCTGGTACTTAAACTGCCTTTCAGGAAAGCTGTCTAAAAAATATATATACTTCACCAATATGTTTAATTTTATTTTTCAGGGTTAGTTTTAATAAGCAAGGCAGCATTTCATGAGCAGGCTTTTCATTTGAAGCTACAGGATGTACAGATGTTACCAGATATGCAAATTGCTTTTCATCTTTTATTTTTTATTAAGGTAGTGGTAAATAAGAACAGGAATCTTCAAAATTCTGTTTCTGCGTAGTTAGTGTAATGTCTTTTACCATTTGAGACTTCCTTTACAGGGTGCTTTCAATATTTAAATCTCATTTGTGCTAGCAAAACACACAGAATATGTTTCCTGCCAGGTCATGAAAGTGTAAAAAAACCCTGTGCAGACTTTTTTGATAATCTTTTTACAAAATATCTTGGGAAAATCAGAGAATTACTAAATTGAGCTTGTTAAATTCTCTTACTGTTAGGTATTCTAATTTTATGTGAAGTAGATCCAGCTTCCTTGCATATATTGTAAGCATAGACCAGTTAACAATGAAGAAATTTTCATTTCTGATTTTGAGTTTATGGAGCTGTGTTTCGTCTTGAAGGAGAAAAAAATAGTAATATTTGATACAGAAACAGTGGAAGGAAAGGATGTGAGAATACTGTCAGCTGGTGTTGTTTGTTTTGAATCCTGCAGTCAGAATAGTTTTAGTTTTCTCTTGTGCCCATACAAAATTCTTTAGACATTCATATAGTTCTGCAGAAGTTCAAGGTTCTCCTTTTCACATGCATTTGATTGCAGGATTGAGGTTGTAAATCAGCATGTAGTGACTTAGTGAAATGCTGCTACATTGGAGAAAAAATAGCTAGATGAACTGGACATGAACTTGATACGAGTTCTTATAATTTTTTTTTTTTTTTTAATTTACCTTTGATTATACTAAAAATCAAGCTTTAATGTAACTGACCATTTGGTCAATTCACTTGCACTGATTTGCGTGTTTTCATTCTTCAATAGAGACTCATAGCTAATCCAGGGGGGAGGCAGCGTAGCAGACTGTCCATCATGGCTCAGCATCTCTGCACTGTTGAAAACTGTTTCGTAATTCCAGGTGCAGCCTTTGTTCCAAAGCCAGAGGTAAGTTTTGATGTATTTCGTTGTGGTTTGTTGTTTTTTTTCGTTGTTGTTTGTTGTTAATTTGTCAATCAAGCAATATGTCTGATTTTGAGTAAGGAAAAGAATTGGGTGCTCTAGTTTAACATCTCCATACTATGAAGTGGAGTGATGTGATGATATTCCTGCAAATGACGCGCGCTTGCTTCAAGAAGGTGCTTTTCTTTTTTGGTTCCTCAGAACATGGCTTTGACCTTCATTCCTGTCTGCAAGATCAGTGTACTTCTTTGGGTGTTTATGGAGAGGGTGATTAGGATTTGATGACAGGATAATCTGCTAGGATTGTATCATCTTGGGAAAGCCTGCTGTTTTACAGTTTGCATTTATTTGCTTTGGGAATTGTGCCTAGAAAGTTTGATGGGTCTTTTGAAAGACCCTGGTAAATAAAAGCTTTTAGTTTGTCATCTTTGTCTAAGATGACAAATTTTACCATGCTTATAATCTTTACGTTTCACCTTTACTCATCTTTAGCATATTTAACTGCCTCCTATTTGCTATAGTGCTTTGTCACCTACGTCCCACTGCCTGTTTAAAAAAGTAACAATCTTTTCTCCCTCCTCTCTGCTCTTGAGTGAGTAGAGGAGAGCAGTCTCTCTTCTGTCCTCTTATCTACTGCCACTGGTTTTTATAAATATCCATTATAATTGCAGTAATCAAGAATTAATAAATTAAACTGTGTTTTGGACAATAATGTGTTTTTTACATTAACAACAACAACAAGTGTGCCTGACACTAAATGGGGTCTCTTTCCCCTGAATGCACATGGAAATCTGCTGTTCTGTTTCAGAAATGAATTTGCAGCTTCTGAAAGTTCCTCTAAAACTGGTTGGTTCAGCTCATCAATCCATTTCCCTTCCCCCTTATCACAATCTATGTCTCGATATTTTTACTTTTCAGGCTTATCTCTTGAGAACCTTTGGGTGGTCATTCTCTCTCTTGCCACAATGAATGTTAAGGTCTATCTAGGCATATTTGGATGATGATGTAAAATTCCGTTAATATTTTTTGAGCAAGTAACTGTTCAAACATGTTAAATTGCTACTCATGACAGCAATCTGTTGTGAAGAAAAATGACCAGGCTTAAGACATCTTAATTTTTGCTTTGGTTTTTGGGGCTGTTTGTTTTGTTTTGTTTTTCCTGTTTCTTAGATGAACAAAAAATAATTTCAGGATGTCATCTCACTGTTAAATCTGTGAAATAGTGTTCAGTAAGCCAAAAATTCCAGTTTTGTGGTGGTGGTGGTTTCTCAATTGTGAATACCCTTCAAGGGCATAGTAGTGGTACTGTAGTCAAAAGTCTAGTGCAGACTCTGTCTTAAGATCGGGAAGCTATAACTGATATTCCCATTTTCCTGTGTTGGAAAGGCCATAGTTGACTGAGAGACAGGTAACTGAGGATTGTGACAAATGTCTTAGTATGAGCAAATTCTACAGTCAGTTGTTGCTCTGTTGAATAAAAAAGGCAGTACCACTAAAGGCAAGCATATTCTTAATTATCATATTTATTTGAGTTAAAACAAATATCGTTTATGTTGCAAAAGCAGAAAGTACAAATCCTACAGGAAGACTTGGCACCTGTTTTCACTGTATTTTGTTTCCTTCAAACTCCTGTTGTAGACTGATCTTCTGTTTTGTCCCTGTTCTTCTAGCTGTAGTCTGACATGTGGATTTGGATATTACTGTTTCTGACAAAATCTTTGTTATCTTGGAAAGCTCTTGCAGTGTGTTGTGAATGAAGTGACTCAGAGCTTGATTTTTTTTCTTAGGTAAACAAAGTAGTTCAGGTACTTCTTTATAAAGTTTTAGGAAGAAAAATTTGCTGCTTATGTAACTGATGAATACTTCATTTTGCTTATAATATGCAATCGTTACCTTTTCCTTATGCCTTCCTGTAAAAACACCTTTGATTCTTATTTTACAAAGATTAGTTTTAATATTTTACAAATATTAGTTTTAATTCACATACATAGCAATGATCATGGCTGAGTGTCATGTCCAACCCCTTATTAAAGGTGGAGATGTGTGTTTTGTGGAATGAGTTGTTTACCTCATTTGCTCAATGAGTGAGTGTCTATTATTTCAACAGTACTATCAGTGCTGAGGCAGAAAGGACTCTTGGTTTATGGAATGGAATGGTGCTGCACAGTATTGTGTCTAGAGAAAGAAAATTTGGCTTTTTGCTCATAGTTAAGGTTCTGCATTACAAATAGTACAAAACAAGCTCCTTGATGAATACACAGGAAACTCAAAGTGGCTACATAGTAGTAGTGCAAGCAAGATGTCATTCCATCCTATGTATGTTACGTAGAATAAAGACTATATATTAGATGCGTAAAACATTCCACTTTCTCAAATGCTATAACAGAAGATCTTTTTCTAACAAACTCTACATATAATGTTTAAGGCCCCTTCATGCTGTTTTAGTGAATTTCAGGCTAATAATATGGAAAATGAAAGTTGTATATAAATATGCAAAATAAATAGCAGTTGGCTTTGTTGAAAGACTCATCCAGCATTGTCATACTCCTAAATTAAAAGGCCTGTATCATACCCCTTTTTGTTCCCTTATGTATGCTAGCAAATTAACATCAGTTTGGTTCTTATTTAGGGGAGCATTTAGATAGAACATCCTCTACCAATGACCAATACAAACCAAAATCTATGTGTTAAATGAAAGCTTAAAGGATGTAAGATTATCAAAATAAGGGAGTCAAGAAAATAAGTTTAAATAAAGAAACTGTCTCTTTATCACCATTGTATATTACATTTTACAGTACTAGAATGCATGGGAGTGGGCCTGAAAGAGTCCCTACTGGAATAATTAAAAGGACTTACAAAGTTATTTTAGAAGGCCAGAGATGTAGAAGACAACAAGTGGCAGCTGTATTATTTGAATTGTTAAAAGCTACTTGGACCAAGTGTAAGCCAGAACACTGCCAGATTTTTCTTGAACATAGATATTTAGTTTGTATCCTGTGTGTTGCAGTGTGCAAGTGTTTTCATAGTCATGGTTACTTTTCTGTTGTTGTATTGCCCCTCAAATCCAATGTTAATTGTGTCGTGATAGATTAGTAGCAATTGGTGAATGCCCAGTAGATCTATCTTGAAAATTAACAAATGAAACCCACAGCAGGTGGCAGTTTGGGATGGGAGAGCCATTTTTGGCAAGATCTGAATGGCACTGCTGATTCTTCAGCCTGATATGCATAATATACGATGCAGCTAAGGTTTGAGGCTATATGTTTTTGTCGGGGTGTTTCTTTTTGTTTGTTTGTCTGTTTGTTTGGTTTATGTGTGTGTAGTTTTTTGTTTGGTTTTATTTTCTAAAAAAAAAATCTAGTTACCAAGGCAAATTAGAACTGAAAATGAAAGGCAGATGTCTGTTACTTAAAAAACATTGAATTGAGCTTATTGGATAGAGAGTGGTTGAGGTCTTTTACCTTGCATTGTAATAAAATAAAGATTTAAAATGTAAAATACACTGTAAAACATATGTTATTGATAGACTGATTTGCTAAATAGAAAGCAGTTTTTAAGCATCTTTGCTGTAACAAGCCATCAGTACATTAATTGTACTGTCGGTTATGTTTTAAAATAGTTTCTTTTTCTTCAGTTAATGTAACCTGGAAAGTCAAAAAGGAGGGTTTGAAAAATCAACAAAAAAAGTACTCTTGTAGCAGACTTAAGCATTGTTCCCTACTTCATTTTTTCATGGATGCTGCTGTAAATGAAGTACCTTGCTTAAACATAATTGCAACACAGATGTTAGAAAAGTTAAGTGCTATATTATACATTCTTTTAAATAATCAAACTAAACGTAGCACACAAAAAAAGCCTCAATGGATAGATATAACTGTATTTACACGTAGTCCTTCAGGTCGTAACCTGCGTTGCTCCCCTGCTCTGTGGATGGGAAATGGTGCTGCGGTGGAGGGTAAATCCCTGCTCCTGGCTGCTTGTTAAAACAGGAGGTGCAGAAGATCACACCTGCGATAAGCAGAAACCCCGCTGAAATGAATCCTGTGTAAACTGCTCCTCCTGGTTCATGTTTACTGCTCTCTGGAATGGTTTGGTCCAGAAAATTTGCAATAATTTCTCTTGTGTACCAGGATGTTGGTACTAATCCAAAGATTCCTGCAAGAATGAAGCAGACTCCTCCAGCAAAACAAGCATGGTTTTTGCTGTCGGTGTCCCCTCCCAGCTTTGTGCATTTCATTCCAACTGCAGTGATGCAGATCCCGAAAGCTGACAGGATACAGGACAGTACCATGGTGGTCCGTGCAGCCTGGATGTAGACGGGGAGAGACAGAACCGAGTATTTCAGGTTACAGCTAAACATCCCAGTGCTGTACCACGTGCAGTCCATCCAAAGTCCTTGCATCTGTGTTATAGCTGTTATGATATTGGAACCAACATCCGCATTTACCTTCCAGTTTGGTAGCAGGGTGGCCGTGATGTCTCCAAAAACGCCAAACAAAGCCAGAATAAAAGCAAAGAACTGCAAACTTGCTGATGCCATGATGATTATCTGATGTCACCCTTTGTCTGCCTGTTTCTCTCTTGTAAATGAGTGTAACCGGATGGTCTGGTCGCTTTGTAGCCAAGGCTGTAGCCCTCTGTGTAACAGGGAGGAAGGGGGGCGGGTGGGAAGGAGAAGTGTGAGGGGGAAAGAAAAAGAAATAAGCAAACAAAAAAGCTTGCATTTAAAATTAGAGCTATTTGAGTGAGTATCTGAACATGACCTTGCAGCAGATGAGAGCAGCTGAGCAGCTGTACACAAGGTACTTGAACATAAATGATGGCCAATGGCCAGTGTTTTAGAATTGCTTGTGAAAATTGCTGCCCTTTCATAGATGATTCCAAGCTATCAAGCAAAACTTATTTTACTGAAGTTGTTTTTCATAGTAGTATACAGATTGCAGGCTTACTAGCCAAATATACATTGCAAATGGAACACTAGGAACTTGCAGATGAGAAGTCATTGTGGAAAAATGCTGTGGTAGAAAATATATTGTACTCTTCAAGTACCTCCTTTGAGTGTGTTCATGGCAGTAGTCAGCTCCTGTTGACTATTTTATAACAATGAACATTGATAATAGTACCTTTCATTTAAAGTATGGTTAAAGGTAACTCTTTATTTCAATTATTTGAAAATTATCTGTTCTTTGTTTAATAACTGTTAGAAAATTTCAGATTTTTGAAGAAAAATAAGATTTAATTTATTTTTTGCAGCATTTTCACAGTTAAGTCACGTGTGACTTTACTAAATCAATATTTTATTTTCAGTCAGTGATTCTCAGTCCTTGACTTAGAGCAGCAGTAGATATCAAGTTGTAAGAGGTGGTATGATCTGCTTTTGTCTATAAAATAAAATACTGTTTTTAACACTGATATGGAACAACTCAGTTGTGTAAGTGCCTTTTCTTAATCAGTCACTTCCCAGTCTGAAATAATTTCCAAATTTGCCATGAAGTAGCAGTTTAAAAAAATTCATTAAAAAACCTCCCTGCTGTTCTTGCAAAGAGTCAAATTTCATTTGACGGATGAGAACATTTTAGGCAGTACAACAACTATGCACCTGGGAAGATGGAACTGTTGCAGTTACATCAGCTGGACTGCTGGAATAGCAGCTGAAGAAAAATGGTTTGAAACCTCTTTGACAAGGGCTAGAAATGGTGTCCTGCCTTTTGAGTGGGGCTGTATAATAGGCAGATTTCATCTTTTATCAGAGTGGTAGAGAAAGGGTGATCCTCAGACTGGATTATGATTTCTAAGACATTCTATCTAAATATGAACAATAATATTAAAATTAGACTTTAGCATTAGAACTTTTTTGAAAAGTCAGAATATTAGAGGTAAAGTTGAAATAAATGAAACACAAAATCTCTGTAGCATTGTACTCCTATTTCAATTCATTATATATAAGACAATAAGGTTTTGATCAATGCATATTCTATGAGTCTTTAGTAGCATTACATAACAAGTAATCTTCTAATTTATATATTGTACTTGGCACATCCTTGAACAATTATCTGAACTAACTCTGTCCAGCATATATATATGTGTATATATATATGTAAAATGCAGATAGTTAAGGTCAGAATATTAACAGCTACTCATTTTTAAAATCCTGTTTCATTGACCTGCCTATTTGCAAATGCCTTTAGTTTGTTCAGACTGAAGAGTTGTTTTGAGGAATGCATATCATTTGCTGTATCAGGCCCACAGGAAAGATGGCTTAACTTCCTTCTACAGAATGAACCGACACATCTGGATAGCTCAAAACTCATTCAAAAGCATATTCTGGAACATCTAATTGGGATCTTGAGTTAGCTTTTTTTCATTGCTTCCCTTTTAAAATTTCAGCATATGCAAACATGCAAACATAGATGCAAACACTGCAAATGGTAGCCATACATTACATTTAATGTGATGAACCAAATTAAAGTCACGACAAATGCAAGTATAACCATTGCAAGTGTAATAAAAAATACAGTTATTTTTCATTCCTGTTTGTGTAACACTTACTGCTGGATGTGAGGTCTGAGATGTTTTCTTCACTGTAGATATCCTGGAAGAATGCAGTTTCTCTTGAATGGAACTATCCCTTCTCATATAAAACTGCATTGGCATGTATTAACAAAATTTCTTGGAATGTTGTTGTTTTCTTTTCTCTACAGCAAGTGCATTACTGCTGTTTGTTCCCTCTCTTAGTTCCATCTACCCGAGAATAAAGGAGTACTTTGTTTAATGAGTTTTGTTTGACAAACACTCAGTGAGGGAAAGCAAAGAGATTATGGAGAAAAACACATGGAGGCCCTTAGTCCTAAATACATAATGATATCCAGGTTCTATGATGGAAACTGTGAACAGTGATTAAAAGCAGTAAAATCTTGAGAATCCATAAACTCTGGACTTACGGATATAGGGGGGAAGGAGGAGGAGGGGGAGGGAGGGGGAAGGGTGGGAATCATTTAAGTTGAACTGAGAGCCAGAGTCAGGATTTTGGTGTTTGTGAGTTGTTGGTGTTGGGTTTTTTTCATCACAGATAATCTTATTAAGAGTTTAAATTTGCTAGGAAAGAACTATGCTATTTATTTTAATTTGAATTGGGACAGCAGGGCATTTCTATTCAACTGCAGGTTTTCCTTATCTCTTCTTGATAGCTTGAGCCTTCTGTAGGTCATCCTATAACTTGTTAACTTTGCATGGGTCTCTATAAAAGAGTGAAGGAATGAAGATACTCATAAGGCTTATAGGGTGACTGCAGCACATGGGAGAAGTGGCCTCAACAAGTTAGTGTGTGAAATCAAAAAGTCTTGCTGAATGTAGTCATCGTATACCCGTAGGTTCTGTACTTGACTTCTGGTCTTCTGTGATCCTGTTTGTGAGCCTCATGTGAATGGAGTTATGAGAAAGCTGTTCTTACACAGGACTTGGATTATTGCTATTAGTGCAGTTTAGTGCAGTAGCACAGTTATTTTTTGCTGGAAGTGAACCAGAATGAAACCCTTGCATCAGAACAGCAGTCCTACAAGACACACATATCTGGTGTCAGACCTAACATTTGTCTGTAGTAGACAAAGTGCTGGTACTGAACACTTGGTTGCTAAAAGTGCTGGCTTAGAACTGTCTTAGTAGGATCTCAAGCAGTATGTTTTAATGAAGTCGTAGTATGTGCTGCTCAGGTTTCAGTTCCCTATGAGTAAATTACAGCTTGAAAAAGGGTACGTGGGTTTGCTTTTAACACAGCCCTGTCTCAAGATATGTGTATTGCCTGTCATGAGACCTTTATTGGCAACAATTAGTAAAAATTGTCTCATTTAGCTTATTCTGATTTAGAGTGTAGATTTCCATTTACTCTGAAGTAAATTGTGTTCTGTCATGTGTTGCTCCTACCCTCCCAGAGCATAAACCTTCATTGTATAGACACACTAAAACAGCAAGTAGGGAATAATTGCTGTAGTACTGACAGTTCAGGATAGATCAGTTGAACAATTTTCATATTAATTATTTTGTAAGAATTGAGTATTATTTTGTAAATATTTCTAACATAGCTGGTGAGGGGGAAAGAAAGTGCTACTAATAAAATGATCAGCAAATTAAGTTGTGTATTTTAAGTACTCTCGTGTACTCCATTTGCTCTCATGATTCTACTCTATTTTATGCATATTAAAAAGGTTAGGGAAAAATAGCATGTATCATTTTAAAGGAGCGGCCAATTACAAGTGAAAAGCTTTCTCCTGTATCTGTTGCTATAGTAACCAGGCAGCTTTCCTGGGGTCCAAAGAAAACAGTGTCTGCAGTGGAACAAATGCTTAGAAGTGCTGTGTTTTGTTTCAGAAGCAGAAATTATTGCCCACTGGCCTTGAGATTGCAGATTGGGCTGTTTTTCTCTTAAACTGTACATTGTGTCTAGATTGAGTTCTTTTTTTCTTTTCCTTCAGAAATCTTTGTTTCTGTACAAGGAGCCAGTTGGTCACGTGAAATATGTATTTGCCCTGTTCAAAAAGATAAATTTTTCTGACACTGAATGTGAGCACAAGTTTTTGCTGCATTCCTATAGTCTTCCTGAGAGGTAGCAGCAACCTGTGTCAAAGGTAGAATCTGTCAGCACTTCAGAAATTCAGAAACTGCTTTGGAAAATGTATTTACATGCCTTTCACTGCAGATTCCATATGTCAAGTTTTCTTCATTACCTCATTTTAAAAAAAGACACTAGCTTTCAGAAAAGGTAGAAAAGCAGGCAAAACTCACTATTTGTAACATATAGTTGTGATCAGCAGTGCCAATACTGGAAACTGGTTGCGTTGTGGTTTTTTTTTCATCAGCACCACTAATCAGAATTTCCTATCTCTAGCCAGTATTTTCATTCAGTGTTTTAAGTTCTGTCTACATAAAAAACATGGGTTGTTAGAGTGTCAGAATTTCTGTTGAATATCGTACTTCTGCTGTTGAAGCAGTTGTTTGTACTGGAGCAATCTGCTTGACAACTGAGCTGTTCCCATTGCAAGTACAACGTGGATGGATGGCAACTTTGTGCCAGAGAAATATGTCCACATCAGACGTTACTATAATTTAACTGATTAGGAAAGAAAAAAAGAGAAACTTAGAAAAGTTTTGGTTAAAGCAGTAAAAAAAACACTTCTCATTTTTTTAATACTCTCTTCCTATGGGTTTTCTGAAAGAACTGGTATATTGCAAATGTGCCTAGAACACAAGCTGTTCTTTGGTCTCAGCATGTCTTTTATTTCAGCCAATTTATTTCAGTCAACTTCTTCAATTTAATGTCACATAGAATTTCTTCTGTTAATGCCAATATTGACTTCCAGACCTTTTAAAAAGATGGTTGATTATCCATTGTGTGGACTTTTTCAATAAGAGACTGAATTTTCAGTGTCCTCCTCCACAGAAATTTTGCATGTTTATTGTTGTTAATATCTAGTTTGGAAGATGAACTGCTTTATTTGATGTTGTGCAGAAGTGAATTTTTAGCCCAGCCTGCATTTTGCAATACAAAAATCTGAATTCAGGATATTTCTATATAATACAATATCTATCTGATTGCATTTGGGGCATTTTATATGTCTATATGTGTATATTGAAGGGAAGAGATTATTTCACTCTCTTTTCAGATACAGGGAAAGTGACTGTTCTGTGAACCAAGCTGATTTTAACTATAAAAGAGTAAAACAAGCTTGGAAAAAAAAAATTGTAGAGTCATTCAAATATAATTCTGGTTGAACTGTGATACACAGTGTAAATACAGAGTTGTACGGTCACTTAAACTGAACACAAACTTATTTCTACCTACCATTCCTTTAAATAGACTACAATTTAAAAATCTTAATATATAGAAAAGTAATTCCTTGGCTACCATTTTAGAAAAGCCCTAGAGCAACAGAAAACATGCAGGGAATGGGTTTGATTTCTAATTATAATACCAATTTTCTCCAGCTGCCCTTCAGCCTGTATATCAAGTATTGTCTAATTTGTGTATCATGTCTGAATTGTCTCTTGGAAGGATCTGAAGAAAAAAGTGCTAATTACTTCACAGATTACATGGAAGTTGTTCTGGATGGAGGAAGTGCCATGGGGAAAAAAGTAACTAAGTACTAATGGCATGTGAATGAATTGGAAATATGTAGATAACAAAGACAAGCTAAAATTCTGTAGGGCCTTAGAAAGTTAAGTCAAATCTTTTTATTCAAATACTATGACATTAGTTACTGCTCAGCTATGTTAACCTGTCACAACAGTGTCTTCCTATGATCTGCCAGTTTCCTGATGTCTAACTGGTTAGCTTAGAAATAATGTGTCTTGGAAGAATGTATCTACTCATGTATCATTCTTTTCTCTATAGGTGGATGTGGCCGTGGTACATTTTACTCCATTGGTGCAACCAAAGATACAACAGCCATTCGAGCTAGTAGAGAAAGTGGTTCGAAGTGTTTTTCAATTTAGAAGAAAATACTGCTTCCGCGGACTCGAGTAAGGATCTTTATTGAAAAATTCTCAGATGCTGTTTCTGTAAATGCATCAACTACTAAAGCAGTTAAGAAACACTTGTAGTTATGCATTTGGTTTTATTCCTCCCTTATTAAGTTTGTCATCGTAGTTCATCAGATCTTTCAATTTCAGAATAGTTTCTGGAGGCAAAACTAGGAAATTAAGCTCTTTCTGCAGCAATTATATAATAATTGCCATGCATTTTTGTTAGAGCAGTTGAAGCTGTTAAAATTGCTAGCATAAGTTGGTGAGCTTTCTAATAGCTTGTCTATCTCAGAAACAAAACAAACAAAAAACCCCACCAGCCACAAAAACTACAGCAGGTACTGCTTGAGTAAAAAAATCGAAGTTTCAAAATTCAGAAACAAAGATGGTAGTGAGAGGAGGGAGAACGTCGTTTGTGGGCAATTTTACTTACTTGGGGATAACGTCAAAAGGTCAAATTCTTGTTTCTGTGCTTGGCCTCTTCTGGAGTTCTTACTGACTCTTTAAAAAATTCCCCATGTCTTACTGAGGGAATTTATTAGGTTCTCTAACTGAGACAAGAAACCTGCCGGCTGTTCTCCAAGGATCCTGTTAGAGCTCCAGCACGGCCACGAGTCTGAGCTGGTGTGGGGAACCCCACCCAGCGTTCAGCACGGTAGAGCAGGTGACGGAGCTGCTGTGAGGACTGCAGGCACACAGCGGCTGCTGCTGCTCCGCTGGCGGAATTTTGCTGGCCCTGATGCAGGCCAGAATGAGGGTGAATACCACCTTGCTGAACTACGAGCCTTATGTGTCACTCTTTTAAAGGTTACCAAAGAATCTTGCTTCTAGTTCGGGATTTTTTTGCTTGAAGCAGTGAATGGCATTAATGTCTGGGTTGCACACGTTTGACCTAAATTTTTGCCTGTGTTAAGGTTAGAGTATGCATTTGGAGGTGGTTGGACAACGAGGTATCCAAACTCCAGATATGTTTGTATTTGATTCATAGAGTTGGTTGTTGGTTTTTTTTTTGTGAAAGAACAGTTGACAATATAAGCAGAAGGTACACACAAGCAGCATATCAATGTTACATAGAATATTTTTGCTATAGTTTAAAAAAACCAAACAAACACAGGACTATTGAGATTGTGTAATCTCAAATTGCTAATTGAGGTAAGGAGGGGGAATCTGAACTCTTGGGCGTCACATATCCCTTAGCAGCTTATCATGCTTTAGCCCTAGTGTGTAGCTAAGAAACACAATCCTCTTGTTCTTTAGCTGACTTGAAAAAAAAAAAATAGCAAATTTTGATATATAATAAGACTATTAAGTCTGTTACAAGGTATCTATGTGTCGATTGCTTATACTGTATAAATCAAGGTAATGAACAGTTTCTATTGCTATGTAAATTCTGGGATCTGAGAGACATGGCATAGAAGGTTAAACTATTACATCCATGAAGAAAAAAAATTTTAGTTTGAATTTTTCTTCATGGACATTTGTAAGATGGGGTTCGTAGTCTGTATATAAAAGGTGATTAAACATTTTTGGCTCCCAGTACATTGTTTAACTACTAAATCAAAGAAGAGAATAACTTAAGGAGGGATATGAAAATCAGAATTCATAGAAACATTTTGGTTGGAAAAGACCTTTAAGATCATCGAGTCCAACCATTAACCTAACAGTGCCAAGTCCAGCGCTAAACCATGTCCCTAAGAACCGCATCTGTGTGTCTTTTAAATACCTCCAGGGAGGGTGACTCAACCACTTCCCTGGGCAGCCTGTTCCAATGCCTGAGAAACCTGAGCCGATTTAACCTTGCTGACCTAGACGCTGAACTAATGGGGACATTTTTGACCAAGGCTTGGAGTAGCACATACTTCAAACTAGGTTCTTCCCAGAAATTCCATCCTTCTCTTGTCATTTCAAACCCTTTCCTAACTTTGTGTTCTGTCAGCCCATCACGAGCCAACTATCACTTACTTATTCAAAGCCTTTTGACACGCTTTTCCGGCCAACCTGCAAAAGACAGGTGAGGGGGGCATGTTACTGTATTAGATGCACAGCCTTTTTAGGTCTTATGTACGTATGACTGAGGCAGATATTAATAATTTGAAAATTGAGACACGCACATCAACCATGTGCAAATTTTCTGCCTTTCTGCCCTGTTGTACACTGAGAACTGCTAATAAGAGTTAGTCCTTTCAATAGTTTGCACTTTGTAGTATGCATTTTTGTGAGGCATTCAAAATCACTTGAATTAATAGTATTCATTAAAATTTGGGGACCTTGTGAGAAAGGGGTGCTAACACATCTGGACACAGAGTGAATGAAATGGTTTGACTATCTTATAAACAGTAACAGAACAGAAATCAAAATGTAGGGCTCCTGGCACATTCTCCAAGTTTTAGATATTAAAAAAGTGCATGATAATTAACTATTCCTTTCCTCTTTCTTGGCTTTTTTTTTCTGGCATTGGAGTTATGGTATTACTGACAAGTGATAACAGTATCTTTCCCAGTCGAATGAAACATTTCGCCTGAAAGTGAGTCATATGGTTTGGATCTGATCTGTTTTGCAGAGTTTAATTTGTCCTTGCTCACCAAATACGAGGCAAATTTAAGCAGGCTCTGTGACTGTATCCATACCCAGAGCTCTTTTTAATGTTAGCAAACACAAACATATGTGCATATCTTTAATGTACAATGCATGTATATGCTTTACTATGTTGTTATGATTTGCATTTGCAGAAAAAGGGCCCTTACATTTCCATTTACTTAGATAATGAGCAATATTAAGAGTGCCAGAGCTAAAATGATGACATGCTTAATCGTAAACCTATATTAAGTAAAATCCCAAGAGGACCCTGTTACTCTTAACGGGAACTGAATTGTCTGTCTGAAGTGTTTGAATCTCTCTGTCTTCTCGCCCACCTTTTAGGACCTTGTTTCCTCAAGATGGACGTTTGACAAGAACAGAACAGCTGATGATGACAGCAAACGTTGATCCAACTCTGCGTCCTTTTCAGCTCTCCATGTCACAGTTTAGAAATCTGTGCGATACATATAGGAAAATGTGCGATGAAGACCCGAGCCTTTTTGCGTACAATTACAGAGAAGAACTAAAGCAAAACAAGATGATGAGGAATTTACTAAAAAATCAGCCTGAACAGACTGAAGAGGAAAATCAGCTGTAACTGTAGCAGGCTGATTTTTTGTTGTTGTTGTATTAACTCCTGAGGCTTATATATTTGTATGTCTGCACAGGTATGGAAGAAATACTTTTGAGAAAGTGGTGGGGAGAGAGGGCTTTCCCATTTTATTTTTTCATCCCATTTAGCTGTAGACAAAAGTGATATGACCATCCAATTACAAGGTGCCTACAGGTTTCTTTACTTCAGGGGAATGGCTACGACACATACCAAGAACAAGGTATGTTGTAAGACGTAATTAAGTTGAGATACTTCTGAAATTGAATTTTGTATGAATGAAAGCACATTACTGAAATATAAGAAAAAATACTTTTCATACTTGAGGGGTTTTGCGCTCTTTTTATCCTAGAACATCCTACTGTGCAGAGTAATTTAAAAAAACACAAGCCAGAACTCTTGTATAAATATACCCAAGTGGCTGACGTAAAGGAGGATGAAGTGTGCAGAGTGCTTCAAGGTCTGCTAATGCTCTTCTCATTTATGCAAAACCAAAGAATTGGGGATTTAAAGCTCCAACTAGAGAAAAGCAGCATGATTAAAAAGTAGAAAACATGGCTAAGTACAATACTTATTTGTCTTTTACTGTACAGGCTGGTAGAGAAAATAAAAAATACAGTCAAATAAAAGATTACAGGCCAAGCTTTGGTTTTGTATTTACACATATGTATAAAGTATAAACAGCATCTTGAAACTTACAAAAATGAAACTTCTGCACTATTGTGCACTAAAACACATTAAAATAACTTACTTCTGCTTTAAATAAAGCAACAAATGAAAACCAAAGAAATAAAATGCCCAAGGTATTGAAAAATTCATTTTGCAATGCTACTTTCCATTGTAATCCCCTCTGCCACTCAGTAGCACCTTTTCCACATTACTTAAAATCTAACGAGGCCATCCTTCCCTTCCCCTCCGCTCCCCAAGAATACTACGTCGTCTTAATAACTGCCTGAAAGGGACGAACTAATTTACAGACCTTGGCAAACTTAAATCTATTTTTGATCCACAATAAATTAAAATAACTTAAGAATCCTTTACAGCTGTTTTTGTGGAAAAATGTATTAGTGCACAAAATCAGATAGTAGTTTTCTTGCAGCTTCCATGAGTTTACTAGTTTTAAAGCAAAATAAGTTGGTTGACTTTTATGTGGACTTCAAATGAATATTTTAAATATAGTGCTCAGAAAGCTAGGATTTCCCATGCCTCTCCACGGCTTCATAAAAACAGTCCTCGTTAACTACAGAAGTTAAGCTCTGGACGCTAAATTCTCTCTCTAAAATTGAGTTCAGATCCAGGTTTGCAGTGTCAGAGTGACTGTCAAGGGATTGGTGACGCTCCTGCATTGCCATTAAAGTTCCTCTGTTACGCTTCGTGCTGTTTACTTTTCTCTTCACTGGGCAGAAGTGGCCACGCACCAGCTTGGGATGCTCTCCTGTGTCGAAGCCATCTCCTTCCTCATTCTCAGCAGCCTGATCCCGTTCCGAGTCAGTACTCGGTTCCTCTGAGATCTTCAGCCGTTGGAACTGGATTTCAATGTCTTTCGTAGGGCTGCCCTTCTTTGGGCTCTGATAGTCATCGTCATCATCATCGTCACTGAGAATATCAGATTCTTTGACAAGAACGTTGGAAAAGTCGGATGCACAGCTCTGGGCGTGTTTATCAGGAGATAAATTTTTGGGCTCCTGGATGCTCTCAGTGGTGTGGCAGCTGCTGCTCTGAGTGCTGCTGCTCAGGCTGCACTCATCCGAGTCCTGGAAGGTGCCTTTCCCTGGGTCACCGTTCCACTCGCCACTGGATGAATTCTTCATGACCTTCAAGGACCGTGTGGAAGCTGCGCAGAGGAAAAAGGCCGTTTTATTTTTTCAGCGAAACATGAGCTGCTTTTACTGTCTGTCTCAATATAGCCCACTTATAAATTACAGTGTACGTAGTCTCATTTGATAAGCATCCCAGGTCAGATGTGTTAGCATTCTGATCCCATGTCAGAGTTTCATTCCGTCTACTCTGGGGCTATAATGCTTGCCTTCATGTGTAATATATACATCAAAAATTGTGGTAATGATTTACACGCACCACAGGAAAGCAAGACTGATTCAGGTACCTCAAGCACTGGAGGGCCAGGTTGGAGGTGCGAGTTGAATTGTCCTGGTTCCTGTGATGTTAGGGGGAATTTCCAGACAACTGATCAGATGGAGAACTTGAAATACTAGTAGCTACTCATTTATCTAAAATGTCTGAAGCTTTTGCTTAATTAGTGTGTCTGCTGGGATGCAGGTTTAGTGCACTGAAAGCAGCAGAACCCCTGCCTTTTGCCAGTTGTTTTAGCTTTAATTTTACTAGAGCTGAATTACTAAAGGGAACTCAGAGGCAAGAATACTAATACTGCAGGCCAAAGGGAGTCTGTTTCTTCCCAGCAAAATTAATTTGGGCCTTATTAAGTCTGCTCTTAAGAGGGCTAATGACACATCAAATGTGAGAATACAGTGTGTGTGGATGGTAAGCTGGCTTATCTTTTCTAGCCCTTGTCATGCATCCAGATGTGGAGAAACTCTGCCACCTTCCCACCCCCCCAAAAAAAAGGGGATGTGTGGATCTGGCACATGGCACACTACAGTCACGGTAATAATTGCGAACCTTCTGCCAGCTCTGGAGTCCAGGCGGCATTTTTCACTTTGAGAACATGTTTCTTACCCAGTTTGGCTGTTGCAGGTACACGGTTCTTGAGTGGGACAAGGCGATCTTTACATGTTTTTTCCAGCGGTAGCTCACATTTTATGTGACGTCTGAAATTCTCCCGCAAAATAGAGCGGATCACCTTCACTATGTTAGTCTTGTTCTCACAGTCACTGCAAGTTTAAGAAAACATAACTTAACTTTCCCCTCTGAAGTAAGACACCATTGGGATAAAATCTGGACCATTCCTTTCTGCTGATGTGCTTTAGTGCAGTATTCTATTTTTCAGTAAGTTGCATTAGTAGTGGTTTAGCAGCTAACATCTTTATGTGTTGTTAGGCATTTCATTTTCGTTTTGAGATCTTTGTTACTTCCTCTTAGAAAAATTGCCCGAAAGGTAATTTCTTTGCCAAGTGATCACCCCTTAAGTGATCTTTATCAGAAGGTAATTTCTGCTAACCGAGAGTGATAAAATCAATTACTTTGCCCATATTGTACTGGAACTTATGATTGTACGTCTGCGCAGATTTCTGACGTTGGGTCACTGTGCCAAATTCACTCCATTTTTAATTTGTTGTACTTTATATGCAGTTAAACACTGGTGTAGTGCCTGGATTCAAGGAGTGAGACAGCCGCATTAGAAATGCTGACGCAAAGGTCACACAGGGGAAAATCCTTTTTTTTAGTTCCATTAATGTGATTTGTCAAGTAGAAGCTCCACGTAAAGCTTACCTGCTACACAGCTGAAAAATCGTTTCTGGCCTGCCTTCCAGTTCTGACTTTGTGTGAATCAGTTCCCAGATACAGCTGTTCTCTGTTCCTGTGCATGGAAAGAAACGTTATTTTTGTATATACTTCATAAAACTTTCAGCTTTAGAGAGACCAGTGTGGAGCTCCTCTTCTTCTGAAGATATGGCTGGATCCACAGAAGATCTTGCCTGAGGTGGAACCCAGAGGAAAGTCCCCTGAGCACTCCTGTTGCAGCAGCCTAGTGCTGCCTTTGATAACTTGACCTTTGCTCTTGGAAAGTTGCTTTCTCTCATTGCTTCTCGCTGCCTTCCAGCCTTTGAAGGCCTTCTCCCAGGTGTCCAAAGCATTTGCTCTGAACACCTAGTGACACTTCACAGTTGTTTATAGACCTCAAGGGGAAAACAAAACCACAGCCCTTTGCTACCAGAAATTACACAGTCGGCTTTCCCACATTTGAAGACAAGCAAAGGTCAGCAGACACGCAGCATAGGGGCGTCACCAGGACATCAACCATGGCGAATCACCTTCCTGTCCTTGGTGTCTTTTCATTGGGGATTTCCATTCTGTCATTCCTTAGCATCATGTCGCATCTTACTGAACTCACAGAAGAAGCCAACATACCAAATGAATAAAGTCTGTTAATGTATCAATCTTGCACCCCCTGAGTGCAGAGACAACAGTAGTTACTATTTTATCTACACCTGCCTGTTTCCAGAGGCTGCAGAAAGACAAATGGAAGAAGCAGCACTACAGAATCCCAGAAAAGCGCTCAATCCTGAAGTATTCAGTGCAAGGGGATTACCTGCTGTGTTCCCCAGCCGAACTTGAAGAGCAGATAAAGGAATCAGCCAACGAAATTTAAATGGATCCAAGTCGCCGTAATTATGTGCAGCACGAACATTAGGAGCCTGCAGAAAGAAAAACAAGGATATTTCTAAGTAAGAGTAAAAAAAGTGGGAGTTTTTTATGTTAAAAGACCTGCTTCTGAAGAGAAAGTAAATTATTAGACTTTTTCCTTCAGTACCCTAGTATATGCTTGTAAATGTAGTTGAAAAGGTCATAGACACAACCTTTTGAATTTGTAATTGCTTCAATTTTTAAAAGCACTTCTTTTTAATGGATAAATATAATACTTTGCATATAAGTACTACTAGGGAACAAGTTTCCCATGAAGGAACCCGCAGACTGTTGATCAGCAGAATACATTAATCATGTAGCTGCTGCTGCTACTTTTAGAGCCCCTCCACCTGTTGTAAGCATGGTGCAGTACTTCACCGCTGGTACTCAGGATATACAACTTGCTACTTGACTTCAGCATTCCAGTTTTGGAAATGGGGATGGAGGAGCTTATGTTTATAATTCCCCTTTTCTTTTCCTTCCAGGGCGATCAAAGGTCTGTAAACAGAGGTCTTTAACCTACATAACAAGGTTAAGGTAGGCCATCGTAAACGCCATCTGAAAAAATAAATGATTCCTACATGGCAATGTTTCATATTCCACCTGACAGAACTGACATGGGGCTCACACCAAGAACACGCTGCTGCTTACTAAGTAACAAAATATATTTATTGCTACATAGATGCTGAGTACTTGTTTCAGACGTGATGGCTGGAATTGCAGCCTAGCGGTGGAAGGTGGCATTTCACTGCTGTCACTCGCCCTTCAACACCCGTATGGCCCATCTCACACCGCATTGGATCCTGTGCATAAACACCCACCACCTCCACTGACAGCAGACTTACCATTTTCTTTTTCAGTTTGTAGTTCTCCTTATACACCAGTATTACAGCCCTCTTAAAAACTAAAAAAGAAAAAGAATAAAACTGTTAATTACAGGTGTAACATTAAATGAAAATATTATCTTGGAGAAGCTGATTGTTGTAGTCACAGGAATGTGGAGAATGAAATAAGCAAACTGACTGAAAAACACTTGCCCTGTGTTAAGATTACACCTGAGTTTTTCATCTTACGCTTCTTCATGCAAGGGCAGTATTTTTTCCTCAGATTTTGTCCCGAACATTTAGAATGAAGTCATTCTGAACCTTTATTCTGAAACAACCAGCAGCCTGCCTCCTGATATGTGAAGCAGTCTTCATGTAAACAAGTACAGCAGATGCAGATTAGATGTAAAAGTTCAGATTTTCTTTTTGTAATTGCTGAATGTTTTCAAGTGGAGTGAAGGGTCTGTAGCAATAGGGGGCTGTGAAAAAGCACACAGAGCCTGTCCTTCTTGCAGTTCAGCATTTGTTTAGTTGGAAACTCAAACACCTCTCTTCCTACTTTTCCATTTGCAGGAATTTTCTGGCTTCCACAATATCTGGCTGCAGTGGCTCACTAATGTTACCCAATGTTGCAGCCTCCAGGGAGGTGGGGACATGTTCTCTCTCATTTGTAAGGAGGAACAGAAACGGGGGGCATTGAAGCTGCAGCTGAACTGAGCGATGACTCTGCAGAGCAGCCCTGGATTCCAGATGGAACCGCAGGGCCATGTAGCTCTATCCCTGCTCATGCATCCATGTTTCCTTCCAACGGGCGGGAGGGGCAGTGGTGTGCAGCTCAGTCTTATCCCTACATGAAGCCAGGATGCAGCTGTAGTGAGCACGGCATTTACCCCAGCGCTTCCCCTGCTGGGAAGTGTGTGTGGATCACTGTGGAGCTCATCCAAGGAACCTGAGAGGTAGCTCCTGTTTGTTCTTCAGTTAGAAGCATCCCCTCCCCTCACCTGTCATGCTTCCTGGAGAATGAGTGCAACAGCCTTGAGAAAGAGGAACTTGTCTCCCGTCAACCTGGGTTGTTCAGTAGGTGTTTATCCAATGACATTTTAAAGAAACATTTTTTAAAGAAAAGGACAAGTGCCTAAGCTGTTTCACTGGAAGATTTAATTACTGAGGTAATTACTAAATGATTAATTGTTTCTATACTATTAAATAAAACTCTTGGTTGTATGCTCTCATGTCCACGTTCATTTCTCAGGTTAAAATAAACTGGATGGGAATGTCAATGCAGTAGCTGTAAAGCAGAGGTTAGCCTAAATTCCCAAGAGTAGAAAAAAAGTCACCATTTCCTACCAGTCTTCTTTGAAAGCTTGGTTTAGCAGACTGTTCTAAATACAATATCATCTCTTGAAAATCACTGATTTCCATAGTTTACATATAGGCAGGAGAGCAGCTGAGTTTGGCTCACACAGCAAACAACAATGGCAAACAAACGAAGGGAAACATCTCACTTCTTGTATTACAGAATATAACCGTGTATTTTTTCAGCTATAGGTCTACCCTAGATACCACATGACTACACGGAAAGGAGATAGGACTTTCATCTTGTGAGAAGATTTTATGTGGTAATCTTTAGATTTGAAAGAGCAGTCCGTCGTTAAGGAAGGCACGCACCAAACACTGTGAGCTCCAGGTCTTTTCTTGCTTTGCCCAGTGATGGGAAAGGATTCAGCCAGGAAACTGTAGAGTGCATCAGAAGTTCTCCCATTGAAAGCTCTGTCACCTGTATTAAATTATAGCAGAAGATAACATAAACAACTAGTGTAAATATGTACATCAGTGCTGCAATCCACATAACGTAAGTAAAACGTTAATGAGTACACATCAATTACTTTAAGGATCTATGCTTTATGTATTTACTGTATGACAGAAAGAGAGAAAGGCAGAGACATCTGCACTACAGCAGGAAAAGGGTCAGTAATATTCTTTTTAAAACAGGTAACAACTATAAAAAGTAACAGCCACTAAGTTATGAAAGCTAGATGCAGGTTATTACCATTAATAACTTAGAAGAAGTTGATCTGGTGATCTGTCACTTGTATAGCCAGTTGTGAACTGGCTGATTTATTAGCTGTAAGTATCTTTAATTTCTGCAGAGTAATTAGTATTAATGACACTGCCAATGGCAGAATTAATGGAGGTCTTGTACTCTGAGACTGTTTTCTTCTGTGGGACACACTGTAACTGTGAAGAATCTCCCAGGCTGTCAAGTTTTGTTTCCTCATAAATGATGGGAAACCAGGTAGCCAGCGGGGGTAATTTGCCTTTTACTAGGAGGAAATTAAACAACCGTGCCATCATTTCTCATATCTGATCTTCACCTTTATGGATTTGATCTGCTTATGGCGTAAATAGCTAAACTGAGACTCTGCTGCCCCAGTTCTGGGAGGTGTGTGCACGCAGTCTGTTTAACTAATGGTTTTTGCTCTGACAAATAACCGTGGATGCCTCAGCGCTGGAAGTGTAGAGAATGAGAATAACAGGTCTTAATGTGAAATCCCTCAATTGCCATTTTCATTTATACGGGTGAAAAAATATCTTAAGAACTCTATAGCATAAAATCTGAATGCCTTGGGGCATGGATAATCTCTACAATATTTGAGAAGAGAAGGATTTTTCCTGCTGAGAATTATGTCTACTCCTGCTCGTGATTCCTGTCAGTCCAGAAGGCGGCTCTGGCAGCTGTCTGAAAATTTTACCGTAACCTACTGACAAAAAGAAACTTGACAGGCAGATAGGAAATGGAAGTCAAAATATTAAAGGAGAATGGAGGAAACGCAGCACAAATAACTTACCAAAATTACCTCAAGGCAAAGATAAAACACCCAATGGCAAGTGAGGTAACACTTAAGGAGTGAATAAAACATGTTGTTCCTTCCCTTACCTCCTTCTCTGTTCCACTTTGATCTGCAACCAGTTGGTCAAATACAGTGCCATAATCTTCATATATCTTCTGCATCTCGTTGATGTGACTTGCTACTTTCTCCATTGCTTTCAGTGCTTCTATATGGTTAAAAAATGTCATAGATAGCTATGTAATTCAATTGTATTTTCTAAATGTGGCATTTTAAATTAAATTCCACATGAGGCAGGCAAAATGATGCAGTGTTCCCAAGGTTTGGACAACAGAATTCTAGCTTTGTATCAGTGCTTTCTCGTAGCAAGAGTAGCAGGTATGCTTCCTGACCAGAGTATGTGAAAAAATGCTTGTCTGAAGGGCCTGAAAAGGCTGCAATAAGCATTCCAGTGATGAGCCCCTAAATGTACGATTATTCCTATCAACATGAGAGTAAACATAGTTAGGTTTTGCATCTTGTATCTATAGAGCCACTAGGATTTCTAGAGCAACCTACACCCATACTAGAATAAGTCATCTGATGAGCTTTAATAGAAACAAATTGCATTTGGCTCGCCACAGAATGAACAAAGAAATACAGTGCTAAGGTTATACAGCTTCCTCACTAATCGTATCCATGAAATTAAATGCTGGTGGCCAGGTTTTGTTTAAATTTTGTTTATTAAGCAAGAATGGCACTAGATTTCACCAGACTTTTGTGTTAATACATAAAGGAGTTGGAGAAGGGCACTTAGTTTCTCCAGTCCTGCCAGCTCTTAACAGTGCAGCATTTTAGAAGTTTGGCATTCATCCTGACCTGCAAGTGTAAGTCACCCCCAGCCTGGCTGTAAGGGCAGCAGAACTGTATTAGAAGCTCCCTTTGAAGTCAGCAACAGCCTCGTGACTTTCTGCTGACAGTGTATTTTGCCTGAATCTATTTTGCTAAAATGACAATCAATAAAATAAATCTCTAGACTTTCATCTGTGAGGTGCTGACAGACCTCAGCTGGAATTTGCCAGGATAAAGTCCCAATCACCCAAGCCTAGAAAACCCATCAGCTCTAATACATATTAGATAGACAGGTCTTTTCTATGTGGGAAGACTGCAAAGCTGTGACACGGATCTCTTCTACGCAAGCCAAGAGTCACAGTCAAACCTCAAACAACTAAAATTTCCTTCTGTGGCCCTGTTAAACTTGGACACATTTCAACAATTGAGTAATAACCTCAAGATGGAGCTTTGGTCAGTGTTTCCCAAGTGGGGAGGGGAGAAAAAAAAGCAAGCAGCAACTATGATCTGGCATGCTCCTGTGTAAGAATTGAGGAAAAAGACCCTGGTCCTACTTGCCATTGCAAATCCTGGACATATCTACTTCTCAAAGGGACTTAGACATACCAGCTAAGACTTTTTGCTAAAATCATGAAAAAGCTATGTATTATTTTTAAGGAGACAGAAGGAATTGCATCTTCAGAAAGGGCTGGAAATAAAACTTAACTCTTAGAAGAAAGGAAGAAGTTACCTGTCAAATGATAGTGCTCCTCACTCTCATTATCTGTCAGAGACACCAGCTCTTTTAAAAGCAGAGGATATTTCAGCACTCTCTGAACAGGCTTTATGAGGTACGACTCCAGGGTAGAAGAGTGTTGCTTTGTGGGATTTCGAGCATCCAGAAAGGCCTTAAAGGCACTATCTGTTTTGGCTAGATGCAGATAAAAGAGTTGGTCAGTTTAACATAGAAGTCACAGAAGATATAAATATTTGAAAGCACAGAATTGCAACCTGTAACCAGCACCAAAAGCCTCACCCCTTTCAACAGACAGTTCACAAAGTCATTTACACTATTAATTTCATCACCACTTCCTGCATTAAATAACATACATAAGGGCTAAGAGAGCAATTATATCCAGGTGAGATTATTCCTTAATGTAATTTTTTCACTACACTGCAGTGGATGGCAGAGGAAGTATAATTACTAACTTATATTAACTTGTACTCTAAAAAGCAGCATTTGCTGCTGCTTTTTAGAGTATGAATCTGCAGATGGCACAAACTTGTGGGAGACATCTCTGTAGCTATTCAGGCTACTGCCTGGATGTTACGAAAGGAATCTTCTCCCTTCAGTTCTATACCGTATTTCAGCGTAACTGCAGATCTTAGCTACTCCTATTGAAAGATACCTGATCAGCCCTTGCTTTTTACCAATATTCTCTGCAAGTCGACAAGATTTGTTACAGTAGTTCACTGCAGTTTAAATTCATGCAAACGAATTACAATAATGAAGACAACAAATTACCTCTCTCCAGAACTTTCTGAACTTTGATGTGGTTTGCACAGAAGCCACTGTACAGTTTAAAGTGGTCAGCATAATACAGAAAGGAGCCTCCGAGGGAAAACAGCAATTTCTGAAATCAACACAAAATATTATTTCATTGCTAGAATCCTAAAGAAATGTTCAGGCACATAACACGGAGGCTCAACAATGTGATTATCTGCTCTCTTTCTATAGGTATTCTCTCTCTATATATATATATGCATAGATAGATAGATAGATAGATAGATAGATAGATAGATAGATAGAAAGAACATGAATATACTACTAGTACTAGCTCTGTGATGTCTCTGGGTGTAGAATTCAGCCCATTTAGGCAAAGCCTGCAGTTTTCTCTGTTCTCCCTGAGCAGGTAACACCATTGCAGCCATTCTGTTTACTAAATCTTTTAGGCAGCACAGGAACAAAAATTAACAGATATATAACAGGGTATGTTGTGCTGGGAAAAAACACGAGCAATAGGAAACAAGGCACAAAAGTGCCAAAGTCAGAAGGGACAGTGTAAAACAAATATAGAGGATTGCTTTCCAACTGTTTTCCTTCTTTCAGGCAGGTGGTAATTACAGGGTACTTCTGATGTTCTTAGATGAAGTGGAGGTTGGGAAGATGTGGGAGGGACTGAATCATGAGAGATGTTTTTAGAAAAACGCTTCCCAAAGCAAAGACAAGAAAGAGGAGTAGTGAGAGGAGTGGGAGAAGGAGGAGAAGGAGGAGGAAAAGAGCAGCCCTCTGCCCTCTTTTTAATCAATGTTTGCTCCACAGAAGGCAGCAAGTGTCCAGGGGACCCGCCAGCAGTCTCACCCAGTCCTGTGACAGAGACTCCATCTGGCTGGGGCAGGCACTGAGTGATGCCACCACGAGTGAGACAGCACAGCCAGGGCACAGTCTACAGCTTCTTGGACCTCACCACATGAGAAACTTGTGGCATTTTAGCAGGAAATGTTCACAGTCAGTAGAGGGTGAACTGGGCACAGTGGGGAAGAGCATAGGGCAGGGCAGAATTCAGCCCAGCGACAAAAGCCTTTCTACAAAGAAGTTCTGTATCATGAGCATGGCTAGTTTATAGCACACCCAAAGTCTACTCTGCATCTCCATGTTACACCCTCTGCCAACGGAAAAGAGAAAGATAAAACTGTGAAAAATAGGATTTATCTTGCAATGCTGAATAGGTGTCTGTAATCCAAAGTAAAGCTTCAAACTTAAAAGCAATCGTATGAAACTTAGAGTTCCTAAAGCCAGATTTTCAGAAATATTTCCAGGCACATTGCAAGGTATTAAACAACCAAATATTTACCCGGAACTGGGATGGCGTTTCCAGTATATTAAAATCTGAGGATGAAGATATTCCATCTTCCAGAGTCTCCAAAAACACCTTCTGGAAATCCAGCATTTCTGGCAGACTGCCGAACAAGGACTCCATCTGTGAAAAACATCAGGCTATGAAGTACAGCACTCCATGCACTCAA
This sequence comes from Pampusana beccarii, assembly GCA_013399365.1. NCBI lineage: Eukaryota > Metazoa > Chordata > Aves > Columbiformes > Columbidae > Pampusana > Pampusana beccarii. The sequence continues at coordinate 721,178 of VWYH01003690.1, read as the reverse complement.
CAGTGCTCTTGCAAAAACAATTCACTAAGGAGATCTGAGACAAAAAGAGGTTGCAAAGGCCAATAATGTCTTCATTAATACTTTTTGAATGGGTTTTATTAAAAAATCCTTACCAAAAAAGCAAAGATATCTTAGCAGTTAAGTCGGAAGGACAATTGCCCCTTAAAAAAGAAGTGACGCACACACCTGACAGAAAGGCACTGACTGGTGTAATTCCTATTGTTATCTTCGTTGTTTGCTTTTTCTGACATGCTCTCAGCAATGAAAAACCCAAGTGCCAAGGTCTTAACCCATGAAAGAATGAAAAGCACATATTTCAGTTATTCCCTCACCTCATCCTGGGTAAGGAAGGTTTCATTTTGAAGGGGCTCCAAGTATAGCTCAAAGAGGCAGCTCAAGTCCTGCAAGAAAGAGAATGTGTTCACTTTTTATGTAACAGCTTGAAATTGTTCTTTATGCAACAACTGTGGGTTAGGAGTAACTTTGGGGAATGAACTAGAGATACAATTCCTTTTCCATACACATTACTGCGGCAAGTACCGAAACCTATAAGTATTTTTTTTGAGATCCAGCCAATGATTCCTCCTTGTGGAAGGTCAATGAAATAAATGTTTTTATCTTTCTTCTGGCACCGAGTCACATGAATTTTGGGTTTATAAAAAGAAGAGACACACATCTCACAAATTACGGACTTATCAGTCAGAAGAGAAATAACATATGTGTGATGCTACAGCCAACTGGAGTTGTGCCTTTTAGCTTTGCTGATTCAAAAATAATCATGCACTATCTTCCACAATTAAACTCTTTATTTTTTTTTTTTTTCTTTTTTTTTCTGATTTGTAGGAGACTCTATTCTGCTCTTCTAGCAGATTTATTTTCATCTTGAAAACTAGAGAAACATCCCCTGGAAAGCCCCTATATTAACATACTGCAGGTATTTACTGCCCACAAATTACCACTCTCCAATATAAATACAAATCAAATAGAAGTAAAGCTACTAGATCAAATCCTACAGCTTCTATTACAGAAGCAAGCCTGTTGAAAACAACAGGAACAACTAGATAAGCAGACTTTGTAGGTTATGGCCCTTTTAGAGGGCTGGGTATATAAAGGTAAGCACGAAATATGTTAAGATCATCCACAAACCTTGGTCAGCCTCAAAAATAAGGCTGTAGCTAGACAGCTTTGTTTGTTTGTTTGTTTGTTTTACCTTGACATAAGATTTCTCAGTGTCCATAAGTTCTTGGATGACTTTCCTCAATCTATCTGCATCAGAAAGGTGGCGAGCCAGTGGCCGTGGAGGTGGATCCTGGTTGTCTTTCTGTCCTTCCATACTGCTTGTTTGGACGTCTTGGAAGTTTCGGCACAACACGCTGATCTGTTCTGCACTCTGTTAAATGAGGAGAAAGAGACAAGCACTGATGGTTTAGAATACAAGCTGCTGTAACTACAATTATTTTTAAATTCCTCAAATTTTGCTCTTGTTCCAAATTTGAGGGCCAGAGCATGTCAATGATTTTTGTCAAGTATGTATTCTGATAGCTTTGAACAGCTTGAATTTATAGCAGATCCAGATCACAGCAGTAAAACAAAACAGAAATGTTCTAGTTATTTTCCAGTGTGAATTATTTTCCATCTTCTGATACAAGCTCATGGGATGCAAAAGATGAAAGAGCACTCAGATATTTCATACACTTTGATTCTTATGCCACTAGCATGACACTGTTTTCCATCTCTCTTATTTTGCAACGCTCATTGCACCAAACCAAAAAGAATTAGTAGATAAAGATCTTTTAAGCATCCAGAATAACTATTTTATTTGTCATCTGCTACCTATATTGTGTTGTCTGTTTTTTTCAAACAATGAGACATGGAGCTCAAGGTTCAGATTCCAATGTCTTGGGTTGTCAAAAGATGTTTAGACGCTTTCTCTCCAAGGACACAATTATGTGTCAATATTTTTTGCTTTTAAAAATGGCAAATGGAATCCTAAACCTTTGAGATTCTTTGAAAGAATGATAAAGGTGAAAGAAAAAAAAACAAAACCAAACAACAAACCAACAAGCCAAACCAAACCCACAAAACAAAACAAAACAAACAACTGAAAATTTCCAAGCAAGGTAGGAATTGGAGATGCAACAGCAGTTAATCTTATAAGGCAAAGACAGAAGAGAGATTTTTATGACACTATGAAATGGTTGTGTAGTTTCCTCTTGTATGACCACTGCTAATATCCAAGAGCAACATTTGCAAGGCAATAATCTTTAATGCTTAACTGAAAAAGCATTCCACTATTGTCTTTCTTATATGACATTTTTCATAAAGCTAGAATGTCACTACTACTACTCAATTCTACCTTAACAGCTGTCAGTATCTCCCTCTTTATCCTACATGAAACAATTCTTCAGTGCTTCTGTCTTTCAGACATTTTGGACAGCTGCATATGCTGTGCCATATATTATCTTCTATTTAGCGAATGCATTCACATGAGGACTACATGAATGCTGTTTTAATTCAAGTGGAAGTCTTGTTTCAGTGAAGAAATCAGGACGAGCACATTTCAGAACTGTCTTAATCTGTACTAATTTATTCCACAGGCTGTTTCAAGTGGTCCATTTTGGATCTCCTGATTCACCACTGATTATGGGCTTAGCCAGGCTCACCAACGTACTAGGTCATCAAATGAGCGAATTCAAGAGTTATTCTGAAACTGAACTGAGCCATACAAAGACTTCTATAAGGTGGAGGCCAAATGCACTAGCAATATTAAATCTCAGCTATTCATGTGACAAAACATAGGTACATCCCTCACAGCAATATGATGGAAATAAATGTTAAAATGTCAAATATTTGCCATGTAGCTTCCCAGTCCACAGTTTTGAACAATGACCCCACTCTAAGAAAAAGTAAGTTACTTTCCTCACCAATATGTGCAACCATCTTCACAATCCTGTAAAATGACAGCTTGCATGACTATGAAATTTAGATAAATTTTGTATTTATAACACTTATTAGGACCCAACAATACACAACGTAAATTGAATGGTGGTTGTTGGAATTACAGCTGCACACCGATGGAATACATTTAAAAATCACAGCCTGTACCACCGAAATTAATTCATATTTCAGAAATAAATCTCAATTTAGGAGATGGGGGGGCAGTATTTCAAAGCAACTTCTAAATAGCTGAATGCTGAAGTACCTGAGTTTCATTTTTTGTTTCTGATGTCAGAAAGTTTTTTATTTGTATCAGAATGACTCAGATTTTACGCTCTCTACAGCCCAAGGTGCATGTAGGCAGCTTGATTTACATCAAGCTGATGCCTAATCAAGGACACTAGATCAAGGACATGAGAAAGCCTGTCAAAAGCGAGTCATAAACGTCATCTTCAGGCACAGTTTTACAAGGAGGAGCTAGAAGTTTTCTATTTCTCCTGAACCACCTTCACATTTAGGGCACTCAGACATTGAATAACATGCTATGTTCTCCATCCCCTTCAGTTTTGGGCCCAGAGCTGCATCCACCACCAAGAACCACTGGATAAGAAAGCGTATGGAAACAGCTTACGCTTCTCAACATAAATACTATCTGAACACCTAAGCAACATAATTTTGGTGTCAGAAATTGTTCCATATAACCGGCCTAAGCCCAAGGCACAGGATAACCTCTCAATCATACTGCCAACAAGTAGTGATTGTTATAAACTTTAGTATGTTCTCGAGCACGTAAACACTTTATGTTTGCAAGTCTGGCATTAAAAATATTACCCATGTCCTGCAGTGCTGCTCATAGACTCCTGTCCTTCCCTGTAGTCTTGCCGCTTCTTGTCCTTCCCTTTATGGGAGGCTTCCAGACTGTACAAGATCCAGATCTCATTCTCACTCTTTCTATGCACCATGGTATTTACATCTGGTTCAAACTAAGCACGAAATGCTACTTGATCACAGGACAGAAGTATTCCACATTCACTCATACACCTTGCACAGACTGCAGAAGATGCAGGAACCCATTTTGCCAGTGAAACCACAAAGTGCACCCTAGGTTCTCGACCAAGAGCCCAGTATTTATGAGAAACTTCATAATAATAAGTAGAGAGGAATAAAAATTATTCTTGCTTCACACTTCTTCCCTCAACTTCCTCACCATCCAGGTCAGGATCTCCATCTTTTTTCTGCACTGCTCTGGATGCTACTTTCTGCCTCCCACACTAAACAATGTCCTGCCCTTTATTGTTTTTTGCTGTTTAAAACAGATATTTTCTAGAAAGGCTTTAGTGACAATCCCTAAGAAGACGTCTTGTATAGCTTTTATGTGTGGGCAGCAGAGGCCCAGTCTCTGCCCTGTTGCTGATTGCAGCTGGGATTTCAAAGCCACCTGGACACTGTGGATGGCAAAGCAGTCTTTGGCAGCCCAGTGCCCTTAAACCAAGAAGTCTCAAGACAAGCCCTAAGTTGATACTACATACACCCATCATAATCTTGAATTAAGGCAGGAATTAACCCTGAATTTGCTCTGACAATGACACTGCAATGGCTAACACAGACAGAGTTGATTCTCAGATCCGGTAAACTCATGCAGCTTCTTTTATTTGCACAAGGCCAAGGCTGTCTGTACTTAGTGAATTGTGAAAAAAATTATTTATGCCAACCTTCACAGCGTGCAGCTCATCAGAATAAAAACGTGTAAGTTGGTGAAAAGAAAAGCCCAGATGACTGTCCATGGACAAGGCTGCAAGGCAGCTGGGTGCAGAGAAAAGCTGAGGAGAGCATACAGTGGAAGCAACAACCTTTCTCCAAAACCCATCACTTGAGTGTTTGTATGCCACTTTCACCAACATGTATAGGAGACTGGAAGCAGATTCAGCTCACCTTTGACACTGAAGAACAGACAGATAAGGCTAAAAATCCAAAATTTTAGACTAACGGTGCTAGAGCTAGGAAAGACAACTGAAGCTTATGCAGGGTTTATAGAAAAACAAAACAAAACAAAAACCAAACCAAACAAAAAAACGCCAAAAAGCAAAAAACCAAAACAACAACAAAAAAACCCAAACCAAAACAAAAAACCCACCTTGCACTCCAAGGAGTTAAGCAACACTGTACTGTTTTATTGGCCACTTTCACAGATTTTCCAACAAAGCTGTATAAACCCTTCGACACACCTAATAGCCAGGGGAAGCAGCCTCCTGCTTCACACTCCCTTGGCCTCTAGAAACAGAGAAGGATGTGTAGAAGAAGCCTTGAGAAACTTTTTTCATCCTTGTATGTTTGCAACTCATACTTAGGTCCCACATCCTTTTGCAGGGAGTATTCCCTGTGAATGTGGATTGCTCACAGTAATCTTAGAAGGGAAAGTTCCAGTCCACGTAATTGTCAGCTTGACCCACTGCAGTCAACCACCACAGTGGTGCTCAGCTTGTCAGATGGAGGTAATGCACATCTAATTTTCAATAATACTCGCGATAAGAAATATTAGAGATTGTTCCTTTAAACTGAACAAAAGGATACTCCTGCAAGGAATCTCTTATAGATTTTCCGAGCTCCTTGCAGACAAGCATATCATCATTTGAAGCTGTGCTATCCCCACCAGAGTTAAAAATCTCCATAAAATTAATTGGTGAGAGAGCAGAAGACAATCAGCAGTGGTTAAGCATTAGCACAACAATTTCATGGCAACCCTGTGACTTTCTACTGAATGATACTGATTGAGCATAAATGCTGCACAAGGTCAATTAGTGTTATGTTGTCTCTACTCATTGCTGTTTATTTTACTCTCATTTATACACCTCATGTACTCCATCAGTTGGTCGGGGTTTGTCTGAAAAAGTGATGGAAAAGGATATTTTGAGTAGGCTCAGAAAACTTCACAGTCTAAAAAAGACTCCTTGGTGGGGTTAAAACCATGCATGTCCTCTGACGAGTTTTCAGATTTCTGTACCCTTGTGCAGGACACCGACCACATCTACAGGGTGATCACCAATCCTTTGAATTCCTTATCTGTAGAGGAAGCACGCTCAGAAAACATCCTGCACAAACAGATTAGTCTTGTACTGTCTAAAAACAAAGAGCTAACAGCTCAGCTCTGCCTGATGTATGTATTTCCAGGAAGACTGAATGCACCAGTCAGCAGAAGAAATACAATTACACAGGATTTTGAGAAATGAACAACTGGACAGAGACCTCTTTACATCCATCATTCAGCAAAAAAGGAAAGCTTTCGGAGATGTCCATCACTTTTCATTTGTGTTAAAAGATGCACTAGCCAGCCCTAAAAGTTGTCAGTTTTTATGGGTCCATCACCCTACAGACATCTCTGTCATCCTGAGACTGGGAAGTACTTCGTAAACGAGCAATAGAAAAGGCTGGAAAGTTGCAGGCCTTAGTTTCCATAAAGACCACTGAAAAAATTTGCCTTACTTTACACACCAATACAGTATGTGCGCTCATCTAAATTGTTTATTAAGACTGAAAAATGTCAGCAGACTTTTACAGAAAAACACCTTGTGGGATTTTCACCATAGGTACCTGGGCAAGACTGCCACTCAGCTTTGGGCAACAGAAGCTAAAACAATGTAGTAGCCTCAGTCATCACTTATCATCTGGTTCTTCTCATTTTTTTTTCAAACTTCAAGGCCACACAGAACATTAAACTGTTCCTGACTGACACTGCTGAAATTTTAGGGGTCTGATTTGCTTCACCGTGTCTCTTGCATGTCTTTTAATTAAAATATTTAAAATATTGCTAAAGGAAAGGTATTTTTTTTAAATGCCCACTTAGATCCTTCATAGCAATAAGCCCAGCACAGTTAGAGTTATGCTTTAAGGAGGGAGAAGCAATCCCTCTACACCATATTATGAAAAGTTGCCCTACTAAACACTACCAGACCAGACAACAGGGGAGGATTAATGATGAACTTTTGTCTGTGAGTCAGAATTTCCCCATTTCAAGAAGATTTACATTAGCAAAGTCAGCCTGTTCCGGTAATGCAAGTAGGTGTCACCAACCTCATTCAGAAATCTCAAATAGAGTAAGAAGAGGGGTTGACCTAGTAACTCTTTCCTGACTGCACAGCTCAAGGCCTGAAAGAAGCGTGAATGCACAGCTGTATAAAACAGCTGAGATGCAGCCCACCTGACGTGTTGCCTGAGCTATTAATATGAATTGCATGGTGGCAAATCTTCCCTCTCACTTGCCACACGGAGAGATGCCCATCTTTCTCCTTGAGTATAGACGAAGAACTGCTGGTGACCTACGTACTTGTCCGAAATGCTAGTTATAAACCAAGTCAGGCAGCAGGGATCTGAGCCCAAGAGCCTGCATCAACCACATCTCGAGGACCAGCAGCTCCCACTGAGTCCATAGATGCTGTGCTCAGCTTTTCTAAAATCTCCTGTGTCATCTGACTCAACACACACCAAAGTCACAGGCAAAACAGAAGTCATTTCCATCACAGAATGTTAAATCTTGACCATACAAAATGTAAAGATGAGAGCACGAGGAAAACCAAGAGAGAGGAACCCTGACATCCCAAGTCACAAAAAGGAGACTCTTGTCAGGTGACATTAAAACACACAATGCAAATTTTCCCAAACCCTGATCTTGTGAAAATATTGTCATTCTCTCCTTCCCTGTGTCTTTATCGTGATGTTGTCAATTTTTAATGCAGAAGGCTCATGTATTTTTCTACCACCCATGTAATATATTTACAGCTGCCTTATAATCCTCTAGCAGTACATTGATTGTAGCTCTTATTTTTTCCTCCTTGTTTCCACAACCCTAAATTATTTGTCAAAAACCAGAAAAAAAAACAGTTAAAACGCTCATGCTGTAGTTATTTCCAAAATTCCCTGAAGAATCTTGTTAAAACCATCCCACTTCTTGTCAAAATCTGGATCATGACTTAGTCCTTTCTCTCTCAAATGCAATAAATAACTATTTGCCTGAGCCCAGCAGCAAACAGCGCAGGCAACCAGCCCACCCTTCCCTCCCCGCAAACTTCAAAAAAGCCCAAACGTTTTTCCATGCAGTGTACTGGTATAAACTCATCCACTGACGACATGTTACCAGAATCCACTATTTGATTATTAATGCTGGGACAGCCTCTATTTATCTTAGCCTAATTAAGCAGCACATCCCCAGACCGCTGCAGAACTCACCACAGAAAACATCCTGTGCAGGGAGCCGTACGCTGCTGCTGCCTGCTGCTGGGTTTTGCGAGCCAGCGCTAAACTCTTAGCTCTGGTTTTACTCCTCCTGAAGGCGGGCATTGTGGCTCGTGAACACAAACTTAGCCAGAGGAAAAGGTCCCTCGGAAGGAAGCCGCAGGCGCTGCGATCCCCCGCCAGCAGACCTTCACTCTGAGCTGAGCTGCGCTGCACGAGGTTTCTCTTTTGTGCCGATTAACAAAAATTGGAGACGCTGTCAACGTCCCAGTGTAACAGGGCTAAACAGTGTACAACAGCACAAACAGACCTGCCTTTATTACTAATGCACAGAAAACGTGCAAGATAAGAAGGGTTTCTTTTATAAATAGCTTGATGCAGTGAATGCAGGACAAAGTGCAGTTATGGCAAGGGAAGATGGGTTTTATCTCCCCAGAAATGTACCTGCCTCTGTGCCCGTGAAATTTACTGCATAAACAAACCATCAGGTGCTTTGAGAAAATTAGCCAAATACCTAAAAATATCTAGAGGGTGCTGACTGCCCTGAAGGTCAACATGAATTGTCAATGGTACTGATACTCTGTCAAGGGTATATGCTGCTAAATGGTGTGGCATACAAATGCTCTTACAGTGCTAAAATGAAAAACAAATAGCTCTCTGGACAACTTCTTTACATAATTGTGTTTGTTCTTTGAACTTTTTAGTTGTAATTATATCGATAAAAAGAAATTCAAATTGTGCTCAGTAATAAATTCAGGCTTGAAAGTAAAAGTCCCCATCTTGATATATTTACACAAAACCATTCAGGTCTACAGATAGATTATTCTAAAAACAATGTAACTTTGAGTAAAACATTGTAGGACATGACACCACTGAGCTAAATAGTTACAAGACTGACAAGCAATTCATTAATCAAATGAGAACTATACCAGTGGCATAATAAAACACAGTAACTCCCATGTTGTCTCTATCACAGCACTGTTAGTGTGAAATGATGTTGAGCTATAAGGCTTCATTTATCCCTGCCCTTGCCACTGCCTATTGCTCTCTAGCAAACCATTTTCTTGAACCCAAAAGATACGCCAAGCCTTGGTATCTATATCCTTGGTTACGAGTGTACTGCTTCAGTGGTTTCAAGGATATTCACCTTCACACAAGCAAGGGAATGACACAGCCCTCTCCTTTAATTACTGCAATTAAACTTACATCCATCTCTTTCCAAATCATTAGCGCAACTTGACAGCTCAGCATTTGCCAAACTGATGTCCCATTGTGGAGTGGCCGCCTATCAGAGGAGCAATGATCCTGAGCCCTGAAACAACAGGCTGCTGGTGCTGATAAGGCTCTAGGGCTCGCAGAACACATCACAGTAGCAGGAACCTCTTGTTTAGCTGATAGACTACCCCCTTTCTTCTGGAGACAGATATTGGATTCACTAGGTGAGAAGACTATATAACAGAAAACTGAAGGAACAGCCTCGAAGGAGCAAGAGAGGTTTTGCCTGCTCCCTGACGTTTCATTTTTCAATGAACACACAACCTGGTTTAAAAATCCAATTACATGAACTACTGTGCAGCATGAATATGGCTACTTTTCTCGACAACCATTAGTGGTTGCCTTTGCAGTAGTACACAGACCCTAGGGATCCACAAGTCTGAAGAGAAAGAAAACCAAAACCAACCAACCAAACACACTAGCCTGTGAAAGTTAAATGTTTGCGGTACTGCATGTGGCATTGACAAAAATAACAGGGGTCAGGTCACCAGATCCACATTTATTACAAGTATAACTATTCTTACTGGAAAGGTACTGTTTCTCCATTTTCTGTCAGCATGAGTCGTGGCAATTTCAAGCTCTGTTTCTGCAATAGATGCGTGTCAAAACACATCTCTTCCACTGGGACCGGAAGAAAAAAAAGGCTGCTAAATTTCAGGTCCAAGCAATATCGTCAATCTTGATGAAAAACAATGACAGGCCTTTTTAATTCCATATTAGGAAGTTATTCTTCCCCAGATTTGCTAATTAAGTCTGAGTTATTAGCTAGCCATATGCCAGCTAAAACATGTTACCAATTAACAGCTTTTTTTTTAATGCGTATTCATTAGAAAAAAACCCACTATATTTTAGTAATACTTTCAACTCCTATTGAGAGACTTGGATAAATCAAAAAAGTGGAAAACACTAACTAAAATAAACCAAATGAAAGAAAGCATTTTCTTTAGCCTTTCTTCTTCTCTAGAAGCACATAACAAACACTCAAGCCCTCTTCAAATATATGTCTCCTACGTAAAATTTACATGTAAAATAATCCATCGCCTTGAATACTTTTAAGGTGACTGGAAAATTGACATAGCCTTATTGTTTGTTCCTGTGTCCTTTGAGTAACACACGTTCCCTTTATAGCCATCTGTTTTTCATCTTTCCATTTTAGCGGGACCAGGCTTGACAGTTACCATAACAGTAATATCCTTCGTAATACAGGCTTCCCTCTATTGTCCCCATATGTCTAGATGTGCTTATCGGCATTGAGTTCATTTCCCATCCTGCTTTTGACTTTAAGGCATGAAGGTAAAAGGCTAATTTTCCTCTCTCGGTATATACTTTGAAAGAAAGGAAACAGCAGCTTGCCTCTGGGACCATTCTGAGCACTTGTAGGCTACTTTATAACATCAGTCTGGCCCACCGGTGAAGCAGAAGCATAATTTGGATACACAACATGTTTTATATAAAAAAGGATTTGTGTGTGTATAGATACATATATGCATGTATACATACACATACTACATATATATATGAAAATATACAATATGTACATTTATACCCTGGAATAAAGAGGAGCTCTGTGATATCAGTGGTTTCCAAACATTGTAAGATCATGCTCAATTCAGCTGGTCTCCAGATCTTGACAGTGATCTAGAAGGACTCCATCTTTTACTTTTTATAAATGTGGGTGGATAATTTTTCTGAATATTTTCCTATCAGACTTATTATACTAATAACGTGTTTCTAAATGTCTTCAAAATGTATTTTTAAAGCATAATTGACCACAGTGAAGACATTTTCTTTAATTCCAGCGCTAAAAAAAATCAGTTAACATTCCAAATGTTTAAAAGGAATTCTTGGTATTTCTTTTTAATTTGAAGCATCTAAAACACTGCACTCTCACCCAAAGTGTTTTGTGCTAAACACAAAAACTTTTCTCAAGCACTGAATTAGAAACTATGGCAACCACTGAGACATTATCTTCATAGATGCATTCATCTTTCACAATATATTTTTTGCACTGTGCCTTCTTTAGAGGCAGAGAGGGCAACCCTTATGTCGTCTTAGTAGCAGGCATATTGCGTTTCAAATATTAAAAGATGCAATAATCCCCCGTGTAAAGACAGATGCAGACACCCTGAACTCCACATCAGGCTCTCTCTTGGTTTCAGCAGGGTTCTGTCTGAGCACTTCAGAAGGATCATGTTGTCTCAGAATGAAATAATCACCATGTGAGTGAAAGTCTACAGCTGCCACAAAGGATATGAACAGGTAAAGACAGAGTGCTTGTGGACAACAGGTAACAGAACAGGAAAATCTATTTGAACTTCCCGGTGCATCTGACTCAACTGATCCCTAATTTTTTAAATTCTTCTTCCTTCCTTTCAGGAACCTTTTTGTCGACTTTGATTTTGCAGAATCTACTGCAGGTAGCAGATTTTTTCAGTTTTGGCATTTCAGGTCTACCTTTGGCCTTCCATGTTCCTGACAGCACAGAACAGGAATCAAAGCCTGATCAAACTGTATGAGGGTACCTAGGTTGCAGTATTTGTCTGAAATCCTGTATTCCAAACTTCATGACTTCAAAATGACTTTGTGTCCTGTGGGTAACTGCTGGGCACATCGCACACCTTGGCACGCACTAAAATTCTGCTTAAAAGCTTCTGCATCGCAAGTCAAAAAAATGTGTGTTATTGTTAGCTCTGTAACTGAACAGTATCTCGGTCTTACAAAAATCCACAAAATAATCTATAGCTGGCATAGAGGTTACCTAGTTCTCTGAGTCTGTCAGAAGTGTGATTAGATATCACTGCCTTTTATTTCAAAGCGAAATGGTGCCGTCATATCCTGCACTGCAGGTGACAGGGGTTGCTTTGGAGGCCCAGGGTGGTGGACTCCCAGGCAACTTCCTGCCCTTCATCAGTGAAGTCAAAAGCATCTCCAGAGTCACCGCTCTCTGTATCCTGTTGCAATGAACCAGGACTGTTGTTTCTCTTTTCATCTGCCTCGTGGATTTTTCCCAGAAGACTACAAAGCAAAACTGCATTATAAGTCATCTCCCACCATCTTCTTTCATTTGCACGCATCAACATAACACAATATTTTCTCCCAATCAAAACCATCTGCACATTTTACATGAACAACTGTCATAGTACTTCTGAGAGGACATTTCCTCCAGTCACAGGAAAGACAAAAAATACCACCTTTCTTCCAAACTCCAGCAAGCCAGTGTAATAGCACAAAACAGAGCAATGCAGGCTCACACCTCTGCATGCAAGAACTGCAAAGTCTCCCTTGGCTCTTCTTTCTTGCCATTCTTGTGCCTCCTCTCCCATGATTACACACACAGGTCCCCATCCAGACCTTGACCTAACGTCTGGTTACAGGTTCACTCTAGGTATAGCACCTTTCATGCTTCAAGCTTTGTGGCTTCTAGGCTCCTCACTAGATTAGCCAAGACAGGCAATTGTTGCATTTGAGTTTTGGGCCATTCATAGAGTGTTCTGCTGAATTTAAAGAACTGCAAGATCAATGCAACAAAGTGAAATCCAGTACTGTGGCAGCAAGCACTTACTGGTAGGTTTACATCAAGCCTTCCATAACCTAGTTCATTAGTTTTCATGCTTCCTCTGAGGGATGGAAAAAAAAAATTTTGAAACCTATATTAATCATCAAAACTCTTACAGACTTCTAACAGCCTACAATTTCACTCATATCACCGATACCCTTCTCAAAAGGTACATGATGACAGCAGAGGTCCAGTTGTGGCTCCACACTGCTGGAACCAGTGACTCTGGTTGGGCTCACCACAGGCTGGCCTGTCTGCAAGGGAAGCAAAATAATTAGCAGAGCTCCCCACAGGCTTCTGTTGCACTTTCGATGCAGAACTGTCCCCTCCAGGCACAACTGAATCAAGGAAAACCACTGCTGAGGAACATGCTATTTTCCCATGTTAGCTCTTAAACTCACTAAATACACATCACATCTGGAAGGAAATGACACTTGTATTGCGGAGGAGTATACATGATTTTGAGAGTACTACATTGTTAATCCCTTTTCTTAAAATAACAGGGGGAAAAAAAAAATAAGATGTTAATTGCAGACTGCTCCCCAAGCTTTTGGATCTCATCAACTGCTAAAGAGAGGTTCTCAAGATTAAAATAAAGGAAAAAGGAAAGATCCTTAATGTCCTATGGATGCTGAGCAAACCTTCAGGCAGGCAGCTCTCGAGCAATTAATGACATGCTGTGCAAGAGGGAACTGCCTGGGCAATGCAAAGTAGAGCTAATGAGAAGTTATCACCATGAACATCATTTAACTGGAATTGCCTCCATGCAAGAAATAGGTTTGGGGCCATATGGGCATACCAGTAGTTTTTTCTTCCACTTATCTTACTTTGCCCAGGGGGACCTCTCTTGAGCTTCTGGTTATTTCTGCTTGGCTTTCTTTCAATGTAGCTCAACAACTGATGTTCACTTGATTATTAATAACATTCACCTTCCAAGATATTTGATTTTTACAGTCTTTGCTTAACAAAATACCAAATTGAGAGAAATATGGCTCTGAAACCTACCAGATACATGTGAACATAGACACATATACATTGCCACACTATTAAAAGTATAATCAAAACACAATTTGTACTTGTCAGTTTTTATGTTTTATGCACCATATTATTGCAAATCTTCTTTCTAATTCAGTATATTTTGGTAAATCTTTAACTTTTGCACCAAAAAGTCATACTAGGCAAATGTTTAACTTTGGTGGGGAAGAATAAACATTTCTTGATATTTACCTGCAATCATCCACTCCTTATATACACACATTCAGACTGATGCTTCCTATCTCCTCTCTGAGAGTGAACGAGTGTCATCACCAGCTTAAAATAAGCAAATGATCCACCACAACCAAATATATAGGGTTACATTACTGATGGTACCAATGGAAGGCTGTTGGGTGTGTTTTGAATAATGGTGCCTTGAACTATCCCAGAGCACTCATGCTAGAGATCACATGCTGGTACAGTGTTTTCTAGGGAACAAATCAGAGGAATACATCATTCCTAGCATCCACTTTCTTTCTTTTGGAAGGTAAAATACCATGCATAAACACTGAGCAATTGTATTAATTTTCTGCTGGGATTAGACTATATGAGTAATGGCTGTTAACTGCTTTCGTCTCTACTATTCCATGGCAACAGCAGCACTTGCCCCTTCTTCTCCCCAAAATTAAACCACAATTTTTTCTTTCATAATTGAGTGTTCAGACAGACTAGCAATGGGATACACATTCTTTCATTCACATTTGAACCTAGACCTGTACGTATACTGTACCTCAGGTTTTTTAACCTTAAATTGCTTTGTCTACATGAGAAGTTGATACCTTTAGTGCCGCTTCTAATGAAGGGGGTTCAAAACCAGTTTTAGACAGTTTGAAGAAAAAACATTAATTTCTTCAATTTATGAAAAGCATCCCACCAGTACACGGCTGTGCTGTATATACAAAAGGCCAAAACCACATACTCAGCAAATTCTTTAAAATATTTGCTGGTTTTCATTAGAGAGATAGCCATGTGAAATCGGCTAATAGGTAACGCAAGCATTTCCTTACTGAAATCGTGACATGTATTTTGCACCTGTAGAAAGCTCTGTTTGGGAAAGCTTGTTGTGGTAGTTGGATGAGGCAGAAGTAGAAAGATGGGTGACCTTTCTGACCCAGCCTCAGCCTCTGCATTCACACCGCTCAGGCACGCCCTGACATGCAAACCAGATGCCCAATTGCACATGCACTTAAGATGGGTTGGAAGAAAAACCTCAACAGATATCAAAGCTAGGCACACATTTGCACATCAGCAAATGAGAAGCGGGACTATGCAGGGAGGCCAAAACTGGATTGCTCACCCTGGTCCCAGACATGCAGAGGTCATGCAAATGTTTACTTCTCACTGTACCTGCAAAAGCTTCTCTCTGGCAAACGGAGGACTACCCACAACCGCCATCACAATAAACAGAATATACAATTTTCAAAAGCAGTGAAAGGATGATTTGACATTATAAAGAAAACTCAAGCATGCAAAGGCAGACTTCCAAAGTACACAGGTACGTATTTTTTCTACTTTCTTTTTTCCTCTGTATCTATATATATGGACATTTCAAGTAGGGCCATTATACTGACCTGCACCTCATCCCTCAAATAGCTGAAAACATTTGATGAAAATGCTCCACCCTGCAGGAGACGCAGATTTGTGTTTGCCAAAGGTACTATGTGCTCTGCTGACCAGACTTGTCATGAGTTCTTCATTTCCACACCAGATGGACAGAAAGATGTTGAACAGGAGTGGAGAAGGCATGAGTTGAGCTAATCTAAAGCAGCCCATGCTAGTGAAAGGGGTTCAGGGATTTTTAACCATCACTTCTGTTCATTGCACTAAGAATGGTATTCCCAAGATGAAAAAGTTAGTTTTCTCCCTCTGCAGTGCATAGTACTTTTTTAATTTATTTTTTATTACGAGGTGATGAGAATAGACTTGTCCTCATGTACACATACTGATGTATGATCAATAACCTGTTCTGGGAGTAGACTGACTGTTTTAAGAGCCAATAGCAAAGGCAATTTCTCCAAGTGTCTACACCCAGCTTATTCTCAGAATCAATTTTACTTCTTTGTTGAAAGAAATATAGCACTACTTCAAAAGCATTACGAACTCCAACCAGTTGGCCATTCTTTAGAAAGCAAATTCTTGTCAATATTCAAAGTTTCTCATCACACGAATTTCCATTTCTGCATCTGCAATGTTAATTTTTGAAGACGCCAGCATAAAACCATTCTGCATTCATTTACTATTTTTACCATGATTACAAAGCAATTACACTAGCTATTTTTAACGGGTTTCTTAGATTTCTTAAAGAACTCAAAGGTACAGCTGAGAATCTAATGAAGTAACAGGGGGTATTTGCACAGTTTACTCTAAGTTTTTTTCTTAGGATCTGTAAAACATTCCAGTGAAAATACATCCTCCCCCTGCCACACGTGCATTCATATGAAGTTCTATTGCCTGTTAAAATTTAATATGATTCTAGAAATACTTATCTCCAATGATATTCAAAAGATACAGCACAACTAAAAGTCAGATCACAACAGTCTTACAAGAGACCTTAGAATATTAGTTGCTTATATGAGCAAATTTCACCTTTTAGCTATGCTTGTCTTTCACAAAAGGATATTTTTAACATATTGAAAATACAAAGTAAAGATAAGCAAGTTAGTAACAGACTACTAAACTTCATCTTAAAAGAAACCATGAGCTAGAGAGAACATTTCAAACCAGTAAAGTTTGCAATTGGAAATCATGAGTAGCTAAAGGAAAGGTTGTATTTTTTTATTTATTCAGATGTACGGAGAGCTTGATTCTTGGCAACTGTCAACATACTAGGATTTAACTGAGCACCAGGAGCACAGACAATTAGTTCTCAAAATGATTAAACACAACTAAACCTAATTGCGCTGACAGGCAAACTCAATCCCCAGGTTTTCTGAGGTCCTCTATTCTTCTGTCAACAGTACGCCTACATACTCCAGAACCAACAATTGCAAGGACAACGTGACACTACTACATAAACAGTATTTTAACACAGTTTGAGAATGTACTGCAGCAGAACGTGTTAGAAGTATAACATCTATCCTCGTTAAATAAAATAGAAAATACAGTTAAAGGTATTAAAGGCATAAATGGGGCATCCCAGAGAATACAGAGCTGACAAAACTAATGAGCCTCTGGAATGGATAGTTCTTGATGTCCATGTGTTTGTAATCATATTTTGTAACTTAAGGAACAGCTTCTATTTCTGGAATGAAACAATCCTATATTGCCCTTCTAATTCATCAGTTAGCACTCAGATGAAAGACAAACACACAACTATTCTAAATTCATTCATTTCTTGGATTACAAAAAATGAATGAATGAATGAACACCTGCAACAAAAGGCTTATTCCTTTGAGATTACAAGGCACTTCTGAAATGCCTTACTGTACTTTCAGTTAAGACGATGTTTAACCTTAGCTTGGTGTGAGATGAAGAAAATAATAGTGAAAAACAAACAAACAGGCTCCAAACGAGAAACACAAAATCTAGACATTAGATATGCAGCCATTAAATCCAAAGCTTTAAGACTGTTTTTTATTTACTTACATGTTGCAGGAGAAAAAAATCAATCAAACTTCAAAGCAGTCTGCTCCCTCAGAGCCAAGTAATGACATCTACAGTTGCTGTCAACTGGGAAGTGAGCATCTCTAGCTGCCTCTCCCCTGAAGCAATCCCAAGCTGCCTGTTGTTCCAGGCTGTGCTCAGAACCTCTTAGCGCCACCAACGTCTTCTCCAGAGAGCTGTGCTCACAAATCTCTCCCCCATACTTCTGTGACATCGCCTAATGCTGAGGTGTCTGTGCTACTGCTCTCCCACGGGCGTGGGTCAAGTCAGCACATGCAGGAAACAGAAGGCAAAGAGGGGAAAAAAAAGANAATAAATTAAAAAAAAAAAAAAAAAAAAAAAAAAAAAAAAAATATAAAAAAAAAAAAAAAAAAAAAAAAAAAAAAAAAAAACCCACACCAAATCCAGATGCTATGCATTTTGAGGCTGCACAATTTCCTCAAACTAGCCTTTATTAGCAATAGCTTTTGTTCATCTGGCAAGCAGTCCCAAATCACAGCTATAAAAACAGAAATTATTTTAATTCCTTTTATAACAAATCAAAAAAGCATATACAATATACACTACCTAAATTTACTGTGAGGTTTGGGTTTTTTTTAATTCTACATCTATTGAAGAAATCAAAAGGGTCAGACAAAAAGCTCTGACAGTAATAGGCATCCTCCAACAGAAAGACAGCAATCAATTACAGCCCATTTGCAGAAATTGTAGAGCTGTCACAGACTCGTTTACAGCTGCAGTTCAAGTCAGCCTGCCTCTGATTGCCAAGCCATTTTCCCCCTCCTCGTACCCACAAAACTAGGACAGCTTTAGACAATTTTTAAAATGACACTAGCAGACCTGCATGCCAACCCAAGAAGTGAACTGCAATATGGCACCGGTAGTTACTTCAGCAAATTGTGCACAAGCCATTAACACTGCTAGACGTGACAGATTTGAGGCTGGAGAGAGAGGAGGAAGCAGACCTGTCTGTTTTCCCCTCTTTTTTGAGCTTTAATCGCAGCACACAATTTAGATCATTGGAGCCAATTTAGTGTGTTCAGAGCAACAACTAGCCCACATGAGCTGCTCTCTGTATATTTAAATCCTCCTGAACTGTCCCTAATTTTCTGTCATCTGGTGCATTTGACACAGACAACCAGCATTGGCTTTGTTTTTCTGCTAAAGTGAAGCTGACACCCCAGAATCTCCTTCTCTCCAGGAGGATGGGAGCTCAGCCACGTCTGTCTGCACAGCTCCTGGGGGGCAGCACGTACCCCAGGTGAGCAGGGCACCCTGAGGCACCTGGGGAACCTGGCCCAGCAGCCACCGAGGCATCCTAAGCCTGTAGGTCACGCTCACTGTGCTCCCACAAAGATCCCTGCCCCTAAAACACGGCGGAACCCTAAAACAGGAGAGTAGAGAAATCCACGTTACCCCTTCAAAAGGAACAATGTGTCCTGGGGGGAAAAAAACCCAGTTTATTCTTGTCTGGTGGCAAAGACTTTTGGGGAGCGCAAGCAATGTGTTACACAGGATACAGATTATCTCTGTGGGAAGCCCCTGCACAGCAGGAGATGGGTTAAAGACCCACCGTCATCAGGACTCTCCTGGCTCTCTGGCGAAACTGCATAAAGTTACTTATATTGGACTGAAGCAGATTAAAAAGCAATTCCAAAAGTAAGAGAGGACCAGCTCCTCTCAGGATGTATGGCTAGGGGCACAATATATCTTCCCTTTTCTGGTCTTCAGAGTTTTTAGGTTCTGCCTTATCTCTACCAATTTTTCATCCAACCTACACAAGACATAAAAACTCTAGCTTCCTTTCTGTTATGCGAGAATATAATGCGAGTGTTACCACAAATTTGCTCGGAGATACAACCAAATCATCAACAGAAGTAACAAAAACATTTCTGTTGTCAGAATGGCAATGCCTAGTAAAATCATGGCCACCAACATGAAAACACTACCCATGCTAGCTTCAAAACAATATGCACTTGAATTGGACACAGGTGGCAATTTGACTGACTCAAAGTAAACTGGATGAAAAATTGCTCTTCAAAGACCAATGCATTTGAAGGTGAACACTAATTCTGGGGGTCCCTGCCTCAGCCTCCAAAGTCCTGACTGAGAGAAGGTCTGAGCATCCATTACTCCAGCTCAAGTCAAACAGCAACTGCAGACACGTGAAGGTTCTCTAAATCAGAGTGGGAACCACTGACCCTCAAACACTGCACCTCTCTGCAGTCCATTCATGTTAAACAAGTGTTGCTACAGTCACTGCAGTCTTAACCCTAGAAGTATCACCAAAAAGAAAACATGAACCAAACTTAATCAGTTAGAAAGACGTAGCAGCTTTACTGTTCTCTGCACAACTGGGTTCAAGCAAAATAGAAAGATGAATTCGGTAAGTCTGGCTGTTTGTCATTTGCCCCCATCACACTGCTTTTGGAGATGCAGCAGCTGTGTCGTACATGCTGACCTGCCTGGGTAGCCTCAAGACAATAAAACACAGCACAGCTAATATTCACAAAGTTTTTTTCCAAATTAGTACCATATGTCAAATTCTTTCCCACGAAATGTGGAGTGTTAACAGCACAATAACATTTTTTTCTTCATAAGGATTTTATGTCACGCATGTTCTTACCTTGAACGGTGGATCAGCCTTCTCCCTGTGTGGCACTTGGTCCAGAGTGCCATCAGTACTGCTCCTTTTCAAGCTGGATGTGACATCGGGCACATTACTAAAATCTGCATTCAAAAGAAAACAAATAAGTTAGAGGGTTATAGGCCAGGAACAGGAAAAGTACCTGCTTTTATATGCAAGCACTTCCAGTGTCTTGTACCATTACTATAGGGAAGGAATACAAAATCTGTGATCTTCCCCACCCCTTAGAAAATAACACAAGAGGTCAAAGCAAGGAGCAACTATGCCTGGAAACTCTGCTTTCAAAACAGCAGTGGAACATCTAAGACCGTCTGAAACAATGCTCATACTTGATCTACCAAAATAAACCAAACGCTCTTGCTAACAGCATGCTTTCAAAGGTAGCATTATCTATAATCAGCATGCTCTGCACTGAGACAACCAGTGAGGATAATTAAATGCACTCAGTAGTTCTCCTTGGATGAGCACCCTATTGTTCAACATGACGTAGTCTGAATCCCTTAAAGATTTAAGAAAAAAAGAGAATTTTGCCTTGGAACAAGCACCCCGGTTCATAATACAGACAAAATCCCTTCTTATTACTAATAGTTCAGCAATTTTACTAAGTTTGGAGTCCGTGTACATAGTAGCTGGCACAATGCAAAAACCAGAGGAGGCACTGCCCTGCTCTACTTTTTGACAGACTGTAGCTTTCAATATCATTTATGTGTGAACTCAAGATCTATCCAACAATGCTGAACATTCATATAAAAATTTTCTCTTTACTTTTCCTCAGTCGGCTGCTTAAAATCTGCAGAGAAGTTTACATGGAAATTTTAATTAAAACAGTATTATCAATTCATGTAGCTGAAAATCATAAAGCAGCCACCAAAAAAAGGATTTTTAGCAACCTCAGATAATTAAATAGTAATAAAATGAAGGGGTTTGTTTTAAATTTGCTGCTTTGTTTCCTAGCCTCTAAGCCTCTGGGGTATAATTCACACCACATTACCACATTTTCAAACTCTTTCTCAACACCTACAAATGCTGGAGATTTATTTATAAACGAAAGCTGAGATTCTCATTTAATCACTGACTCCAGCAATTGAGGTGGTAATTAAAACAAATATCACTCATCTTGCAGTAAAATCATGAGTACTAGCAATAATGAAATTATGGAGGACAGCAGTATCTCTCCGCCTGGGTGTCGCTGTTGTCGTGTCCCTGAAGAGCAGGACCAGCTCCTCTCAGCAAGAATTGACAAAAATGGACTGAAGCAAGGAGGGAAGCGGGAATTTTAGGCCCAAAAGAGCACCTTATAGCCCACAAGGAGCCTCCCTAGGAAGAGAAAACATGGCAGACAGACTCTACAGGAAAGCCAGAGAGAAAGATGCAAATAACTCAGCACAATGGCATCTTGATACTTTATTTTTCCATATGTTATTAAGGTGCCTATGCCAAGCTTAGCATCAAGGCTGACACTTCCCACACAGATGACAACAACTTGACTACTCTGTCATTTCCCTATCCTTGCTGAACCAAGGTCTTATCACTTTTCTGCCCTCAAGCTTTTTTACTTTTTCCTCCTGAAGTCAGGTTTGGCTCTTGATATTACAATCTTCACAGAAAAATATATATTTTACACAACTCCACCAAACAGCCACTCATCTTCTTTAAGAACTTAACAAGGAGTCTGCCTCGTCTAGTTATTATATTACACTTTGACCTTTCTTCCTCCACTGACCTTGAACCATTTTCTTCTGCTTTCTGGACGTTTGAAGTAATTTTGAGTCTCTCTTCTGCATATGGGTACACATAAATGCCTGCTAACTTCCACCACTGTCAACTCGTGGGTATACAAATGGTAAGGCAACTCCTAAAACTTGAGCTGAATTTTAAATAACATTTTCTTGCGGGTTAGGCAATGCCAAGGATATTATTTTCCACTCTTTCCCAGTTGTGTTCTTTTTATTTGCCTTTTGGGTTTTAATGCACTTCTCTCCCACACCTCCAAAAAACATGCATCTGAGATAGAAGCTGCAGTGGCATAAAGGATCTCGAGTTTGATCTCTGGTAGCTATCTAATGAGAAAAAAACCTATGTCTTCTCCCTGATTTTACAAAGGGACCATTAAACATATTTGTCGTTTACAAAACAGGAAGTAAAACTAACATGATGAAGAGAGAGCAAAAACATAAGAGTAAAATAAGGTAAAACAATCAGCAGGCAAGAAGAACAGAAGAAATCAGTGTAACAATACCCAAAGTAGGCAAACAGAATATTACATTACTTTGTCCAGATGATCTATCTTTTCCTCCCTTTGCCCTCATCTTTGTTTTTTCTTTGTAGTTTATAGGACTATCAAAGGTAGGTCTATGTAGTCTTGCCTATTTTTATAGCATTTGCTACTGGTAGAACGTTTCTGATAGTAGTTAGGGTAAGCAACAGTAAATGCTATTTTAAATAGTAAGAACTAAAAAAAGTTACATGGAAAGGATCCAAGGTGAAAAAGGACATCCTACTGCATGTTGTATGCCAAACTAACGGGGGGGGGGGAGGGAAGGAAGGACAGACGTATGGCATGTTGATCGGTTTAGCATCCGTATCCTGTCTCCCTTTCCTTCTTTTACTGTGGGAGCACACTTCCTTTGGATCTGCTCCTACAAATCCTCAAACTGTTCCCAAAGAGCACAGAAGCATCAACATCAGCTGCATAGCTAAAAAAAAGACAAGTCAAGGGGCAAAGAGAATAAGTATTACCTTAGAGAATGGGTAATTTCAAATGCAAAGCCTAAGGACATAAACAGCATCAAGTTTAACATTGAAATTCTCTCTACTTCTAGTACTAAATGGAAGGCGAGTAACAAGCCAAACAATACAAAAATGTATTTTCTTTAAACATTCATATTTTGATTTAGCTCTACAATGGGATTCACATTAATGAAGATGTTCAAAAGTAGTAATGTAAAACTGCTATCTTACAGGCTGGGTAACCGCTATCCTTTAAGGCAAAACTAGCATAAAACTAAGGAGAGTATGTGCACAATTAAGACAAATGTTCCAGCTGTGCGAGTATGAAATTGTTTCAGTATATAATGTTATGGATCTCTGCTGAGAATGAGCACAGAAAAGTATGCAAGAAGGTATCCATTCCTAAAACTCATCCATATCGAGGTCAAATCAGCACTTCCTGGCAATTTATTTTTTTTTAATTATTGTTATTATTTTTAAAAAACTGTCTCTAATATTACTTAACTTACTACTATTACATTGCTGACTAGTGAAAGAAAACATGGACTACTGCGACAGAAACATTGCTTGAGAGGCTTTCCAACATAGTAACGGTGAGTATGCCATGACTAAGTTTGTATACACAGCTCAATCACAGTAGTACATGAGATTTATTCTATTGACATACTTGTGATAAACGTGTCTGGAAGAAAAAAGGGACTGATAATACCGGGTTAAACAAAACTTGGTTTAAATCTTTTAATATAATTTTTCTCTATTGCAGCATACCTCTCTGTCTTGTTTACACACGCACGCACACACATACACTCATGCGTGGGGAGCTGAAATGTAAATCACTTCCATCCAGGAAGGACAGGAACCTCTTAAGCAGATGCTTCTGATCTAGCAAACAGGAGTATCTCCAGACACTAAAATACAAAGTCAGCAGCCTCAGATAAATGCTAAAATTCTCAGAAAAGCACAGGGGGAAAACGCCATTACGTGAAAAGGTTAACTACATCATATGTAATGCATACGAAAATTCTACTTCGTTTCTAGCAGTGAATGACCAAGCACTAAGAACCTGCTCAGCACCTTCAGCTACCAACAGCTTCACCAAAGAAGAATGCCATTACTCCTGCAATGTTGTATTTTACTGGCAGGCAGATACGTGACTCACAGTCATTCAAGAGAAATTATAACGTAATCACTAAAAACTGAAAGAAAGCATACTTCCTAAGTCATGCTCCTCACTACTCATCATTCAATTAAAAGTAGGCACAGAGCACGCAGATGGGACAGTCGGTGAGAAAAACAAACACATAAAGCATATCCAAGAGCTCTGTACGCCTACAGGAATGTCTCTTCCCACGTTGCTGCCGTGATACACGTACGAGTGGTCAATATGGAAGTAATTCACATGTTTGTGAGTGGTGAGGTACAATGGAAACACATCCCCTAGCAGATGTGTGAGACAATAATAATCTGTGCTACAAGCCCAGCCAAGAAACCAAAGGAAACCAACCGGAAAACATCAACATCGACCATCCGGCAATTCATTTACCATAATAAGCCATCAACAAATGCAAATGTCACCTATGTCTTTTTTTTCTGTTTAATTAACAATGAAGCCTTAATTAGTTTCTAGCCAGTGCTGCACTTACCACTTCAGCCACTCACTGGAAAGGTAAAATTACCAGGAGGAGAAAGTGGGAACCGAGGATCCTGTTTCTTTTATAATTATTTTTTTTTCATAAAACTTCAAACACTGTCCTGTTTTACAGTTTTCTCACCAGTTTCAAAAAATGTCAAATAATCATCACAAGCGTGTCAAGTGCTATCGAATGTCAAGCACTACGTAGGTGGCATAACCACCCTCTTTTTCAAACTACAGCAAGAGGGTGTGTTTCCACCTGCCACTCTACTGACAACGATTAATTGAACAAAAAATTCCGTCTAGATCTACATGATAAGACAACACAGCAAAATTAAACATACCCAGCCTCTCATCCCAAGACAAACTAAAACCACTGCAGGGCATCATTTTCAGCTCTAGGTACTTAATTGCTTCCTTGCCTCAACCTTTAATAGCAAGACCAGTTGTTCTCCGGGTACCCAACCCCTTAAGCCAGAAGAGGGGGACGGGCAGCAGAATGAAGCCCAAATAATTCAAGGGGAAATGGCTGGTGACCTGCCACACCACTTAGACACACACAAGTCTATAGGGCTGGACGGGATCCACCGAAGGGTTCTGAGGGAGCTGTCAGAAGTGACCACCAAGCCACTTTCCATCATTAATTAGCAGTTCTGGCAAACCAGGGATGTCCCAGCTGACTGGAGGTTAGCAAATGTGATTCTACGGTTTTATCCTCAGCAAGTAAAGAAGTCCTCTGACAGGCACAGGCAGTCCTGACCTCAGTAAAAATATGGTGACTGCACCAATATGGAAAATTGGGTTTCCATTCTGCAACATTTCTGAGATTGAAAAATCAGGGGTTTTTGGTATCAGAATAAAACCTTGTCCTTCTACATTACGCAATTTTATTTTTGCCAAAAGGCTGAAAAAGAGATGCCACAGAGCAAAAAAAAAATAGCTTGACACCAGGATATTTATCCATGATGTAGGAGAGAGAGAGGAAGCTTCCTGCTGTGTCAGATTCAGGTGAGGAAACTGAGCCTGGGTCTGTCTCAGCTAAGGTAAGATTGACACCCCGTAGCCGTGAGTCTTTCCTGGTATCCCCAACTACACCTGATCCATTTACCATATCACAAAACATTCACTACAGCAAATAGATCCAGACTCTAAAGCTCATGGTAAAACTGGTCCCACAGGATGCAACTGACCCAGGCTGAAATCTGTCTGTCCTCAACAGGGAAGAGTGAGGCAGGACAGCAATCAATGAGTACAAAATGACCATGTCTGAGGTGGGTGCAAACCGAGTTGCATTCATGCAACACAGCAGTGAAAGAAACTTGCTTTAGCTCGCAACATTTAAAACCTGGCATATGAAATTGAAACTCAGGAGCAAGGACTTTAATAAATGAGTTGATTGATGATGGGGAAAAGAGGATGATGCTACGCAGCTCGTGAACAACATGCAATAGCTATGTTCAAAGAAGGAATGAGAATGTTGGGGGAATCTAGTGTAGGAAATGACAGTTCTGTGACCTGCATAGTAATCCAAGGCTTTCACAATCAGTTCAAGGAAATAAAAATTTAAAATGTGGAGATAAATGAAAAGTTATGTACATATTGTATGGGTAAACAGATTTTGTCAAACCAACCTGACATCTGCCTTTGATAAAAGATTATTTTAAAGACAAAGAACATAGGATAAATCCAACCTTCTGGAAACTTATTTTAAAAAACAACCTTTGTAATATCCCAAGTGAAATTATCAACTAAAATGAAAATAATAGGAATTAGAACAAGGCAGAACTGGCTAGCAGGTTAGATAAGAATAGGTTGGTCTGAATGAACTTCTAGGCCTGGGAGAGGCTAATGGTAGATTTTGTCCAAGATGGGTTTGGGGACCAACTTTACTTGATATTTGTATTATTTATCTCAGCAAAGGAAGTACAATAGGAAGCACTCTGATTAAATACTCTAACCATGCAAAGTTAATACACAGCTTAATTAAGAGTATAACTGGACTACTATAAAGGAGACGCAGGATGACCCTGAAGACAGCCGCAGTCCCAGAATGAAATCACATAAAACAAAGATTCAGGGACCAGTACGAACAATCCCTTCTATAAGCTGTAGCTTGTGCATTGGAAAAATGAAAGGAAGAAAAGTATGAAAGTGTGGAGAAGGGGTTAACAACATGCAGTTGTGAGCTAGAGCTACTTAAGCAATGGTCAAGGCTGGCAGATACTGATGAGTTGTATCGTTGTCCAGGAATATGTCTATGCTGGCAATTAGAAGACTGGCTTTCAACCATTATGTGAATGAATTCCTGGAAGAGGCTTTGCAAAGGATGCAAACAGTCTATCATATTTTAAAATGGAATATGATAAATGTATTAATAAGGTTGTTGAAATCCTTGACTAGCAGAGAACTGGACCCACTAAGTCTGGAAATTCCTTCCCATCCTAGGTTCATCTGTCATGAACATTGCAAAAATATTACACAGATGCCTATATACAGCTGCACAAGCAAACGGATGGCCAGAAGCCTCTGTCTGTTTGGTAGAGTGCAATAAATTTGAGAGCTACAAAGATCATTAGGGGTCTGGAGCATCTTTCTTTTGAGGAAAGACTGAGAGAGCTAGGTCTGTTGAGCCCAGAGAAAAGGCGGCTGAGGGCAGACCTTATTTATGCTTATAAATATCTCAAGGGTGGGTGTCAACAGAATGGGACCAGATTCTTTCCAGTGGTGCCCAACAACATGATGAGGGGCAACGGGCACAGACTGAAGCATAGGAGGTTCCATCTGAATACGAGGGAAAACTTATTTACTTTGAGGGTGCCAGAACACTGGAACAGGCTGCCCAGGGAGGTTGTGGAGTTTCCTTCTCTGGAGACATTCAAAACCCGCCCGGACGCCTTCCTGTGTGATCTGCTCTGGGTAAAGCTGCTTTAGCACGTGGGTTGGACTAGATGATCTCCAGAGGTCCCTTCCAATCCTGAACATTCTGTGATTCTGTGATAAATAATTTAAGTTTCATTAGTGCTGGTGCGTAATGATCCTGGCCAAGAGCGTTTATGACTAAGAGAACGCTTATACCACAAGTGCACACTGGTGAAGAAGCGCCAGTTGTTGTCCTATCCCCTGGTCACTTCCTGATTCCAGCTCAGATGTTCATTATTAACTCCAGTGGTTACTCTGCTGCAAGCTGATCTTTCTCTTGTTTGTAGTTCTCTGGAACTTAACAGGGAAATGGTGCTCTCATTTCCTGTCCTCTGCTGCAGTTTTTAATCTGTAGTAGTTAGAGGTTTCAGATAGGGCAACACACACACACAGAGCTTCAAGCAGTTATGATGGGCTTGGTCTCATCTGAAAAGATAGATACCCACATCTCTGATCAGAGCAATTGACAGCGTTTTTAAACACTGGTATTGTCCAGTGATTTCAGATAGATGTGGCAAAACAGCAATAAAGTGGGCATCAACTTATTTCTGAGAATACTAATATGAATTTTAGCTTGAAAATAATGACTGTAATTATAAGGAATTATAGGAGGTCCAGTCTATTCACTAGGAAAGAACATATTAAATATTTTCACTAATTCCCAAATGATCTAGAAACTGCCAATAAAAAACAGCACGGTCAATCTTCATCATGTAGAATATTCTCCCCCTCCCTGTTACAGAGAGTTTCCATAACACAGCTGCATGGATTAGATGGAAATGAGATATTACATTTGGGTAATAAGGTTAAGCCAGGTGCATGGAAAGCTGCATTTTTAATTGTTGTGTGAACTCTCCAGGATGATCAGTTACTTATGATAAGCTTGCAGTTCCCATATTCTTCTAGCCAATGTTACTATCAAGAGAAAAGTAAGCTTCCAAGAGAAGATAACAAATATTTCCAAAAATCCCTGGTGCCAACAATACTAAAGTCTGGGCCAACTCTCAGAAAGGTACAAAGCCTTGGTGGTCTTGATGCCTTCAGACATACAGAAAAACAGGGAGTGGCAGGCAAAGCATTCCAGTGTTTCCCAGAGAAGAGAAGGATCAGTGTGGTGAACTCTAAAAATGCTCCCTTGGAGACTAGTCCTCATAACTTCAGTTAAATGGTTCAGCCTGGCAGGTAGCACGCATGTGCTTATTTCTTTTGGTCCGATACAACTAAATATATTTCAGGTTTTAAACAGTATATTTACTCTTTTGCAATGAAGTTAAAAAATAGGTATGTAAGCATTTTCTTCTGTATCCTTTTCCTTTCCTAAAGACTTTGAGAAATATCTTTCAAAAAGTAACAGTTGATCTGAAGGAATTTACAGAACGGCTTTCAAGAGACATTCCCACAATCTTTGTTAAAGAAGGCATCCAAGTTTCATCAGAGAGATATGAAGGGTTCTGGGTTCACTAGTTCAGTTATGAATAATTTGTATGTCTTGCTCATGTGAGGATCAGACCTTTCTGTTCTCATGTTATCCCCTGGGATCAGCATGGAAGGGGCCCTCAGTGGCTAGCATCCAGGACAGAGCCCATGCAATCTCTGAAGCCCTTTACATTTCTGTCTAAGTTGCAAAGAGCACACTAACTGTGGTCAGGGAGGAGAAAAGCAAGAGAGTTCTGGGAGCAGAAGACAAACTCCTGCAAAAGATTCATTAATTGTCCCACAACAGCTGTTTGCACTGCAGAAATTGTTAAAAAAAAAAAAAGGAAAAAGAAACAAATACAAAATTAAAAAAAAAAAGTGAGAAGGGTCTAGAAGATGAGGCGTGTGGATAAATCTAGGTTGGAAGGTGCATTGGGTCTGGCTTGGATAGAGTTAATTTTCCCCATAGCGGCCCTCATAGTGCTGTGCTTTGTACTGGTAGCTAGAAAGGTGCTGGTAACACACCACTGTTCGGCTGCCGCTGAGCAGCGCTCCACAGCATCAAGGCTATCCATTATTTACAATATTTGTCTTCCGGAGTAACCACTACACATTTTGAAGTCCTGCCTTCCCAGAAAGTGTCTGGACATCACCTCCTAATGGGAAGTAGAGAGTAAATCTATTGTTTTCCTTTGCTTACAAAGGTTTTGCTTTATCTAGGCCAAAAGCTGTCTCCAGGTAGCTTCTGCACTAAGGAAACAGATCTAAGAGAAGGCAGGTAGGTTGCAGCCACATACGAGAAATATCCATTGAAACACATCAAATCCTCCACCACTTCAAGATGAAAGCCAAAGCAATTTGATTCAGCTTTCATCTTCATTTGGGTTCTCTATGAATCTGGACAAAAAACTGAGGTACCACGGACCGTACGTGCAGATTCTTATTAATCTCCAGTTAAGTTTTCCATAATTATTGGAGTGTTCATTTTCGCCCAATTCAGTAATTTTAACTGGAATTTATGTAAGTTTTTAACTATTGCACAGTGGCAGTTCAGTTGTTTCCCCACAGGTGGTACCCACAGGTAAGTATTACTACTTAAGCATCTACACTCCAATGCTGGAGTAAATTCAAAACAATTTGTGGGCAGTAACTGTGGTTATTAACTGTACAGTGGTTTACAGCTTTCATGCTGCTTTAACCAACAGTTGAAAAGATAGTGAAATACTAATTTGATTACCAATTCAAAAACTTCTTCTTCTTTCTGCCTAGGAAATTTTCAAGTTCTTCTGAAGACAGTGACCTAACTTCAGATACTAACTAGCTCAAATTCTCATTGCTAAATTAACATGACTTGAGTCTACTAATGCAAGTAACTTCAGTTTCTGGAAAACAAAAACTAAACATGTTAGAGAAACAAATAAAATGCACTGGATTCTGATAATTCAGAAATGTTTTAATCTCTGCGAGATATTTTTGATTTTTAACTTATTGTTGCCTTAGGCATTTTGTAACCTCTTTTGGGGCTGGCTGGGAAGTAAGTTCTCAGCTTCGAGGCTGTAACAACTGACTCTTTGGTGTACCTAAAAACTTCATTCAGGAATTCATTCAAGATGTTATATCTGGAAAGAAAATTAGCATACAGTTGTCATAACACCAGTCTTCCTAGATAGGGTTCTTAAACACAGAATTAATAGGTGCCTGTCACTAACAAGACTAATTACCAAACAAGACATGCAGTTACAGGCCAGACAAGAAGGTTCCCTTCATGGCCCCTCTCATCCATATGTTTAGGCTTCAGGGAGCAAACTATGAAACATCAGAAGGTGCTCTACACGCTTCCTGAAGGACAATGCAACCAGGCTGCTTCTTTTTGCGGATCTAGTGCTGCCTAGACAAAGAGAAACTCATATTCCTTGTTTGGGCCTGACATGCTCAAGCAGGACAAGTCTCTCTCCATTGTTCTCACCCTCCAGTGAGGAACGTGATGCGTCTTCTTTAAACACTCCACATTTTCACGTTCAGAAAAGGCAGTATGTTCATCCAAATATTCTTCTATCATACAGCTTGCTTAAGACATGTTGGGCCACATGCTGAACAGTGGCATAGCTCCAGTCAGCCACCTACTTCTGCAAGTGTGACTTTCTGTGGGCTGCTTTATGCTCTTTTCTTTTTTTTCTAAATATCTGCAGAAACATCCATTTTGAAGCTGGAGCAGAGTCCTTTAGATCCCTTGTGAGTTCCTTTGTTGGTTAACTGTTCATCATGAAGCAAAGTAATTTGACTCATTTGCTAATTCAGTAATCAATAGGAGATACAAATTAGCAACATAATAGGAAATAGCTGCCTACATTTTTGCAGCAATGCCTAATTAGCCCGTGCACACCAATGATATGTTTTTATACGGTTATTTAACTTCCTAAACTTTCTCTGTCCAAGTATCTGCCAGTCAGAAAACGGTTCAGGCTTTTCAGTTTTAAGCTTAACACTTCACACTGGCTTCTCAAATTGTTACCTAAATACATTCATTTTCTATGTGTGTAATAAACGCCTTCTTAGACGGAGTCCCACTGGAGGCCAGTGTTAGCTGTAGCTAGCGCATCACCCTGCTACTCCAGTTCAACGACTGGAGATGTGCGACTGCAATATGGAGCAGGAAGACAGAGCAGAGCCCGTGTTGGGTGGCCACCATCCTTCGTAAGCGTCAGCAAAGGCTGCAGCCCACAGCTACCATTAGGTTTGCCAGGCTGGGGCTGCTGGACATGCAGGGGTGCTGTCAACGGCTCCCCTCCTTATTTCTGCTGTTGCTGCTGCGGGGTTGCTTACATGGGACAGCTTTGGCCATTCTCAGAGGTTATTTGCAAAGGGAAAGTATATGAAGCTGTCCTTGTGCCCAGCTACCAAGTATTCCACCTAGTGGCACATTTTTTCCTCCAGCTCAGATTTATAGGCATAAAAGTAATGAAATCAGAAAGCAAAAAAGGGGGGGAAAACAAGTTACTTAATAGTTTAGCAAGATTTTGTGGCTAGCTTAGACAGTTTTTGTAATTACTCAACCTACCTTACCTCTGTAAGACACAAAGCATCTGCTGTTTGATGTGTTTTAAATTATGCCTAAGGCACTGGTCTAAATGTGAATGTCTCTATCACAATTAATAATTACCCTTGCTGTCCATATTGTCACTCTACAGGATTCAGTAGGATGGGACATGCCATGTTTTATGCCTACATATTGCCACAGAGCTACAAGGTGCAGCTCCACAGGGTTTAATGCAGTTTACACCAGGCAAAAACAATTTGGCCCACTAACTTCACAGGGATTAAATCATAGCAGCATTTAGCAAAGCAGAACAGAATGCTCTTTCAGTAGAAAAGCACAACCAAGAGCATTTAAGGCTGCCCCATTTAATAGCATAAACAATCTTTTAATTTGCAGCATACGCATCTAGCAGGAAGCCAACAAGACAGTTTGTCAAGTGCCAGCAAGAGCTCATTAAACCACCACTCTTGGGAAACACGCTGTATTGCAAAACATGCGGTAGGCAACTAGTGCTTCTATGGATCCAGCTTCTGAAGAAGAAAATGCTTTCTTCGCACTAACCTCTACACTGCTACAGTCTCAGGTATGGTCACAGGCCAGATCTGGGTTTTTCCCAGGGATTCCGAAGAGCGCAGGACAAGGACGTTTGCGTTAAGAGCAGAAACAGCTGGAGTGAATCAATGTGCCATGGCTGTCCAAGACTGCTGTAAACACGCTCCTCACCCCTGAGCTTGCTTTGATGAGAACAGCCACTGCGTGTTCTATCACAACTACATGGCTTCCTGCTGAAGTAAATTGGGTAACGAGTGAAAAAAGAAAGAAAACCTGGCAGAGTCATTGATCTTCAGGCAGATAAGCAGTCATGTTGCATAGATAACAACATGCCTATGTTAAAAAGAGGCGCTGCTTTTCTAGTAGGTTGCCTTACAGCAAGCAAAAAAGTTATTTTAGAAATGTTTTTCAGTTAAGTTTATTTTTACTTTTGTTTAAAAAATGCTTTGAACATTACATTAAAAGATGCTTACAAAATACTCTAAAAACTCTGGGCAAACAGCAACAAGCAGAGCAGCCTGAGCCAGCGCTCCCGGCACAGCCCCCAGCTGCTGGAGGCTACAGACCACCTTGGTTTCACGTCCTCCTGACTTGATCTCTTTTCTGAAGAGGACACACCAGTCTTTCTGATATATTCAGGCTAGGCTGGGGCTGGAAGAGGATGCAGGGAGTGCTACCTGGAGAGGCGTGCACAGTGACAGGCAGACAGCCAGCTGGCTGCAGAGCCAACCTCTGTCTCCCTTTTCTTTCCTCAACTTGGTGGTATCTGACAGAGCTGAATGGAACAAAGTTTTCTGGAGAAGCTGTGAGTTGCAATTACGCTTTACAGAGGCATCTAAACTATCTAGCAAAGCGTATTTGAAACAGAAAGTACTTCAGAATTGAGTCCAAACCAATTACTGTTACGACCACATTTTAAAAAATAATTTAGTCATATCAAAGTTAAGCTTCCGGCCAACTGGTGTGCTTTGCTTCTGTGCATGCTTACCAAGATTAGAATCAGAAGCCGCTCATGTCTTGGGAAACAGAAGAGCCACTTCACACATGACGGTTCAAACCACTGATCCTCCTCCTGAAGCAGTTACATTTTGCAAAAATATCTCAATGTTTAGGAGATCAGGAGCTGAAATGTCATTGCTCCTCTCCAGCACATGTCCCATCTACTCGTCAAACAGCACGAAGCCTGATTCTCTCCCTCTGACTCCAGCCATGCTTTATACAATGTGAAATAGCCTCATCAGGAGTGACTCAACCAGCCACGTCCCAGACTACGCTGCTGCCCAGGGGTCAATGTGAGAGGTGGGAAAGCAGAGGCCAATCCCCACACTCCAAAATGGCCAGAGAGGTGCTCTGTGGTAAGTTTGGCTGAAAGGGAGCTTGCTGCCTCTCACAGTAACTCTCCTTGCAAACAGCTCCCCTGGCATCTGCCTGCTCCCCGCTCCTCCTCCTCCTGCTTACCTGGCTCTGGCCCTTTGCAGATCTCTGCACCCGCTGGTTCAACTCACTGAGTTTGCAGGGGATGGGGGGAAAGAAAGTTTTCTCCTTAATCAGCTTTATCAAGGGCTCCAGCAAGTGCTACTGCCAGCACAGGGTAGGATGAGTGCTGTGGGGCTGGAAGGGAGAGCTAAGGTGATGCAGCGGAGGAAGAGGAGGAGCGAGCCTCCTCCTCGTCAGCAGCACCCCAGCCTTCTTCACTGCTCTTGAGACCACATTTCTAGAAAGATGGGCCAGACAGGAACCCAGACCCCACACAGAAGGTAAGTGCCCTACCCCAAAGATGAGGAGTACAACAGGGAGTGAAGAAAGAGTATGTCCATTTTTAAATTTTTTTTTTTTAAATGGTTTATTTCACATTTAGCTCTATAACCCTTCCAGATGAAAATGTTTCTTCATGGAAACTTGTTGAAGCATATCCAAACTGCCATTACACTTTTTTTTTTTAATTTTAATCGCAGAGATCTATTTACAAATTAGGGTTGATTTCAACAGTGTCAGCTAACCAGAAATGACAGCTTTTTTGGCAAAAGCCCACTTGCTGGGGGAAAAAAAAATAATTGCCCAACTCTGACAGCAACTCACATACTGCAGCGGGTTTTCACACTTACTAATGCTTCTGCCTTCTGCCTCAGCACTCTATAGATATACCATTAACCCACGCGGGGTTGCACTAAATACACAGTTTTGAATCCTGCCTTTTCTGATGTTTATTCCTCAGATATCCACGCCATCTTAAAATGAGGCATTTTTTCCTCCACAGTTGTAAGAATTCCAGTCCAAGTCCCTCATTTTTTTTTAATTCTACACAAATATTTGTTAAATTTCCTTAGCACTGCATATTGGAGCAAATTTAGTTGCTCTGTTACTTGGTTTTCCACATTTATGAGTGCGTTTTTTAAAAGTATTTAATCTCGGTTCTTTTCCAGGATAAGCTTATTACTAGCCAAGTGGCTAGGCAGCCAGTACATAGCGTTGTCATGCAGGAGATCAAATTATATGACCACAGCAGGTCCAAAACACAGCTATAGGGGTATAGCAACCTCTTGGACAAAATGAATCACTCTCCCAGAAAATTCTCTGTGAATTACGAGTGGCAGAGTTAGTGGCTTTGGAGAAAGTCAATCACTTCCCTTCTGTATAGTAAAGGCTGCCAAAGTTTGCCACAATGTATAATCGGGTATCCTCAACGCAGCAGAATATGTAGGAAAATGCATTCATCAGAGTTACGCTAAGTAGTTACGAAACATATGTGGACAAACTATTACCACCCAATTTATATGAAGCCAGCAATTTAAAGTAAGTTCTGTTTTGCTTTTGCCCGGTGGTTGTCACCAAGCATGGTATCACCATGTGACTCAGTGCTGAAAACTTCAATTTTCCAAGCACTTCATTAATTTTAGCTCATTAATCCTCACAGTACTCTAGAAAAATAAGTAGAGTTAGTTAACTTTTAGAAACAGTGAGGTAACAGCAAAAACAAAGTTTTTTACTCCAGGTATGTACCTTAAGCCAAATTGTGTTTGATTTTTCAAAGAGTTCTCCATCTCACTCCACTAGCACTAATTGACTTTCAAAGGTGCTGCCTTGGAAGAACAGGGTCAACACAGACAAGCAAATGTCAGAAATTATTTCTGAAAACTGTGGTCTTAAGAGTAACTCACTCAACTCTACCAAAGGAGACAGAACAGTATTAAACACTGGATGGGAATTTGAGTCTCTGGCCTTCAAATCCCTGTTCGGATCATTAAATACTCTCTCTTCTTATCTAAAATCTTACTCAATTCCTGAGCATAGAACAGTTAAACCCTTTATGATTATCTATTAATTCAACATAATGCCATTTTCTTCTGTTTCCATTTGAACCTGATCAGGTATCAGACACTAAGCATGGAATTCAATAAACATGGAAGTCCTTCTCACAAAAATTAATTTAGAACTATTTGTTCCCTTTCAGAATAAAATAAATCTTCCCTAGCTGCTTTTAAGCAGAAAAGCAAATATACTATGTCACTTTATCTACTAGTGCTTAGAGTACAATACATACTCCAGTAATTTCCTATTATAATGGAATATTTGCACAGGTTGCAATTTTATCCCGAAGGAATGAGAAATCTAGTGAATGGACACACACATTTATTACACTGAATACTCCAGGTAATGCTGGCCTATCATATCAAGCTAACAAGCTGAATGATAGCCCTGGTATAATTATGTAATTAATTAGCTCTATCATAATTTTTGTTTTATGACACTAACTTTTATGTGCCACTACTCAGTTTAATGGTGTTTTAAATTGAAATAAGGCCCCTGAGAGAGACGCTACTTACTGTATCACAAATCCTGTATTCAGATTTCTTTTAATTTCAAAAGATGACCTAATAAAACTGCTTTATAATTAAATCCATTCTAACAACCTCTCGTACGGGATTATTTTTCTTCTCCCATTTTTAATTCTGAAAAAAATTCCAGTCAGAAAACACTTGCCACCATAATTATATACAAAAATCAGCTATCCCTTTCTGTACCTCTTGCCACTCTCCTCACACAGCAGTGCACTCTGGCTAGCTTTCCTGCAGAATTTTACCAGCATCCCCCAGAGGTGCAGGGAGGAAACTGCACCTTTTACACTCAAGAAACTCGAGTTAAATTTGCTTCTATCTTCACAGAATCACAGAATGTTAGGGATTGGAAACGACCTCAAAAGATCATCCAGTCCAATCCCCCCTGCCGGAGCAGGAACACCTAGATGAGGTTACACAGGAAGGCGTCCAGGCGGGTTTTGAATGTCTTCAGAGAAGGAGACTCCACAACCTCCCTGGGCAGCCTGTTCCAGTGCTCTGTCACCCTCACTGTGAAGAAGTTTCTTCTCAAATTTAAGTGGAACCTCTTGTGTTCCAGTTTATATCCATTACCCCTTGTCTTACCATTGGTTGTCACTGAGAAGAGCCTGGCTCCATCCTCGTGACACTCACCCTTTACATATTTATAAACATTAATGAGGTCACCCCTCAGTCTCCTCCAAACTAAAGAGACCCAGCTCCCTCAGCCTTGTTTGAAAAATAGTCAAGGCATGGGAAGGAAGGGGAGCAAATCCCCACATACTTTCTGACAGGTGTTTACAAGTATTCTGGTACCACAAGATATATTTCTCACATGAAGTAAGATGAGCTGAAGGAAGGGAAGGGCAACCATGGCTCTCCACCACCCAGCGCGGCTGTGCCCCTCTATGTGCCACCTCATATTTCCAGTGCGAAAGGCAACCCAGCAGTGAGCACCGGCACCTTCCTTAGGGCTGGGGGCACTGTAGTGTCAGCCAGGAGCAGTCCCTACCACAGAGGTTTGTGGCACCTTCCTTACCTGCTGCTCCTCATATGGAAACCCATCAGGATCTAACCCTGACACAGCACTGTGAGGATATGTCCTCCATTTGATGCTTAATACAGTGGTACTAAATTGAGTAAGAAATACGAGCAGGTAGTAGCAAAATAATCCCTAAGCAAGCTGCTTACATGGGCTTTCTTCTACACAGTGAGCGGCTGTATCCAACAGGAACACAACAATATCACTGGGTGGGAGCAGAGCTAAATGACTCCTTCCTGAGGTGATGATGATGATGATATTTAAGGTACCCTTCACATATGTGGTGCTTCACCATATATAAAGCATGGTAAACACAGAACAATACTTCTGTCTCTGAAAGCCATCACATCATCTCGACCACCAATGCCTGGGAAACAGATGTATTGGAGGTACCTGAGACGATACAGAATGGTTAAGAGAGCACTTGATAATACTTGATGGTGCGGCCAATCAGATTAAAAGAATATGATTTTCCTGCAGAAATGATCATATTCTGTTCCATTCTGCTTTCTATGAAATAATAAAATAACAGACATATACGGAGCATAAACAGCACTTGAACAATTTGTACCTGGGTTTCTCACTGAAGCAATCACAGAATTTAAAACATAATTGAGTTTTAAAAACCACCAATATTGGAAGTGAGGTGAAAGTAATGGAATTATTGTCAACCTCTTACCATTCGCTGTGTTCTTTTTGAAGTTATCTAGAAACTCTTCCAGGAGCTGTGACTGATTTGGAGGGGGTAACAAACTCTTTGGGTCCCTGGAAATGTCGCCATCTGAGCAGGACACACATAAGGGTTGCTGGGTCCCGTAATGGTTCATTCTCAGAGTGAGCATTACAGTTCTCTCCAAAAACAGTAACTCCATCTGCCTGAGGTCAAGATCAGACACAGCCTCTCCATTTATGCTCAGGATTTCATTGCCTACTCGGAGTCCTGGGAGCACGTGAAAAGAAAGAAGAAATTTTTAAAAATAAAATAATTAACTAACTAAATGCCGATTCATCTTTTATTTTTGTGGTTTTAATTCAAATAGCCTAATCCTACCACAAGTCCATTAGAATCAATGGGAGTTTTATTTCTGCTAAAATTATACAGATTGACCTCATGCTTTGATAGGTATTACACATAACAGAGTAATTGAGCTATTTGTCTCTAAAGATGCTATAAAATTTGGTGGGTGTGAGGGCAGTACAACTTTCAGGAAGATAAGAACAGAGGCATCTCTCATGACTTGGATACCAGCAACGTACAGCACCATAACATATGCTTCATTATTTGGGAAGAACAAGGCACTAGCCATGCAGATCAAATCATTCATGCAAAACTGGAACAGCAGTGGATGGAGTCTTTATCAACTTTTGTATACATCTAAATGGTGGCAACCGCTGCCTTTCAAGTCAGCAACAACCAAGTGGTCATTACCCTCAGGTAGCAAATTAAACTCTCAGTCCCCATTTTTCTGGGTTTGTCCCCGTTTTCCAGAGAGCAGAAGTCACATGGTCTTGCTGTGCTGATGAAGAGAAGCATGGTTTCTGAAGAGTGCAGCAGAGAAGGCACTCACAGAAATGTATGCAGAAGGCTATTTTGGGGAGGGAGGCTAACTTTTATTGCCAGGAAAAGTGGAAGTGATGGGTCTTGGAGACTGACCAAGTCTGTGAGGTTCCCCAGTGCAGAAGCACTCTTGCTCCAGCCTGGTCCTCCGTGCAAAAGCACTTGGTTCGACGGCTGAACACAGGCTTTGTCTCCAAGGGTGAACAAGAACTTCGCCTCTTATACTGAAAGGGTAATTCCCTTACTCTGTGTACATTATCTCCTCTAATATCACTTACTTTCCACTGTCTTCAGGAAAGAAAACTATGAATAGTAAAAGCCAAGAACCATTTTAGACAGCAGTACTAAGGCTCCTTCATGTTTCAGGACTTTAAAAAGCTAATGAAGTACACTATTAAACACAAACATGATTAAATACCTTCCTTGTATGCCAGTCCATCAGGGAGAACATCACTTACAAATACACGGGTGAGATGCTGATTTTCATCAACTTGTGCTGTGACAGCAAAGCCTGAAGTAAAAGAGGTTTAAATCAAATAAACTTTCTTGGAAACATTTCCCTTTTATTTTTTGTATTTAGTAGACTTTACACAACCAAAGGGAGGATACTTCTTGTGAGAACACACCCATGGAGCACAGAGAAATTATCACATTGTTTCTCAGTTATTGTAAGCCCTATTAAAGCTAACAGGACTTTTCAACTTCCAGGAAATGCCATGCTGTGCTGTAGAAAAAACAAATTACATTTCAAAAAAATAATGTGTTCTACCTCAGCCCCATATGACATTTCAGTAACACAGCTCGTCACTACAGTAAGAGTCCTGCAGTGTGTCCATCAGACACAGAGCTGTCTTAAACAGTTCCAAAAACTGGAAACGCAAACTATAAAGCAGCAAATCTATTTAGACCAGTGAGTGAGACAGCCAGAAAGGAATAATATATACCAACAGACTGCAGCTGAAGAACAGAATAGAGTTGCCTTATGAAAGTATCCTTGCAAGATATTTAATTACACCTAGGCATAACCACCTCTCATGGATGAAAAAGCCTGTCAGAATTTGTACCAAAGAACACGCTCTTGATATTGTGCCAACAGAGGATCCCACTATCAAAAAAGAAAAGGGCAGACCTTGACCATGGCCTGAGACTGACTGTATTAATCCTGGCAAAGGACATTCATCTTCTGACTATTTCATGCTTGAATTATTTGTCCAGTGCAGCAGAATTAGAAAGTGGACCCTTCCCAAACATAAAAAATGCACTTTCCAATGTAAAACAACCGGTTTGGTTCTTTGTTATAATGCCTCAAGTCCTTTGCAGACTCAGACTTTTGAGCTATGAAAGACAGTTCTACCTGCTCTCAGAGACAGAAAAGTCCTGAAAAGAGAAAGTAAGCAATGAGAAGAATAAAAATTCCTGAGAGCTTACCAAAATCACTTATGTTTTCAGTCTTTGTAAGATGAACGTTATAAACATTTAATGGACAAATTTCTATTTCATCATACACCTGTTGGGAAAAAAAAACAATAACAGAAGACATCAAATAATGAAATTGTAAGCATCAAAACCCAAAGGTACAGCATAAGAAATAAGCACGATATTCTTTGCATCAATAAAGAGCCAAAACTTGCTGTCTTTAGACAGAGAACTATGTTACTGTACAAGCGTCATTGGTATCAGTGGGATTAAATGCAGAGTGAGCTAAAGATAGAAAACCCAGCCTGAAGTAGAGACTTACACTTCGCTTTTCTATCAGAAGCCCCACTAAATCTTCAAAGGGTTTTTAAAGAGAGTGTTTGCAGGTCCTAGCCACCCAAATGTCTGCATAGGCATGGAATGTGTGAAGAAGGATGGCAGAATGCAATCTACGAACAGCTTTAAAACCTTATTTTAGATCTAAATCACACATATTCATAGGTGATAATTCAACTGTAGCTACAGATATCATGGAGCTTCATCTAAAAGGAGTCACACTTCCCTGGTCTACTATGTATTCGTATGGTTCAGGAGCACAATACTCAGTATTTTCATCAACCAGTCTTCTGAGTTGTAGGCCATAGTGCCTTGGCTCCAGCTGCTTCATCTAAGGAATAAAGAGAATGAGGTATGGAATTTGTTATTTATTTCCAGAATCCCAGAAGATAAAGAAGCAACACACACACAAAAAGCTCTTTACAAGTCATGCAAAAGCAATCCTCAACAAGTAATTCTCTAACTATTTTTGTGGTATAAAGAAAACTGGCTGCATTGCTTAGAAGATAAGGTTCCAGTGCAATTTCCACTTCTACAATCCTTCAAAATCCTTTCATAAACACTATGGCTTGCTATTAGATTAACTGAGCACCATTGTATGTTTCCAAAGATATCATAACTGTTTTCTGTCCTTTTGAACTTACACTCGCAACCATCTTTTTCTGTGACTACTTTTAATGACTCAGTTCTGCTCAGCAATTTTTTCTTCTGATGTAGAAAATGTATATTCATGTATGGGCTATTAGGAGAAGGGATGGGATGGGAAGCAGGTTCCCTAAGGGGTTGCTTTTATTGGATTTTATTTTTATTGCTGGGTTTCATCTATGATCAGAGAGTTTCACCTATTTTTTTTCACCACATGAGGTCAAAGCAAAAATCCTGTCTCAACAGGAAGTCAAAGTGAAATAGGAATATTCCCAAAGGATATTAGCTTGAAAGTGTCAAGCCCCTGATGGGAGTCTCTCTGAAAATCAGGATGCTGGTGAGATCACTGCACAAACCACTTCGTTTTAGCATATTAATAGAGCAACATTTAAAAAACAGGAGGAAGCAACATTTCTGAAAAAGGAGGAATGACTGCAGCCCTGAGGGTTCTTTAACCTCTTTAACACATCTCTGCAGCTTACAAAATCTAAATCTCCTGAGTAACTAGTAATTACCTTAGTGCTTTATTATGTGTAACAGTTTACGAGTTGCATGTGTTCTATATCCTGAAAAGCTGTATTCTATACATGCTATCCAAAAGCCTCAGATGGAAAACAGAAATAAGAAAAGTATAACCCCCATAAGGCATGGATGAAGGGAAAAAAAAAAACCAACAATCTCTTTGAACTTTATCCTTATACACATAACATTCAAACATGTTCTGTTAAGAAAGATGCCTTACACTCACCAGAGCAGAATGAAAATGTAAGAAGGAAAAGAACCAGGATAGATGAGCAGAAAGTATTCAGCATTAGACAACGCTTATGAAAAGCTTTACACACAAAATAGAAAGAAAAAAATAAAACAGAAAAATGTTTAAGAAAAAAATCAGATAATTTAAAACTAAATTTTCATGAGATACAGACAACGAAAACTAAGTCAGCTTTAA
Source organism: Pampusana beccarii (assembly GCA_013399365.1). NCBI lineage: Eukaryota > Metazoa > Chordata > Aves > Columbiformes > Columbidae > Pampusana > Pampusana beccarii. The sequence continues at coordinate 678,851 of VWYH01003690.1, read as the reverse complement.
ATTTACAAATATTTTGGAATGATGGAGTAAGAGAGGTAAGGAATTTCCTTTTCAACATAATTTTACGTTTATAAATTTTTTTCCTCTTTCAGGAGTCTTGCAAATCACTGCGACTGTTTCCAAATATTTCAGCTCTACAGTGCCATCTGGTGGTCAAATAATGTCCCAGAGAATCCCTTTAGCCTGATCAGGTACAGTGAATTTTTTAAAAGTTAAGCCAGCCATTAAACTGTTTCTCCAGGATTCAGTCTTCACCAGCAAAAGCAGCGAGAAGCTAATTTCTTCTCAGTGATGCCACGGAGATGCATTGTGACTTGGCTAAATCAATGTGCTTATTTTGATTTAAAAACTGCAGTTCACCCTGGATTTTTAAAAACTTGCCTTTTTTGTTTGTTTACAATATTACCAGGTGCAAAGAGCCATCAAATTGGGTCCTTCCCTCCATTAGAAGTCTCTGAATTAATTAACTTCAAGCCAGTTGAATGAGCTCACCTGAAAGTTCACACTAACCTAATTCAAAAGCTACAGCTGGATTTTCTGCAGAGCAGGACTCCTTTTTTCCCTTGTTTTCGCTTTTAGTTGTGAAGTAAGTAAACTATACTAACTAGTTGTCAAAAAAACAGATCTTGGGAGTAAAAACTTCGTTTTCAGAAAAAGTGTGTTTGCATCATTTAAGTAACTTGAATCAAGAAGTTAGAGGTAAATTCAAGCACTGGCATGTGGAGGCAAAGGTGCTTGGTACATGGCAACATTCTAGAGGTGCTGGTCTTTCGTCTGTAGTTAAAATTGGTATTTCTACTTTACCTTCAACCTGTGCCTCAAGTTTTCTGCCCCAAGATCTACAGCAATTCCTCTCAAATTGCTGGCACTGACTTTCAGAAGAGAACTCACTCTTTGAAATTCACAAGTAGGGGTGGTACTTAATTAAAACCTTAAAAGAGTCCTTTAAGAAGAAAACACATACCATAGCCTTTGTCACAGTAGTCTTACATGCCTTAATCTCCTGGTATTAACTCAACCGACCCTCGCTACACCTTTGTGATTAATTTGCACCTAACAACTGGGTTCACTGCAATGACAACACAGAGTGGACGCGTGCTGAGATTTCTCAGGGGCTGACTACCTGGAAAATGGTCACCACTCTTTAAGCATTCACTGTGTGCTGTCTCAAGCAATACTGTTTGAAAACCTTTCCACAACCTGCTACCTTGGCTACAGCACATAAATAACACAACTAAAGGAAACAGAGCAATGTGCCTTAAGACAGTGGCATGGAGATGCCGGTATTACAGCATCTACTGATATATATTACATTTCTTCTCAAGTCCACAGCTATTAATGAGGTGAAATTGTACACACACAAAAAAATGAGTACCTTGCATGCCAAAGACAAAACATCTTCCACCCTGTGCTCTGGCTTGAGAGTCAGTGCCACTCCTTGGCCATCACAAAAGTGAACATATGTCTGTGTTTCCCAAGCACTCTCCTTCTGGATGCTCTCTGGCACTGAGCAGTAGACATTCAAAAAGTCATCGACTTGCTGCTGGAAACAAGGAAGAAACATGCAACACATGTGGATATTTCAAAAACCCACAAAAGTACAATTACATTGGCAGTTTCCTATGAATCTATTTAGACATGGCACTGTGTATTTCCCAATGACAAGACAGGGACAAAGTTCTGTTACCTGCTCTCTTTCACTACTGAAGACTTGATTTTCTTGAGAATGGATTGCACTTCCTCTGCATTCCCATCACAGGTTTTTACGCCTTTATCTCATATTAGTTGCTGATTTAACTCAAACTGAAAATTTGTAGCTACCTGATGTATCACAGTGGGAATAAATTCTTAAGAACCAACTAATACAATTTTACCTAATCAAATGGGAAAAAAAACCACACACAAAAACAAACAAACAAAAAACCCACCACAAAACAAACCCCAAAACAATGGAATTACTGTAATTTTGACAGAAAATTATAATATAGTAAACTTCCAGCAGAGAGCACTGTGGAGCAAGGCTTGCCATAACATAATAAAGGACTCAAGCAGGAATAAAGAGTTCCTATTCTATTTTATTCTGTTTACAGTTTACAAATATATTGTTTCACAGGTAGCACAAGGTTTTGCCTGTTTACCATTTTGCTTCACGTTCCCCCTTGCCCCAAAGCCACTCGGCTTGATCAAATAGCATCCACCCTGAATAAATTCCCTGTCATTTTCTCGCCCTTCATTTTCACACTTTCTCCTGTACTGCACTTCAAGTTACACATTTCAAAAGAAGCCACACAAGGAGAAGAAAAAAACACTGAGAATTGTTCAGAATTTGGAGTTTAACCTATACGTTTGGATCTGCCTATTCAGCACATCACTTAAATACACACATCAAGGCATTTACGTTTATGCAGACAGGGTACCTCAATTGCCATTACAGTCAACGGAAAGGGACAATCACCCTCTGAAGTGGCAGATCTGCCACCCAAGACTTAAGATATCCTGAGCTGTCCTCAGGAGTGTCTACCTCCTTAATGTTTCTTCTTTGTATTTTTGTTTGTTTGTTTAGTTTGGGTGGGGGGTTTGCCCACATAAAGCCCCTTGATTATGCAATTCTTCCCCCTGGCTCTGCAAGGACACAAGCCCAGGGGTGCACTACAATTAAAAGCTGCAGTGAAATCACTGCACAGGGACTGCTTCCCTTGCTGCAGGCAGCAACGTTATTGACAACAATCTACCAGTAGCAACAGAGAGACCAATATTATTTTGTTTTTTCCAAATAACAACCGTGGCTACGAAAATGATGTAGTAAGCAATCCCATTCAGGTAATCACCAAACAATGCAGAAAGTCAGGTTGCAGCCAACTCATATTATGGCATAGCAATAATTTGAAGCCAGAGTAATGCTGGTTTTGGCAGAATAATATTAATGAACCAATGGCATTTACGAATCTTGTATCTCTTGCTCAACTGTCCCTTTAAACAAGATGAAAATTAAATTTCTATTAACACAGGTCCTGAAATCCAGCAACTACTATACATAAGAGGAATCCTGTTATGCTACTGCAATTAATGGGGCGATGAAATCTACACCAGGTGAAGTTTCACCTAGGTGGCTGTGGTTCCAGAATACTCATAACACTGGTGGTGGTGTTTTTTCCTGTAGAAACATGGTCCTCTCAGAAAGCACTAAAATAAGTGCCTGGAAACAAACGCTGACCTCCTTCCACAGTGTGGATAACAAAAGAAAAAAGGCAAGGCAGGCAGGCTGTGACAGTTGAGCAGGAACAAGTCAGACTGAATCGTCCAGTGGTTTCCTCCAGGGAAAACCAAAGCTACGTCGCCTCAGCCAGGGAGATGCTCCCAGCAGCTCAGAGGTTTGTAACTATCACAGTGGTTTACTGCATGGCAACAGTAGTTCTTCAAATCTGTCCAACATAAATAAATCTGACTATTGCCAGAGATTAAAACAAAACCAACCCGAAAGAGAGAATGAAGGTGATGAGAAATAAGTTTGAGGCCACCTTCTTCCAGAAGCTTTTAAGACAGCACAGGAAGTTCTGCAGCCGATGTAAGATGCTTTCCTTTCCTTGCCACGTACACTGGTGCTCAAGCACATGCCTTGAGGTAAACTTGCCTCTGTTATTAAACATGACTATGTTCCTTAACTGCAGTCAAGGTACTGTTGCTTCACCCACATTTTCCATCTCAGAAAATCTGACATGAAAAGAGATTTTTTTTTTTCCCTGTTATGCCTACAGTGACTAATTCCACAATAGTTCATTCATTCATTGCCACATAAAGTTATAACAACCCATCAAATTTTCCAGAAATAGCTGCCAGGATTTGCAGACTGTCACACGTTGTGCCACAGGGCTGCTGCAGGACCAATAGGTTACTTCATAATTTACCCCTGCTATTTGCCTGTTTTTATCGCCCTTTTCAGGGGAAAAACAGCCTCTCTGGCAGACTTCACTATTTGTCATCTGCTTCACTCCTCAGGTAGCATTTTATAAAAAGTTTTGATGCTGTTTTTGTTTTTCATTTGAAAACAGCCAATGAAACTGGGCGGATGCCAAAGTAACGGTTTTCAGAGTTATGATGAATCATTTCTGAGTTGTTGCATGATTCATCAAAACGTCAGGATCTTAAAAATGCCCACGCTATATGTAATTCCCATTAAAAAAAAAAGCTTTAGAAATAAGGTTGAGATAATAATAATAATGTTTTTCTAGAGACAAGCTTGAGCTCCAGAGCTCTGCTTTAGCATCTAAATTGGGGTGGGTTTTTTCAGCCTTGAAACACAACCCTGCTAAACTTCATAAAAGCCTGGCCCAAAATACGCTGCAACATTGCCCCCACAGGGGTACCCTCTTCCTGGGGAGCGGGGCTGTGAGCCCCTGCCTGAATTTGGAGCACGGTGCTTCTATCCAGCAGTTACGGAGAACGCATAAACCCTGTTGTGAGAGCTGGGTCAAGAAACCAGACCTTGTCTCTTCCCTGACACGGCACCAAAGGGAGAGGACTTCATTCTGCCTGCTCCCCGGCACCTTCCAAACTTCCTCTGCCCCCTCAAAAGGGTTCAGGAAGAGCAAACGCTCTTGTTAGGCCAGAGGACAGGAGACCCACAGCAGACTCCATTGCATGAGGCAGCACCATGGACCTCCCAACCATGAGGGGGGCAGCACTAAACTGAGGGATCGATGTCACAGCCCTTCTGGAGAAACCTTCAGGGGCTGCACCCAAGAGATTTTGCCTCTTCTCAGGTTTAGGAGGGACTAAACCTTTCTGTGTTTTAACAGGACCAGACAGGAACAAATTACAATTTATTTTGAAATAAGAGGAGTGATTTGGTTTAAATACTTTCCCACCACAGGAATTAACAAGCAAGTGGTCAAGTAACCAAGCAAATTCAGGTGTTTTAATATACTTCTTCAAAGAACAGACAAAATGCAAAGATACTTTCAGGACGCACGACAGCGTTATAGGATTAGCTCCTGTCAGCGGGAGATGCCTCTCTCAGTGACATAACTTCTCCATAGTTATATATTTCTTTCTTACCTAGCCATTAAATGAATGTATTTGATAAGAAAATAAACGATGTAGCAGATGATACAAAAATGCAACATAAAAACCTATGATAAATTATGAACTTTGTCCAAACCTTCCTCGTGAGATTCATTACAGCTCTTCATCATAGTTAATAATTTTCAAAAGCAATATTTCATTTTATATGCAGATTTTCACTTTTTGTCTAATACCTGGTACACAAACTCAGCTGAGAGGGAACAGCAGCAATTTTTTTAAAGTCGTCTGTCACATTTTAAACTGTATCAAGGGAATATCTGGTTCAGGGAACAAAGAAGGAAAAGGGACAAGGGGTAGATGGAAAAATAAAATACTCCTTTGAGTCCGGCACATGTTGCCATTGAAGAAATCCAGCTATACCGTACTGAAAATAAAGTCCAGAAACCCCATGCCTAAAACTTAATTTTAATTTTTTATTTGGAGCATGCACAAGCCTACTGAGGTTGAAGGGTTCTGTCTGTGTAAGCCACACAACACATAGGCAACGCTCAGTGGTCCTACATGTATGTGAGCACCCTGCTTTGCTTCCAGACGGGGGGACAGTGACTTTATCCCCAGGGAGGCTGTGGGAGCTGAGAGGGATGGTGACTCATGCCAGGCAGGGACCAGCAGCTGCCCTCCTCCTCCTGGGCACAGGGGAACATCAGCCAGAGCTATTTACTGAGTGACGCTGTGCAGGGGATGCCGCTTCCTCTCCCTTTACTTGGGCAATCTCCAGCTATATATTAACTCACACTTCTCTGCTGGTATGCTCCACAGACTTTAATTAAACTTTATTTGCCTTTATACTCAAAACATGCAGGTTCTGTTGAAGTAGGCAAAGCCGAAAAATACACCTTGGGTTTTGCCATACTGTGAAGCAAGTTTTCAAACAAGCTTGGTACCAAATCTGCTTCAGACAGTGTATATACTGCAAGGGTTAGTGTTGTGAAGAAGCTTCTAGGGATTTTTTTTTAAATTCTTCTTTTTTTTTTTTTTTCAAAATGCTACCATGCATGTTTAGAAACTTTCATTAAGGCGGTTTCATCAGCAGAATTATAATCCTGCCATCTAACACTAACTCCATTTTATGAACCTCTGTGGGGTTTCTGAACCAGCCTCATCATACATGAAGTGAAATATATCCAGGACTTTAAAAACATGACGGTGCAGAACGAGGACAGGCATCTCTTACCTCAGCAGAGTTGGCTGAATTCTGGACACCAGCAAATCCATGACCTCCAGCTGAATCAAAAATCTATTAAACACATTACAGATAAATGAATAGGTTACACAAATAAAACTCTTTATTTCTTACCTATGTCAGGTAAATTATTTGGAAAAAAAAAAAATTTAAGTAAATTAATAAAGACATATCAACCTGCTAAATCCCAGGATCTTTTTGTACCTATTATCACTTTATTCTGACTAGAAGAAGTATTAAAGAAATAAAAATCTCCCTCTATGAAGAAAATTTAGGCAAGTTTTTCTCTTTCAGGCTACATGCACACCCACATTCAAATGTGTATAAAAGCATTCCTTTTTTCCTGTGTGCTGTTTAACAATAATTTTAAAGTAATTTACCTTCAAATAATGCACTATGCTCAAGGTTACAGTTTCACCCTTTGGGGTAATGCTAAGTACAGCTACAAATCTCATAATGATTTAAAGGAGCTATCTCAAATCTTTGTTGCTGTTTTGTAAAATTTGTTACCCTACCCTTTTTCGTCTCTTTAACTGAGCAGTTAGCTTGACACTATCAATGGACACTTTTAGCTTAGTTTTAAAGGTACACATGACTCAAAATCCGCAGTATTAAGTAATGAAAATAGTTGACTACTGTGTCTGCCTTGGGAAGTGGAGAAAGTAGAAACTGAGACTTACGTTTCCAATTTGTTTTGAAAGCTTAATTATTAGTATCTCACAAAGGTGTTTGTCTTGTTAATGGAATTTTTAAAAATCCAATAAATGGCTATGGATTCAGTCAGATATTTTGGTGATAAGGGATGGATAAACACACGGATAGATCTACACAGTTTATATATGATGTTGAGATTTGCAGATAATAAAATTACTGTCCCTAAGTGCAAATATAAATAGCATTTTTCAAACTCTTTTTACAGTCAAGAAATCAGGACAATATCAAACTTCGATCCGAGCTTTTTTGGCTTAGGTTGTTTGTTGGTTTGGTTTTGGTTTGTGGTTGGTTTTTTGTTTGTTTTGTTTTTTAACTAGCACAAGCCTTTCAGATAACCTAAGACAACAATAAAATCTCTCTTAAAATTTCATACAAAATCCAGTTTCTGCCAATGCAAATAAAGGGCACCACTTCTGAACTTTTTCCTCCTTGTCTCACCCACAGATGTAATCCAAAGTATTTTATTGTCCATGATTTCTCAAAACAGTTCATCATTTAGACACAAGAAAGCAGATAAGCATTTAAGAAACTGAGGATAATGTGAGCCTAGACATCCCCCATCTGCTACAGTGCATTTTATTAACTGATTTGTAAAGACTGAGCCACTTCATTAATGTTCACAAAAACCTCCCAGCACAGAAACTCAGAACCTTTTTTTCATTAATATCATAAAATTGAACTTAAGATAACATAGAAAACTTCTCTGACACAACAATGTTTAAGAATATACTCTCTAATTTTGAGGCTAGGGTACAGAAGATTAAAACATACCAGCTCCAGCCAAATGAACTCTAATTAAATCCAAGAAAGCAAGACATTTTTAACCTATTGTTTGACACAGACATCGGAGAACAACGAGCAGAAAAGTGAACTCCACTTCTCTGCTTAACTCAGTTTCCCACTGGGCTGAAACAGACAACAAGAAAGGCCTATTCCAGTTCTGATATACTATATACAATTATGTGCATACACACAAGTCTGAGGAAGGACGTGGCTCCCTTTTCAATCACCTTCCAGGTTCATGGGTCAGTTTTAAATCCATGCCCTTAAAAATTCCTCACTTTATGGGTATGAGTCATAGCCTGGTGTTATTCATATGCAACACCCAGCATTTACACTTAATTTTATTGTAGGATGTTTAATATTAAATAATAATTAAAAAATCAAATAAATACAAGAACCTCAGCTCATGGATGAAAATGAACCCATTCTTGGGCCAGATGTTGCAAGGTTTGGAATAAGGAGGGTGAGGATGCACAAGGGGCACCTCTGGCTGTGCCAGGATTCCCTCCTTGAAACTTGGAAAAGCACTGGGAGGGCAGCAAGGGCCTCCTCTCCTCGCTATGGAAATTAGATTCCCTGTCCCTGAGCTACACAGAATCTCCTTCATGGTCTATAAAACCTATGGGAGGACATATTACCCAGTTAAGACGGTGCGAGCTATCAGCTCTGCTGGGAACAGAGCTAAGGGGCATAACATCCCTTACCTCAGGCCTCTTACTAATAAAGAAATCAAGGTGCAGAACTCTCAGCTTCAGCTGCTGGGGAACACAGGAGAAATTATGTGAAAATGGCAACCTGGAGAAAATTTCTCCTTTGGTTTCCTCTTTCATAAGACAGACTTGAGTTTTATACATATTCAATTTCACCATGTAAACACATCTGGATCGATATGCTAAGATGTGTAACAGTCACCCCAAGAAGCTTCATCCCAGTGTAACACATACATAAATATTTACGTATTAAAAATACAAGCCACTAGACCAGAAAATCCTGACGTGTTATTTTGCAATGTTAAATCTGTTGCATCGGCTCTGGGACTAGTGAAGTATGTGGACAGATAGGCTTGTTTAAATATTCCACATGCAGATTACCAGACATGCAAGAACGTTGGTTTTTCAAGTGCTGGTCATAGATTTTTGACTAATGCAATCAAATACAAGGGGCAGGGAACAGCAGGAACAAAGTCCCCTAATGAATAATGCACAAAAATACTGTTTTGCAGGAGAAAGAGCAGACATGGCAGAAGCTAGTGAAAATGTTCTGAGTATGGGTGCGCCTCTACACCTTCTGCCTCACCATCAATGAAGTGCCTCCACTGCTATTTACCTTTTTGGCAGGGAGGAGGCAGCGAACTTTATTTTCACATTTACTTGTGTTTTTACTGAGAAAATACAGACTTCCGAAGTGTAGGGTTTACACTAAATGAGTGGATGGGCCATTAGTTTCACAAAGAGAAAATGACCTTGTGAGATGTAGCTTCATGAGCAGGAATGCGGCACTTCAGCGGGGGCACGCAGGGGCACAGCCCCTCTCCCCAGGGCCAGCCGGCCCCAGCACACCAAACCTGTGCCAGGCTTTCAGCTGGTGAAAACTGGCATGGCTTTATTAGTCAGCTGTCTACACCTGCAGCTGGCCACATCCGTGACACAGAGTGGAGCATCTCCCTTGTGAGGAAAGGCTGAGGGAGCTGGGTCTCTTTAGCTTGGAGAAGAGGAGACTGAGGGGTGACCTCATTAATGTTTATAAATATGTAAAGGGTGAGTGTCACAAGGATGAAGGCAGGCCCTTCTCAGTGACAACCAATGATAGGACAAGGAGCAATGGATACAAACTGGAACACAGGAGGTTCCACTTAAATATGAGAAGAAACTTCCTCACAGTGAGGGTGACAGAGCACTGGAACAGGCTGCCCAGGGAGGTTATAGAGTCTCCTTTTCTGGAAACATTCAAAACCCACCTGGACACCTTCCTGTGTAACCTCATCTAGGTGTCCTGCTCCGGCAGGTGAATTCGACTAGGTGATCTTTCGAGGTCCCTTCCAATCCCTAACATTCTCTGACTCTGTGATTCTCTTGGCTAAAATGTCCTTCCAAGCAGGGCATGTTGCTTTGTGAGGCCATGCCAAAGACAGCTGACTTTGCAGCAGTTGCTCCTGTTTTTCCCTTGGAGCCTTACCTGTATTAATCTATAGTAAATTGCAACAGTACTTCAGAGTCTCAGCCATAAGCCAGTACAACACTGTGTTAAGGACTGCACACACAGGTTAACTCCAAAGAAACCCTACTTGGAATTTGCAATGTGCCAGAAGACAAGTTTTATTACAAATTCAAACCTGATGGTCTCATGATGCTGATAAAAACTAACCTGGTGGGTCAAAAACTCTCATTCACCAATCATATTTATCAGAAAGAAACCCCAAATTAGTTATATACTCTTCAAAAGTGATGCTCCTTTTGCCAGTCCGCCATGCCTACTGAAACTGATGGAAAAACATCTCCTACTCCATGTACCAACAGCACCTCGCAGGACGGACCCCAGGAGAAACAAGCCATCCTACGTTATCACCAGCAAAATGATCTACCTGAGTTACGGAAGGTCGTTTTTCTTTTCCTTTTCTTGCCAATGTGTCCAGTCCTTTTAGTGAAGAAAATAAACCCTTCTTATTTCGGACTCTTTGTGACAGGGACAAGGTACGTTTCCTGAGAGCAGCTTCATCCCTGGAGCAGATCTATTTAAACACAAAAACAGGCCTTCCTGTATCACTTTCATAAGAGCAAAACATTGACAGTTATTTCAACCTGAAGCATTAAACAAGAGTTACTTCAGTTCACCTCAATGTAATATGACAAAGCGCAAGGACAGTGTTTTAAACTTTCAGTGGTGATGCTTGCTTTGGTATTCCAATGGTGTGATAGTGTAAAATTAGAAGGTCGTAGGAAGGCAGGAACTGAGAAAATATTGCTCTGTACAACAAAAGGAGTTAATGAAAATAGTCTGAAGAAGCATGATAACCTATCACTCAGATACGAAATTGCTAAAGGAAGAAAGACTCTCAAAATTGCCAAACATAGGAGATAAACGTGCCATAGCATTGAGTTATTAACAAGCAACAACACAAACCACATAGATAAAACCAGTGGCAGACAGAAACACATTCCTTGACGGGACTTTCAGGACTACTATTCTGACTGACTTCTCATGCAGCAAATGTGGTCCACCTCTCTCTGCCAAGATCAGCCTCACAGCCCTGCCAAGGGCAAAGAGCAGAGGCAAACATGCTACTGCCCTACTTCCCTTGAAGCCAACAGCTTACAGCAGCTGAGGTTGTCCCTCATTCTTCTTTGCAAACACAGGCCACAGCTCTTAAAAAGTGACTTATAATTTTGGATTGTCTCTTGTTTTAGCCTACTCTAAAAATGCTTCCTCTTCAGGAGAGTATCAAACTGTTTCTGAAAATGGAGTAATCTGGAACTTTCAAAAAAAGATCAGCTCAGCCCAGCGGGACCTGAATCACTTTTGGAAATGTCGGTGTTGGGCTCTTTTCACTCTAAGTGACTTAGTTCCTATACGCTATAAACTCCAAACTCAATGAGGGGTGAAATCACAGTGAAAAATTTCAACACAATGAGTCACTTACAGCTGAAGAATATGTTGTTTTGTTTCTTTTATTAGGTATGGGTCAGAAGTACCCAATATTCTGGAGACCTCAGGGGGCAAAAAAAGTCATGGCCATATCTTCACAGTTTCAAAGTCTGTCTTGGTGGAAGAATTCTATTTGCAGTCAAGACAGAAAAGGTGAGAAGGGAACATAGCTGTCTGAGCAACGCTTGCAGGTGCAGCCATGTATTATCCCAGCACAATTCCACATCAAAGTACAATACTAATGATGGGTTTGTGTAATGCACCCACGAAAAGTGCATTCGGACTTACCAGTGCATGGAAGGATGAGACTGAGAAAATGCCGAGCCGCCCTAGCGCCAGTTTTGAAGGACGACTGGCGGCAGCCAAAAGGCTCTTCGGGTTTGGGAGCTCCCCACCTTGCAAACTGGCTAAGTAACATCGCATTCGGAAAAGGTCCATGTTAAATTTTTCCAGGTTCTGTTCCCATTGCTGGATCTGTTTAGATATAAAAAGGAACAATTAAAAGGGGAAAAATGTCTTTGTGGGTTGCTCTGAAAATTCGAGCTCTTCCACAAACCCATGGTAAATTACTTTCATCTGGTGGTATATGGATTAGATTAGTTACTCCATGCCAAAACACATTCAGTCATATTGTGTTACATCAATGCAAAAGATGGCTTGAAATAAAGCAAAGCTGGTGGTCTTAAATGCATACTGACAAGATGAACACACCATGAACTTCGGGTAGTTTGATAGCCACAAAAGCAGTTACATAAAAACACAACCCTGTGGTTCACAAAAGCTTTTTTTTTTTTTTCTTTTTAATTTCTGTCTCTTTTTTGGAGATTCATTTTCTTTCTTTTATTTTTATGAGCTTTAAACTATAGCTGGCTGGCCGAAAGCAAAGCTGCATTGCTATGCTAATGTGCTACACAAAACGAAGCAGCTACACTAATAAGTCCTGCTCATTCTTTACCGTCATCCTATGGCTTCTCTGTAAGCAGGAGATGATACTGGCAACACAAGCACGTACCATTCTTTGTCTAATAGGTTAAGACATGCTTACGCTCAGGCAAACTGTGAAAATTAGCTATATGTGCCCAATACAAATCACTGGACCAAAAGCAGAATGTGTACATACACTTCATGCAGTTTTTAAACATATGTAACACTGGTACATGCAGACGTAACAGACAGCTTAATCCAGTTTCAATGTAAAATTAGGAAAGTGAAGAGACTCAAATATTTACTAGACAAATACAGTTCTGAATCAAGACTCAGATGACAGATTTTAAGTATTTGTGTAGATACACACTCATCTACATAAACATGTATTCTTATCCACTGCACAAAAATCGAATTTTGCTTTTCGTTTCCCCAACTTACAGATTGATAGTTGCAGCTAAAATCTGCCCCACAGTGTACAATATACACTAATACCAATACATACTACAAATAAAAAGGCGGTTGTGTTTAATATAGTAGGCACATTCAGACACGGAAAGGTAGAAAAGGCATGTCCATTAGGTTAATGTACACTAAGTTCATGTACTGAAGATTGTTAAAATCCCCTTACAAAGCTGATCTTCCCATGTCAGCTCCAATCACTGCATGTTGGTTGCTCAACAGGTGGTTTAGGGCTGTGGAGAAAGTCCATCACATTTTCTCAAACATGCATTGACTCCATACCTTTCACCGGCACACCCTGCCTGTCCCTGTGCGCACGGGACTTTATCACCTCCCCCTGAGAACAGCCAAGGCTGGGACAAGCACCTTTGTGCCTCAGAAAACACGCTGATGAACACAATAAAAATCCCAGGTGAACTATAACCTGCAGGCTGATCTAGAAGCAAAATCAGCTCAGTTTCCTTATAACTCTGCCACGTATCACAAGAACTAAGCAAGTATCTTGCCTCTTACTTGCAACAATGAAGAAGTGAAGAAAGGGTGGAAAAGGCCCTATTAACAAAACGGTACTAAGAGACCTCTTCTGCCTTCCTTACACGTGTGCTCACAAACTGTGGCATCACTTACGGCTATACTTTTGGAAGAGGTAATCTTATATGGCAGGGAGGGTGAAGAAAGGGAAGACAATATGCTCTTTTGTACATCTGAAAACGCAAAACTGTAATTTACAGTAGACTGAAAAAAAAAACCACAACAAAACCAAAACAAACAAAAAACTATCAAGGAATGACTATTAAAAGAAAAAGCCAGAATTTACAAAACCTTATGATGAAAGCAATTCCCTAAAGTCCAGAGAAAAAGGACAGAGACATTCAAAACCAAAGATGCCTCATCTAATCTCCATCACAGGTACTCAAAACATGCATGCTTTGCACTCCGGAAAGAAAAAGAATTTTTTTCTTGAGTTTATTTAATCATTGCCCTTCACTTTGCTTTTTTTTTTTTGTGCTCTTAGACACTCCTCACACAGCATTTCTCTGCTTGCCAGTACCTTACACCTGGGATGACTCCAATAGGAGGTTTTGTGACCAGCTCTTTGTGGCAACGCTCAACTAGAACAAAAACATGGTTGTCAGCTTTTCACAAAGCCAAAAGCTACAAGCTCAGGTGAAGTCTTTCCCTTTGGGATGACACCTCTATGGGTACTGAGCCAAGCCAACTTTGAATAGCTTGGGAACAGAGCAAGGCCTGTTCTGGGCACTGCTGGAGTGAAGCATCCTGTGACCATTGAGCACAAGCTGAACACAGGCATCTTTTTGTTTTGAGGCCTTCTTCAAAATCCCCATTAAACATTTCTACTAAGTTGTATTTTAAAGTAAAGATAATCTAAGAAGGGGGAGTGGGGTACAACATGAGGACATTCTGAAGAAATAATTAAATTACGGTGTTTATCAGTCACTCAGGATGCTAGCTAATCAGCTCCAAAAGCATCAGTAATCACGATGTTACGTTTAATGGCATTAACAAAAGCTGTAGGCAGGGAATTTCTGGGATTGTCTTGTAGTCTTATCAAAACCAGGGATGTCTGGAACCAATTGGAGACCACGAACCAATACCAGCTGCTATTTGTCTAAGCCTTTTAAATGATGATAATTCTTCCTAAAGATTTATATTCTTGAAGACTAAGCGGAGGAAGCAAACAAAAAAGCAACAACTTCAAAGCACAGTGTGACCTGGTCCATGAAGTTAATTTACAGGCTGCAGACTAGCTGCTGCAGTCCTTATTCCGCTATTGTGTGAGGCAAATCTCTGCCCCACGTGGGAGGACTGCCCAAAAGACGGCTCAGGGACTTAACTTCATCATGCACAGACAAAGGGCCCTTTTGAAATCTGCTCGAAAGCAAAGGGGGAAAAGTGGATGCACCAGACAGCCGTGAGAGCAGGAATGGGTGACAAAGGCCAATAGCAGCATGAAGCAAGTCTGCAATGAGATAAGAGATATGGCCCGACACAAAGCATGCCAAAACAAGCAAGCACATGTGAAATGCTCCTCGTGTGACCTGCTCAGCTGTTGCACTTGCCTGCACCTCCAGTTACAGCGCCCGGGGCATCCAAAACCAACCTCTCTCAGTCACTGTTTCAAAACCTCCATGTGAATTTCCAGGAAAAGCATTAAAGGCTTTTCCTAGAGGAAAGGGAGGATGTCGTTCTGAGTACAGGTAAATGTTAGGCAAGCATTTCTAGGTTCAGTGGCAGCAAGACAGCACCTGGGAAAAAGACAAGGAGGGGCCACCCAAACAAATGTATTCAGCCTCACAGGATCTCTGTAAGGTAGAGAAAAAAAAGAAAGATGTGGCAGAGAGAGAGAAAGAAGTAAGAAGTGGGAAGCCTTAAGAATTAGTGCCATGAATGACTTAGTTGGGTCCACCAGGAAAACTCATGCAATGAAGCCTGGTGCAGGGATGAGACAGTAATTGCATGGGGAGTGCTAAGTGAGGGGACGAGCTTTTGCATCAGCAACTTAGTTCAAGAGTGAGTTTTTAAAGAGTTAACATACAAATGAACATCAGCATGATACTTTTGGCAGTACTTTACCAGTAATGCTCATTTTCAGAACATAAATAACCGATTCTCCTCCAGCTTAGTTAAAAATCTATTAAGATGCTAGAAACAATTGTAAATTAATTACATTTTAAATCATGTGAACATTTGAGGTGAAGGAAGATGCTCAAAAGCCGGTCTCTGTTAATTCAATAACC
Source organism: Pampusana beccarii (assembly GCA_013399365.1). Lineage (NCBI taxonomy): Eukaryota > Metazoa > Chordata > Aves > Columbiformes > Columbidae > Pampusana > Pampusana beccarii. The sequence continues at coordinate 663,302 of VWYH01003690.1, read as the reverse complement.
CTGCTAAGTTTTCTATAGGTAAGCTCTTAAGTGTGAGCTTGGGAAAGGAAAGAGGTAAATACATTCAGACCACACAATACAGACCAGTGGCTTCCAGCAGGGGATGTGGGGATCCACAGACCCTACATGCTACACAGTCCTCTCTGCAGGTGGCACTCCTCATGGCACCTCCACTAGAACACGCCCAGGGTTTATAAACTGTAAAAGGAAGGGCCCCTGGCTCCTTGTCCTTCTTACAGTAAAGTGCAAACACCATTTTTTGTGGGGCTGGGGAAAGACTCTTTAATTTTCAAATACCTGTTCTGTACAAAGTAAGAGCTCAGCGTAATAAAACCCAAATCAGCATGTGAATAGCAGAAAGCAGCGCCAGAAATGACACCATAACAACCCAAAGCAGCAATACTTCAAGGACCTAGAGGAAGGATGGAATAAACTTACTGGACAACTCACCTTGTAATAAAATACTAGTTTTCTACTTGGCACTTACTTAGGATAGCACAAAAGAAAAGATGCATGGAGGGAGGAGGGCCTTCTCTCAGTGCTTAAGCCTTTAAAATTAACTGGATTTAGTAACAGTTCTTATAACACATAGAAACATGACACTGAAACAATTCACCATCTATACATCAGTAAGAAATTCAGATTTTTTCCTTATGCAACATCTTCTTTCCAGACAGAAAGTGTCTCTGCAAGCTGATGTAGGAACTCTATGGATTTAAAAGAAAACTTCTGCTGCTGTTTTATATGAACAGCTTTTCAACCACATTACAAACAACACCAAACTCTTTGCATTCCAGCCCTTGGTTCTCAGACACAGTTCATATTGTACCCATCTGGATAAATGAGTCACTCAGTTTCTGGGGACAAGGAAAGGATTTTTATTGTCATTACTTCCTAAAGAGAACTCGAAGAAGCACAAATGTCACTCTCCCAGAAATTCCATTACTTTAAAGGACACTACAGAGATATTGTCATAACTTTTAGCTCAAAGAAATGAAAAAGGGAACATCATAAAGTACAATGAAGTGCAATTAGCAATACCCTTTATTCTTCAGTCTGCTTAGTGACTGGTTAAGAAAGCTTCCTGAAATAACAAGACAACAGCTTTTTTTACAATAAATGCCATCTTTCTGCTTGTTTTGGAAGGACAGAATTTTCACCATTTTTAACTAAAAGAGACAGAGGAAATCTTATACCAAATAGCACTGATAGCACAAAAGTGCACCCACGTGTACCTAATTCACATTCTTGTCAATAATCTGATCAAAATTGGCAGTCCCGCATGCATGTCTATAGCTAGGGATGTAATTAAGAAAGCCACTGAATCTTATTAGCCAGCTGCCCCTCCCCAAAAACCAGAAGACCAGCCCTTCCTGCCCAGGCTCCCTCACCAGCTCCATTTTATGAGGTAACGCCACGCAACTCCAGATTCAGTAATAGTTTATTTATTTTTCATTCTTTTACACTAAATCTCTGTGAAACAAAGATGGAAATTCACCCATCTGCAAAACCGTAATTACAGCGGTAATGAGAATGGAGATGACCTTCCTCCCTACTCACTTCACTCCTTAGTGACAGTCTGCTACCAAAAGAGGAGGATTTTGCTAATGATGTAGACAGGGACCATCCTACACTGAAGAGTGACACCTGAAAAGGAATAGTACTCCATCCCTCAGAAAGTGGAGCTCTGCTCTAGCCAGTTTAAAGACCACCCAAACTGAAGACCTGTTATAACAAGTTTAGATCATTTTTTCTAGCTTAGGAGGACAGGGAAGAAAGAAAAGTAACTGTATACTGTAATTCACATCAAATTCGTATGCAGCAAAACTGGCAGGTGCTAGCCAAGTTCCCTGAAAAGATTCTCTTTTGAGTGTTGTCGTTGTGAGTTTTCATCGGAATGTCAGACAATATTTCAGTAGACGGTTTATAGAAAACGAAGACATGAAAATTGGGCTTGTAAGGGGACCTGAAAAACAAAAAACCCCCAACTATTCCAGTCACCTTCCTATAAATGTCAGTGAAAAGAGAAAGTGTCAGATACATTTTGAACAAAAAAAGTAATGAAGTTACTCTCTGTGTAAAAAGCCAAAGACCACCACAGGGAAGAGAAGAAAGGTACTAATGGATTTCATGACTATCCAGATTAATAAGGAAACTACCATACCGATCCCTTTATTTTGATTTTTATGGCAACATATAAGCTACTTTTAGTTGGAGGACACACATGAGAACTTTCATTAAAATCGTCTCCAAGAACATGCCTGTTCTTCCCACTAATCCCTCATCATTTCAGTGCCTGCCAAGTAAATACCTATGTCCATAAGCCTTCTGATAAGTAAATTAAGTATCATGCAAACAGAAAATATGAATCACATCATAAACCTCTGAACAGCTTGGAAAACATGATTATGCCAATATATTAAAATTTGAAGAGAAAAACCCAGAATGCTTTCAAGAAACGATTATTCATATTATTGTTCTAAAATGAGACAACAAAATAGATTTATGTACTAAGCACATACAAAAGTACACTCAGAGCTGCGGTGCCCTCACTGTGAGGTAGATTTTCCATCCCATTAAACACAGTTCTACAGGCACAGACAGCCTCGCTTTTGACTTAATGTGCAATATTTTGTTAAAAGAGCTCTGAATAAATGCTAATAATCCCTTTCACTGACTTCAGTGGCAGTTAGACAAGGCTGCATATTCACAGCAAATACTGCAATTTCTCTAGCAGGTTAAACAGCTGGGAAAACTAACACCGTGTTATATAGAGACTGTGACTCCATGGGCTTTGAAATTTGTCTCAGCACCGGGGAATTTTCAAACTTGCTACATTTCATCCTAATTCTCTTCAGTTTAGGGGAGAAGCTGTGCCCTGGGGGAACAGCACCACCCACAACGTATTTATTGCATACAGTAATACATACAAACAATATGTGCAGAGCTGGGATTTCCAACCATGCCACCAGTGGCCTACTGGGACTGGCTGCTGTATACTGCTCTTGCAGGCACTTCATCCATCTCTTCTGAACTGCCCAGCGATATCGAAAGCTATGTCAAGGGTTGCCATTTTCTCTTAAACAGCAAATTTATTATTATTATTATTATTATTATTATTATTATTATTATTATTATTATTATACCAGTAAGCCCAGATAGAGGGAATCCCTGATCTAGGCCACAAGGTTGAAGACATTTCTCAACCAATTTGATAAAATCAATTCTCTAAAAGTCATTTCTTCTAGAAAAACAACAATTTCCTTGTAATTTTTTTGTTCGCACTTCTGTTTAGCACTAGCTTCATCAATTGCTAGCTTGAATGTTCACCAAATTTAAGACAGTATCAGATGAGCTTCTCCAGTCCACTTGCTGTACACCAAAAATAAACGTGTATGTACATTAAAATAACTAGAGAAATTTTAGAAATCCAGATTTCCTTACTGCAACTGCATTTCAGGATATAGTAAACATGAAACAAAAAAAACGTTTTGCATGCTTGTAAAGCCCCACGAATTACGAAGTCTTCAGCAGATAGGTATCGGTTTTAAATTAATACAGATGTGAAAGAAAACAGAAACTTGAGGCTGGGTGCTTGTTTTTCTGAGGAAGAGGAAGGAAAGGGAGAAAGGATTTAGAAATCGCAGTTTCCAAGATAATTCCCCAGTGAAAATAAATTAAGACTGTGCCTCATCTTTCTACATAAAAAAAACCACTGTGGTCTCTCTAAAATCAATCACACTATTTCTGCTGTCTTCCCAAAATATATCAACAGTGAAGTTTTCCAGCACAGGATGTAGGGCATGCGTATTAACTACAGTATTGGCAATACAATGTATTTCATCACGTAGGGATCATAACTGCCACATGATTGAAAACACCACCAAATTTACACAAAACCAAACCAGAATTTGTATTCTTCTTTTTACTCAAAGTGGGCAAAAGACAATTAAACAATCACAGTTACTAAACAGCTGAGCTACATATATGCAAACTTATCCCTCAGGAATAATGTTTTTTCAGATTGCTAGCTTACTAAATATTTTAAGAATTCTTGGTTACTAATTATATAAAGGGTTTTTTTTTCCTTTGCAAAAGCCCATCTCTGAGATATTAAATCAAGAGATTAGGAAATCCAGTTACTTACTGACTTCTCTGTGAAGTGACTTTGCCAGCAAACCCTCAGCAGTTGTAAGGAGAGATTTTATAGAGATAAAAAGGATCAAGACTGGAGAAAAGGCTCATTATTAATTTATTGTTTGCTAACTAGTGGATGTTTGCACATGATACATCTCACTCTTTGTCTCACTGGTTTGCCCTCATTCGGTGTTTGGAGACATTCATAGACAGAAAATTAACAGGAATAAATCTCCTGCAGCCCTAGTGATAGATTTCAGCTCTAGCAGAACACAGCCAACTTCTTCCAGGGACTGAGCTGGAAAATAACAGCAGTTGTTCAAGGACAGAATATCTAATCAACAGATATTAAGAGAGCATCATTAATATTCTTCAGATGGCTCTAAATAAACTACTAGCATCAATATCTAATGGGGGGAGCGGTAAACTAACATATATCAGGATTTCTCCTCAGTGCATCACATGTTACAAGCACCAGACATCTCTGGAAAACTGTATATTCTTCTAAGTCTCAAAACCTTCAGCAATAAAAAAACGCTTAATATTTTTCCTCCTCCATTCACCTTAGTAGACTCTAGGCCATGAAATAAAGTATCCTGGAAATAAATTATGAACATCTGAATACTCTGATGGCTTACGAACATCTGCACCACAAATCCCTACACATACCTGCATACTTCTTGAACTCTGCTCATGTAGCTTCAGACCGAAGAGTGCTACAGGAGCTTGACAGTGAAATCAGTACCAGTCAGTCTGCCCTTTGTCAAGTTCAAACCAGTATAGTAAGAATTTTAAATATGATAAGCATCAAATTTGTGAAAATAAAAGCGTTCCACTAACCAAAGAAATGTAATTATGCTGTATTGTATCAAAGGAAATAATGGCCATAATGTGCAGCCTAAAGTAATGACAGCAATAGCTAGTCTGACTGGAAAGGCAAATAGGGGTGGGCTCTCAAATGCTAGTCAACAAATTCGAATTATCAGAGATCTTCTGTTAATAGCCTAATAAAATAAAAGACACAGCAACCTCAGTCCACAGACCTATTAGGCTAAACTACTAGACAAGTTTAGTACACAAGAGGCCCTGGGTAGTGAAGCCCTTGCCTGAACACTAAGAACGTCTAATAAAAGCATTTTTTACCAGTTGCTGGCTACAACACTGAGCATATGGGCAAGATGTCAGCACCTCAAAATGTACTTCCATAAGGTAACACTGGAGTGATTCCTGGTTCACATGCTGGAAGAAGAGACCAGAGTAAGGCCTGATGTCTGTGCACCACCATACAAACAAGAAGGTGAGCATTTTCACTGAGGAACAGTTCTATCTGCTTATGAGTCTGCCCAGACATTTTGTCTCAGGCAGGGTACACACACACCACGAACACTAAATTGAGGGGTGTGACGCAGGATGTTCTCTTCTTTATTTTAGAAACAAATCTTAAAGGTGAATCTTCCTCAGCACTAAGCTGCTGCCTCAGCCAAGAGTCAGGCATTCCTACCACCGTAATATGAAAATGTGATCAGAATAACACACCAGGTGTTCAGAAGCCATACTTAGAGTTGCAGGGGGAAACAACTGATGAGTCAGATAATTTCTTGCTTCAACAAAACAAATTTGCCTAGACCCAAGTTTGGATGCAAACATTTTGCCTGATCCAGCCACAGGGCTGTAGCACGTAAGGTCTCCAAAGCTAAGCAGGAATGGGCCTGGGCTTATACTGAGATCAAAAATTCCCAGCACGCAACCAGAGTGTGTTACAAGAAGGGCTGTTAGTGTCTCCCTTTTCACTGAATTGCTACCGGTATAATGCCCCAGTGGCTGCCAGTGATACTCACAGCAGTGCTTTTCCACCTAGGATGACAAACTCTGGTCTTGACTTCTTGTTTTCATTTAGACTCCTCTGTGGCTTTTAAGAAGCCCAGTGGATCCTGGTCGTCTAATCATGGCTAAGTTTCAACTGAAACACACGCCGCCTCAGTCCTTTCTCTGATTTTATTTGGATAAAATGCTCTTCACATCCTATCTTAAGGTACAAAATGGTATTGCTAAATACCTACTCTTAAATCTCTACTGCAATTCAATAATAAATTCAATTATTCACAGAACATACTGTAGATCCTGTGGTATGCCATGTAACAACTAGATATTACTAATAAAACAGTAAAAATTAATTACTTTTTTTTCCAGAAGAGAAAAGAAATGGCTTTGTGCTCATAAAAAGAGTTCAGTCTGACCCTCAGCTTTGAAGAGCCTGCCTCCCGTGCTGCTTTGGATTGCCGTAGAAACCTGGCAATAATTACAACTACTGTGCCAGCTATCCCAAAGGCAATTTCTCTCAGGCCTAGAAAGCACTGACAGTCAGTGCACAAAGCAAGAAATAATGATAAATATGCCACTGTAAAAACTTTGTTTCCATTACCTGATTCTCTATGGCCTTCCTGTTTTTTGGATCGCTAACAATTGAGAGCTGCAACTCTGCCATCTTTTTCATCTTGCTATCCATGTCAATCTTCTGGAAGAGACTCTTGGTTTGATTTTTCAGCAGCCTAACGGTGTCCTCTTTCCCAAGCTTCTTTGCGAAGAGAGAAGCACAGGCTGAATGTATGGCAGTAACCCAGTTTTCCAGATCCGTCTGGCTTGTCGCCTGTGAAACAAATCAATGGTGCAACATTACAAGCAAACCAGAGGAAAGAAAAAAAATCAGCAGCTATAGGACATGAAGTGATTGACAGGTTCACTGAGTTCTTAGGCGCTTTATCTTAAAATCAGTGAAATAAGGTTTTATCTTTAAAACTGTGCAAATGAAGGAACCACAAGCTTTTTACACACTCTGTAAGGACTTGCCTCCAACCTTCAGGTTGCCCTTACAGGCTGCCCAGAGAAGTTGTGGAATCTCCTTCTCTGAAAACATTCAAAACCCGCCTGGATGCCTTCCTGTGTAACCTTATCCAGGTGTTCCTGCCCCGGCAGGGGGATTGGACTAGATGATCTTTTGAGGTCCCTTCCAATCCCTAACATTCTGTGATTCTGTGATTCAGTTTCTGCTTTTTAGACCTGCAGAGTCTGAGAGCTCTGGGAGCACAACAGAGCCCCACAAGTCATGGTAAAGATGAGACTTCCATTCTTCATCCTTCCAATTAATTCAGGTAAAAACCAACAGGTTTCAAAGAGAAACCTCCTTTTCTGCAGAGGACACAGCAACAGGGATAATTTTACATGTAAGGTCTGAGGAGAGGCGTTTGCTTTTTAAAAAAAACCCCACAAGATAGTAGAGAGAGGACAGCAAAGTAAAGAGAGCACATCTGTACAAAGTATCTCCAGAGATATTTACAAGTGCACCTATGAATCACCTATGCAGGCAGTTCCACATAATACTGTTCTTTATTAACATTTCCAGTGGTGCAGTTAAGCAGCCAAGATCTTTAGATTATTTTTAGCCTTTCTTTTTTGAACATCTTGCTCAAGAAAACTGTCTTAGAGGCCACTAGATTCAGAGTTGGGCCTATCATTCTGTAAGGGTGGAATCTTAATAGATATGAAAAAAAAGTTGATAGTAAAGCTGATTTTTGAGAAGCTTATAACCACTAGGTACCAGAAGTGTCTTGCAGATTTTTGATCTGTTCTTTTTATTTCTGAACCATAATTAACTGAGCCAAATTATGTAGTATTATATACTAAGTCATATCATATGCTTAAATCAATATTATAACAGTGTGATGCAGTAGCGTAACTGTACTATTATTTTTAAGTCAAAGGCACAGCCATGATCAGCCTAGAGAAGAGAAGGCTTCTGAGGAGACCTTATAGCAGCCTTCCAGTACCTAAAGGAGACCTACAAGAAAGCTGGAGAGGGACTATTTACACGGCTATGTAGTGACTGGATAAGGGGTAATGCCTTTAAATTGAAAGAGGGTAGATTTAGATTAGATAGAAGGAAGAAATTCTTCACCATGAGGATGGTGAGGCACTGGAATGGGCTGCCCAGAGAAGCTGTGGATGTCCCATCCCTGGCAGTGTTCAAGGCCAGGCTGGATGGGGCTTTGAGAAACCTGGTCTAGTGGAAGGTGTCCTGGCCCATGGCAGAGGACTTGGAAGTAGATGGTCTTTAAGGTCCCTTCCCGCCCAAACCACTCCATGATTCTATGATGTTTGTGTATCAACAACTACATACATGCATGTGCATACTCACAAACACATCCTAAAATGGAAAAAAACCAGATAGTCACATATGCATACTGTTACCTGAAATAGGTAGACATCTCCAAAAGAATTGCTGAGACAGAACACATTTTCTTTCTTGGGATGTTCTGGAACAGACTGTACTATACTGTCTTCTGCAAAGAGAGCGTATCGAGGTAAACTGCTCTGCTCCATCGAGTTCCTTCCATAGGTCTCATAAAACAGCAGAGTACAACCTTCACAATTCAGAGGGACAGAAAACATAAGGAGAAAGTAAGTTCTAGATCTCACATTTGAGTTATTTTATATTAATGCTTTAGTGATTAAAATACCCTTCAACAATGGGGAATGCTAGTTTTGCCCCTCTTTTGAAACAAAGAAAAAAGGAGGATCTTCTAAACTGAAAAACAGGCAAAGTTAATGATGAATTTGCCAATGAAAAGTTGGAACAGACATCTAATAAAAACACAACAAACACCCATGGACTGAAGAGAAAAAAAAAAAAGGGGGATACTTCAATATGGAAGGGTTCAAGGTCAGGTTGGATATGGCTTGAGCAACCTGATGTGGTGAAAGATGTTCCTGCCTACAGCAGGGGGGTTGGACTAGATTATCTTTAAAAGGTCCCTTCTGACCCACACCATTCTGCAATGCTATGAATAAACTCAGGCTATTGAAATGTTAAGGCATGTAGAAAAGACTAATTCCTGCTTAGTTAAATCAGCTTGGGGGTTTCTTTATTAAATTGAACTGAATCTCTCATAACAGCCACTTAAGAAATCTATTTGTTGAAAAGATTTGTAGAAACTTTTGTCTTCAAACAACACACTTAGTGAATAAACTTCTCAAATTTAAACTGGATTTCCTTGAATCTACCTGCAAATCGTGGACTTAGACAATGAACACAATCTCAATAATTTAAAATGGTTTAAAGGGGTTGAGTTTGAGCATGTTCAGTCTCATAGATAGTACAACATGTACAGTACAAGACTTGCATCCAGAAAACAAAATTCATCCTTGATGACAATCGTGAGTATAACATGCAGAATTACTTCTGGGAGACAGCAAACAGACTTGATCTAAGTCCACAGCAGTATGACTATACTGCCATGTTGCCTTTGGCAGTGAAGCTGGCTTAAGAAGGGCCTGTCTCCTCCATCCTCCCCCAGCCTTTCATTCCTGCCCCATATTACAATCCACTGTCCTCTGAAATGAACCGATCTGCCTGTGCAAGGGGTCACAGACTGAACTGCATCACTAAAATAATCTACTTAGAAACTACCCTGTATTTCTCAATAACTTCTTAGGCTAGTTGTGCATATGTAAAATAAACCTCTTTTTCACCCCTGGGAAATGGCAGCTTAATAATAGTGGGTTTGGTGGAGTTTTTTGTTTCTTTGTTTGATTTGGAAGATAAATTAATACTATACTATGTCTGGATGTTTAACCTGGAAGAACTAAGAGCAGATACTACAAATACATTTTGAAAACTGAGACTAACCTAAGCAGTTAGAAATTCTGAGACTGGTGGTAGATCCTGCAGCAAGGCGAGCCTTCTCCAAAAGATGTGCTCAAATTCATTCAGGAATTAATTCAGGGAAGATCTATGGCTGCATTACATAGCAAGTCAGACTAAATAATCACAGTGGTCCCTTAGGCCTAGCAATCCATGAATACATCACTGCTGTTATCCCTATACATATACAGTAGACAACTTGAAATTCAGCCAATACAAGGACTGAGTTATGAGGTGGAATAAACTGGTTCTCATACAGCCCAAATCTAACCTGTATGAAAAGTGAGTACCATCAGATGGATTTCATCACATTCTCCAGTGCCAGCAAATGTACAAGAGTTACAAGTAAAGGGGAAATATATATTAAAGGTCATCATCTGATGAGTGAAAAGTTTTCAGATGAAGGAATCCAATAAATAGAAATGCTTCTATACTACTTAAGTGCACCTTTTTCTATTACTGTCCGGAGTGTCTAGCAGAATATTTGGGGTAAGAACAAATCCTATAGGGTTGGTCCTATCCTTTCCCCTTAGCAGCCCTCACTTGATCTTCTTTATGACACAGAAACACTTGGAGATTCCTGCAGCTTGAAAAGAAGTATATGGTTTGTTACACTCTGCATATCAAGCATGGCACTTCTGTCATAATTTCAACATAAAAGGGCAAACTAAACCAACAAAACCAAGTCCCCTCTTGTATTCAACAGCAGCAGGACTGTGCAATCACTTACACTTCTGCATTTTAGAAAAGTGCAAATTAAGTTCTATTTTAAACTGCCATATTTTCCCCATGTGTTATCAAAAGGTAACTAAAGATACATCACTTTTTATCCTGACAATTTATATGTACATAAACGAAAATTTTTCAAGAGTATGGGTGTGCATTTAGGTGTATGGCAGGCCAGGTATATCTTCAGGTCAAGCCAAGTGATGCCTGGTAGCAGCTAGTTTCGTAAACTCTGACAGACCCACTGGGAGTGATTATCATCCAAGTATTTTAATCAAAACTTGAACTGAAGGTGGAGGACAATGGGAAAGCAATTTCCCTTATTAGAATAAAGTAATTAGACAGGACAGATGGAAAAGAGACTTCCTCTTGTTAAAGGGTTACTATTCAAGCTCAGGTCTTGGTGACTCTGAAAGCAGAGCAGAGGCCTCAGGACATGTCTACTTCGAAGTCTGGCAGGTAACCAGATGGTTATAAGCCTTCTGTGTGTTTATAAACAAACACATTGCAAAAGAGTGCAAAGAAACACGTTGTTCTCCATTTGCATATGGGGATATTTTAAGTCATATTTTAAAACACCGTGGCTATTTAAACTTCAAGAACAAAATAAATACAGATTTATTCAAAACCCTGTATAAGGAGAACCAAAACAAGTGCCTTGATCTTGATACAGCGTATTATGAAAACAGAACTACGCCTTGATATCCAGACAGGCAAGTTTATTTTGGCATTGGAAGTTTCCACAGGACAATAAAGGTATGAGGATCAAGGAAATGAGGAATGTATATTTAAAACAGCTAACAAAGTGAAAGAGATTTTGCACCATGAATGCAGCCATATCAGCCATCCAAAGTAAAATGAATTGTATCTCATACTGCTTATAATGCTAGAAGTTAATAAAGCCTTTTACAAATAGTTTTACTATTCCTTTTTTATAGCTGGGTAAATTCAGGTAGCAAGAAGGGACATAACTTGTTCAAGGTCACAAACAAGCCAATTTTATAGCAAAAAACGGAACAAGAAGAATCTAAAGTCCTTCCCAGAGCTTCGTTACCCCAGAAATACATGAACTACTGGCATATAATGTAGCTCAGTTTAGAGTTTCAATAGGACTGTTTAGAAACTACTTGAATTTTAGAAGCAGCAGATCAAACTTACATTCGTATTCCATAATGCAAACACATACAATAAGAGGGTGGCATTCAGATATTGTTTTTCCCTTTGCATACACTTCTTGTAAGCATGAATCATGCTATCTAATGATCAGGATAAGTGATTTAAACTGTTAAGACTGCCTACATTTTGATCCCTTGATAACAGGTCTCTGAATTATTAGGCAGAATTGCTACATTCTTGCAAGTTTGCTTCTTTTACATCAACATTATCAAGGACAGCACTCCCAGCACTCGGTGTTTGCCATTCATTTTTCTTTAGGTCTGCACTCATGCAGAATTTTGAAAAGGGCAACCTGTGGGAAAGTTGTTATTTTCTCTCCTCCAGTCCCAGATATGCTAGGAAATTATTAAGTTTGATCATTTCCTTACTCATTAACTTAGCATTATATTTACTGAAAGGTATATCCTTTGGAAGTAATTAAAATTTAAAAAAAAAAAAAAAGAGCCCATGAGCTCACCCACTAAATTCCTCTTCCTCTCCACAATAGATGTTATTTTAGTTCTCACACTTCCTGACACCGGTACACTTCTTGCGGCACATCCACCTGATCGATTACTGTGAACTATCAACGTGCACCATGAGCACCGCAACCACACCGCACCCCACAAGCAACAGCAGCCCCTTCTATTAATAAATGGATTGCCTTCCCACGGGGTTGTTTCCCAGCAGGAGCACCCGGGGGAGATAAGAAGGTGTGCACGTCGAAAGCCAGAAGAGGTTGGCATTGCAGGGAGTGGGAGAGGTGAAAGACCAGCCAGGGAAAGGAGGGAGACTGGCGAGTCCTGGGGGTGGTGCGTGGCAGCTGAGCCGTGGGCACTGCAGGGCTTCCCCTGCTGCTGCTGCTTCAGTCTCCTCTGCCCTGAATTGCACACTTGTCTGTGCAAATGCTCTAGCACAGGAATTTCACCTCTTCTTTATGTTGCTACCTCAAACACTGGAAACAAACTGAGCATTTTAACATTAACTTACCCAAACTTTAAGTAAACCTCATAGCAGAGCCCAAGGAACTACATGCCTGTGACAGGGAACTGGACACCAAGGACTTCTCCTGATCCTTAAACTCCCTCCAAGACAGAGGTGTAACTTCCATATTTTTCTCAGTTTTGGTTCAATTTGGTCTTTGACCTCCAAACATCCAAAAGCATCTTCTAAACTCCAAATTCTGCCTGAGTGCAGAAACTGGGAAGTCGGATAAGACAGTTCCCACTACAGTACGAAACATGCAGCTACACATGTAATACCAAATGCGCTCGACTTGTGCTGCTTGGGCACATGCTCCACTTTAAGCATGGGGGTAGACTGCTTAGGCATAAATTTCTGATGCCCTTGAACCTGCTAACAGAAACCAGCAGGCATTAAAAGTTGCTAAGACACAATGGAAACAACTGCTGTTGCCAAGCCAAAGGAGCAGCGTGGTGGTTTACCTTTGAGTGTGACCCAGTACTGCTTCCACTTTCGCCGTGTGACCAGCTCCAGCTTCTTCTCCTTCTGTAGGGTCACCAGGGGTTTGAAGAACAGCCACCCTGCCTTGCGCACCACTCCTTGCTCTTTCTCATACAATAAATCCAACTGCTCCAAGGAGCTGAGGGACTCGCCACTGGAGTCCTCAGTTTCTGATGAGGTCTCAGTGTTCTCCAGGTTTGTCCTGCTCATCTCCAGCTCCCGCATGAAGTTCTCGTAAATGTTCTGCCTTAGGGCATCACTGCTGACCGCATTTGTGGACTCACTTCTCTGGGACAGGACATGGCTAGAGCCGGGTGACCACAGCAAAGTGGAGACCTGTGACGGTGCCAGCGTGTCTGTAGTGAAATTGTCCATTCTGCTGTCAAAATACTCGCTCCCATCTTTACATTTTGGCTCCTGCAGAAAAAAGGGAATTGCCAGTGATCAGCAACGAACAGACACACTCCATTTGGCATGTAAATTTGTTTCATGTTTAGCCACAGCCAGTTCCTCCATCAAGGGCCACCTCTTTTCATCATTACATCACAAGCTTTGCCTCGGCAGCCAGTGACACCATCTATGCCATCACTCAGGGATTTCTTAAGAGAACCCCATTAAATCCTAACAACTAAGTCTGCGAGCTTTGGTAACTCAGAAATCTGTAAGTAATCTCCAAATTCACTAGTAACTACTGGGACTTCTACTGGCTGTAAAACCTGATGGACTCCAGGACACAGCCACATCCTCCAGCTGAAACCCAGGCACCACCACTTACATGCCTGTTTGAGTACAAGCAGGAAGAGGGTCACAAGTTTCTTTATTATTAGTGTTTTCAATACTCTGGTGACACTCCGTTTGTGTGAGGCAGCTACATCTAACTTCAGCACAGCCAGGCTGATTTTACCTCCACTTCCTATTTGTCTTATAAACTGTGCTTAACCGACACAAAAAAAGGTCAAAAGTTGAGAATATTTTAAGCTTGTTAGTATTGACCAATTGACAAAAATCTAATCTAACAGAAGATGTGTTTTTAAAAAAGAAAATACATGTTTGCTGACTGGCACAAATCTGTCTCCAGACTGCAGAGATGTGTATTTCCTGACTTGCTGGAATCCCTCTGGGAGTTTGAATATCTCATCAAGCACTGAAGGGTCTTTCTCCTAATTGCATTGTGCAACTTCATCCCTTGTACTAAGAGGACTGGCCAATCTTATTTGAGATACTCAGGCCTGATGGTACCTCACGTATGACTTCAACTTTGCCTTGTGATACGAATGCTAACCTAGGCCTATTTCTTGCTACTGCTTGTCCATGTGGGACCTTGTTGTAACATTGGGCCTTCTCTTTCTTGATTTCCCAGTTATGTGTTCAGTGCTCTCAACTCTCGCAAGCTCCAATGATGGGCAGGGATTTTCATAGTATACCAGAAAGAAACCTCTGAACTAACCTCACTATTGGGAACCATGCCAGCCATCGTTAAAAGCCATTTATTACCTTCCCAACTTAAGTGTTACTGATGGTATTTAGAATTAACCGAGATTTAAGAGCATACAACATAAAACCTGCTGCCTTTTGCAGTAAAGAAAATTTGAGAGTGTTGCTTGAAAAGTATGAGGAAAGAGAAGACTATAAACAATCCAAGAAGCAAAGCTATTACCCTCAGTAATAATAAAGCCATTATACTTTCCTTTCAAGTTTAGACTGCCTCTCTAGAAGCATTTATTTGCTCACAGACTTCCGTACATGAATAAAGTAAATAAACCTTGGTCTCCTGTGAGCTGCTCTCACCAGCAGCTTTGAAAGCAACTACTTTTTTGTTCCTTTGCTTCCTACTTGATGCTCACCAAATCTGCAGCGGAAAAGCTGTGCCGTGTTTTGATAGCATCATGATCTCCAGTGGGCAGCCAAGAGCAACAGTGGGATCGCACACCTTCCCAAGCGTCACCAGACAAGCCACTTCTCAAGCAGCAGGACACTGCCGGTCGTGGCCTC
Organism: Pampusana beccarii; assembly: GCA_013399365.1. Taxonomy (NCBI): domain Eukaryota; kingdom Metazoa; phylum Chordata; class Aves; order Columbiformes; family Columbidae; genus Pampusana; species Pampusana beccarii. Next base: position 648,130 of record VWYH01003690.1, on the reverse strand, counting down.
ACAAAAGCCAGTATCAACTTAAACACACGTTCTCTTACAGTATGTTGAAGTTCAAGTCTGGATTTTCAGAGTACTGTATCTGGTGTCAAGGATCCAGTTCTCCTGGTAATGGAGAATCTTCTTCAAATCTTATTGCAGGGTGTTAATTGGCGTTCTCTGAGAGTAACTCCCTAAACACTAGCAGTTTTGCTTTTTATTTGGTAAAGGGAGGGAAAGGAGGTGGGGGGTGAAAATCATGCATGTAATGTGTTTATTCCCACAAAGCAACCGCACAACACGGATCACACAATGTGCTGGCCATCTGCAGTTCAGTGGGAAACTGGAAGCTCTTCTCCACCCTCTTTTTAATTGTTGTAACTGGATGCACATGATAAAATCCTATATTTTAATTGTTTGACTATTCTCCAGAAACTGCCAGTGTCCCCTAGAAAATGTTAACATACAGTTTATTAAGAATATGTATTTCTTTTGGTGCCAAAGCGCTAATAAGAAAAACAAGAGACACAGACATAAGAAGGTGTCCGCTGCGAAGAGACACTACTGGAACAACAAGCATTAATGAAAAGAGTGGGATATAACCTGTCCATGTACAGCCACTAACCACATCCTATGTTTTCTCTATACACACAGAAAGGGTAGAAATGAGGAAGTATCAGAATAGAGTAAATGGACACAGGATCCAAAATGAATATATACACTTCACCATGACAACACAATTCGCATTTTGTTTTTTTTAAAGAACACAATTGGCAGAGTCATGCAGTCTCTGCTGGTTCTCAGGGAGACTGGTGCTGTAGCCGTGTCTGGTCACCACTGAAAAGTTCTGACCCAAATTGCTGCTGCTGGGGGCTTCCTTGTCAGGCATCTATCTGCTTGTTTTTTCTCTGTTGCATCCACCAATGACAGAAAACTACCACTATTTCTGCTCAGCTGCATTCAAGGAGATCTCTCCATGTCTCAGATATACCCTGGAAAAGCTATAGATAACGCGAAACATAAAGTGGCTAATTAAGGTACCAGTTAGACAAAGTGACGCATGTAATAATTAGCTACAAAGAGCAGTGCAGGAAACAATACAGCCTGCTAAATTCATTAAGGACCCAAGCTGAAAGTGGAATCTAATACCAGTTTTCAAGCCAAATAAAGAGGTTATCTCAATGTACTTTTCTTTTACATTCTCTTTACACCACACTTCAGGGGTCTGGCTTATAAAGCCAGGAAATTTCAGAAATTATTCCTATAAAGAGACTATTTACTTAAGAACCTATCTATAGCAGTTGTTTCTAGTGGCTGGATTTTCATTGTATAGAGCATTTGCTCATTGTCTCCATCTTATGCAGCGGCATACTGAGTTTACACCACCTTTAACAGTGGCTGACTGCAACAAGCCTGCCTAAATTCTGTCCACACATCTTACATATATGCATCCCATATACCTTGCTGCTCACACATAGTATACTGTGATATAGCATCTCCCCAACGCCATTTCAGTGAGGATTAAACTAAATGAGGACATGCTATGCAGTAGAGTACCAGTGATGTGTTAAGGGAACGCATTAGGACACCCTTGTGCAACAACGGCTGACTTCAAGTCTTCATGCAAGACCATTATTAGAAAGACAAACTCAGTTCAAGGATATATCAAGTCAAGTATCAGATCGAATCAGACATAAGGAAATATTCAAGACACTGGACAGGCCACAATCCAGGGCTCCTCTGGAATATCCCATATCCAAATCTGTTTATGGATTATTTAAAACAGGTGCAGAGGAAGGGTGCCAGAACACAAAGGAAACAGGCTTCCAGTCTTAAGGCAGGAGACCAAAGGGAGTCTGCATAGCCCCACAAATGCGGGCTGAGAAAAAATATCATTTCTCCCTTTAAATAAATCGTAACAGATTAAATAATAGGGAAGGATAACTAGTGCAACAGACAATACTGGCATGAGAACAAACTGGCTGGGACTACATTTACTCTGCAAATTAGCAAGCATCAGAGTAACAGGGTTTGGAAACAGTCTTCAAGATGGGGAAAAGCCCACCTGATTTTAAGCTGCAATTTGTTCACAAAGAAGGTTAAATTCCACTGCCTTTCTAGGGGCAAGGGATTGGCTTCAATATTCCAAAACTGTGCCCGCTGGTTCTGTGCCCCTGTGAAGCAGGAGGCTTGGTTGACCTGTTTCCATTGGGGCAGCTGGGGTGACCGAACCCCCCAGCCAGCACCAGCGCTTAGGCCTACGTACAGGGAAATATTCCAGCTTTCACCTACATTCAGCCCAAGTGACTCACAATCGCTTATTAGTAATAAAATGAAGAAGGGACACATTGTTCAGAGCAAAGCATGGAGGCTTTAATCACCGTGATGAACAGTCCTACAAACAGGGACTAACCATCTGACAGATCATAACCACGCATGGTGCTTCTGCATTTTTAAGCCAAAGGACCCATAATCGTTACCAAACTACAACAAGGAAATGGTAGGTTACTCAAAGTGTGCAAGGCTCAAAGGAGTTGACCAAGCCTCACAAGGAAGGCAAAAATCATAAAGCATTCACTACTCCTCTCACCCTTCCTGTCACTGGATACTTGCCTGATAAAAATAAATGACTAACTATTTCCTAAGCCTTTTTCTAAGAAGTCTCCATTTTTTGAGCTGGGTCCGATTTCCTTCTACCAGAATCAGATTCAAGCTTAATTCAATCTCTCTGGCCAAATTTCCTTGCTGTGTCTGAAGCCAGCTCACTGCACAGTGAATTCAAAACAGCTATGAATCGTGCACCACAAATACCATTCTGAAAATGTCATAACTAAGTAATACATGGCAAAGGTCTGGGATGCAGAGATCATACGTAAAGCACAGCTGTAAAATCCAGAAAAGCTACAGATGTTGAAACTGGTGAAGAATCCTGGCACAAGGCACTGAGGCTCTTCACTGATTTTGGTTTTTTTGCTTTCTCTTTCACAGCTGCATAAGAAGGTAAAAAGACAGCATCTGATAAAACACATGAGGCACCAACTCACAAAAGAAGTGATCCAAATGAATAGCTTCCATTTTCATTTTCCCAGTTCTGTAGCCCTTACCTAGGATTTATGCTGGCAAACCTTACACTGACATCACTTTTGAGCCCAAGCATCAGTGAAGAGTTCTATGCTGCAACGACAGATGCCTACTAAGCACGATACCTGTCTGAATTTCCAACATGGGAAACTGGGTTTGCTCTACATGCCACAGAAAGCCTGTATTATGGGGTTCCCTTCAGTCACTACTCAATTCTGAAGGGGCCAGTATCACAACATTGCTGAAAATTAGCAGATCCTTCATTTAGGGAAGCACAGTGACTGTTTCTGCATGAGGGGCTCTAGGTAAGATTTAAAAAAAATAAAAAAATCCAAACCCAGATCGGTCTCTGCCCTCCATCTCAGCTTGCAAACTCATGCACAGAGCACAGTCTAGCATTTAAAGAGCTGATTCTGAGGCCTACAGCTAAAAAATGATAATTTAATGCCTGACCACAGGCATCCTAAATTCCTGTTAATGGGAAGAGCCTTGAATTCTTCTAAAGAAATATCCTTTCCCTCCCTCTTGCCCTCCTCCCATCTCCTTCTATCCACCACCATGTCCTGGCGAGCCAGATGGCAATTCAAGCTTTTCCATCTGGTGACCTAAGCTAGCACTCAAGAAGGAGGAGGGTGCTCCATGCAATGCCTTCAGAGGAGGTGGAAGCAGAATCAGCAGCTCTGGTCAATACTCCACAGTTGTTTGCCTTGCTAGGGATGGACCAACTGTGAAACTAAAGTGAGCGATGAAGCCAATAATACAAATAGGGAATACCTGCAAAGATATTTATAACATCCTTCTACTACTGCTCCTTCCACACTCTTTAGATACGCTGATTCTTAGTGTATATATGATATATAGGTTATATTTTCATAGTTGAAATAAGGAGAAGGCTTGAAAAACTCCAAGTCACTTTGTGAGTAATGTAATGATTTCAAATTGTAATTCACTAAGAGATGAGGCTACAAAGATTGGAGTTAGCTAAGGTGACAAAAATTAAGGGAAAATTCGCACACATAAACATATATCTTTTTTTTTTGCTGTTGACATTTCAGACAGCCCCAGGCTCGCAATACTTCTCAGAATTCCAGAAATTACCAAGTAATTATCCTGCAAAAAAGACAAACATAACACAGTCGCTACAGTTATAATAGGAACCTACAAACCATCTTTCAGGCACTTAGGATGGGATTTGTTCATACCTGCAGCTTCCTTTTCTTCCTTGAGAGACTTCCCGTCCAGTCACTGATGCGTCGCATTCGGTTTTTTAATGTATCCTTCTTGGATGCATCCTCGCTGAGGGGCTTGGACTTTCTGCATGGGAGTGTGTAGGAGGAGTAATGTGCAGGACTTCCCTGCTCTACCCTGGAGGGAACATCAATGTCTGAGGCAAATGAGACACGGTTGCTTAGGCTACCATGAGTGTCAATATACTCATCAGACAGCCTGATCCCAGGTGGAGGGGTGCTTTCCAAATTTGTATCCTTATAGAGATCTCGAAGCGAGGAAAGAGATGAACTTTGGTTGAAGGACTTCTTGTTGTCACCTGCTGGGAAACTGGCATGAATGCTTGTATCTGGAGTGCTCCTGGTCAAATATGGACCATCCAATTCATTGATATCCACAGCATTTCCCCAGAGAGAGTCATACCACGAAGACTCAGAGCTGAGGGAGCTTCCTTTACTAGATCGAAGCCTTGAATCAGTAGGTGACAGACGATGGCTTGAAGAACAGTCTGCACTGGAGTTTCTCCTGACATCGAGTAGGTTATTCGGCTTGGATTCCAAGGTAGGCGAATACCTCAGCAACTGGACCGGTCCACTGGACTCCTCAGTCGGTACCTTGCTGTTGCTGCTGTTGTGGAATTCAACCCTCAAGCAACCATCCAGCTTCCCCAGTGTCTTAATGAGAACTTTTGGACTCCTCCTGTCCTCTGATGGGGAGGTTGATGTAAGACTCTCATTCTTTCCATAGCAATTTAAAATGTGTCCATTGCATTCTCGGGATGCAGTGTGATTACTTCCAGCTTGAAGGCCAATATAGTGGAAACTGTTCTCAGGCAAAAACAACGTGTTATTTCCTCGGCAGCAGTCCCCTGAGGTGTTTGTCCTGTGTTTGGCATAGGCATTGTTTTTAGAGACCTTCACGACAGTGTCACCAAGTCTAGATGAATAAGGCTGACTACTCTTGAAGTGTGAAAGGCAGCTTCTGGCAAGGGACCTCGATTTGTAGTTTGAGCCACTACTGGTATGTCCCCATCCATGCATGGAGCAAGACTTTTCATCTTTAGCATGAATGCTGCGAATTTTCAGAGAGCAAGGCTTCTGCTTGGCACCAGCTGTCGCAGCAGCATGATTTTTTGATCCCTGAAGGCTGTATTGGCTTTCTGAATTCCCCATTTTTCACTAAATTAAGAAGAGTTTCATTAGAAACAATGGCTAGAAGACAGAGTGAAAAGTAACAGACCATTTTTACCCTCTATACAGGAAAGTGCCTTTTTAAAAAATGATACGAAACAATTGTTTCCAAAAAAACACATTAAATAGCCACTTACAACATTAAATTCACAACTGAACTTATTTTAGGGGCAGGCTAGGAAAGCCTATTCTCTGTATAGTTCATTAGCCCTTGGTTATAAAGCTGGAATCTAACTCCATTGAAATCATGTCAACACCTTTCTCCACCCACACCCTCGGCAACATCCTTTTCTTATAACTTACAAAATCTCTGGCTCCTAAGAACAATGGCATAATGAAAGGGAGACAGCAAGATAATCATAACGTAGATGTAAAGTGAACTGTACTTTCAGACAAATCTTTTCTGCCAGGAGACAAGTCCACTGCAGTTTCAGCATGACTGGTTTCTGTGCAACCAAGTGTTGCCTCAAAAAACTGTTCAACAAACCCCAACTTTGTGTTTAAACTGAGTCAATAGAGGAGAAAGGAAGGAAAAAAAAAAAAACCCACAAAAAACCTGGTTAGTGAATAGCCTCATCTTCCATTACAGCACAAAACTGCATTATGTTCATTCCGAATGGCACAGTTTGATAGTTCACTTAGTAAAACACTTTGGACCCACACAAAGTGCACCCCAAAGTAAAAAAAAAAAAAATCTCTCTCTTATTTTTGTTACTTGGAGTGAATCTCCACTGTTTGTAATCTACAGAAACAACATCAAAGCGCTTTTTCAATCAGCACTATGCGTCTTTGCACATCAGATCTCAGACTGTCTATCATTCAGGAGACTTCACTGCAGCCTCATTAAAATTTTGTCAAAAGAAGTAATTGTTAAAACAGAATCTTATCTTCTAGAGTGTGTATATATTTTCATGTCTCTACTTCTAGCCATTAGCATTTCAGATGACAAGCATAGTACAAAATGAAGAGCATACCTGTAGGATCACTCTTAATCGCAGACACTGTTAGCAGTCAGCATGCTCTGCATTGTCTTTGTGGCCAGCTGCTGCTTGCTAAAACCAAGATGGAGTTGAGCACAGCCTGCCTAGAAAACACCAAAGAGACAAAAAAAGGCTCTCAGTCAAATAGAACTTACACTTTACTGGAGCTGTAAGCAAAATGAGTGCCAAAAACAATCAGACAGAAGTTACAAATGGAGAAGAGAGGTGTAATTAAGGGGATTCCTGGACTTCGGACATATATTTTTATAAACATACATGACAACTGACATTGAATTAATACAATTAAGTCACTGTTTGAGTACGCATTTTATTTTCTAATTCTGTCCTTCTCCCCGCTCATTGACAAGTTAGGGCAAACTTTGAGCCCCCTCCAGTTTACTTTCTGGAAGACCAATTACAGACGGCAGGATTGTGCAGTGATCCATTACAGTTTGGACCAAACGATCAGAGCAATGTCCGGCACCATCTGTTTATCCTTCCCCACGTCTGGATTTCAGCTACGACTCTTGCAGTCCAAGGCCCCACCCAGCAACCTCTCTCCTCAGGTTTGATCTGATTTTAAGTTAATCTGCCAGTAAAACGAGAAAAAAGGAGCACCAAGCACTGCACTCACTCAAGGTAACAAGACCCAAGTTCTTCCTGATCATCTGAACGTATCAGCTCTTCACTCAGCACTCAAAGCGAAAGGACAGAAGCTGAATCTCACCAGAAGTTTAGGATTGAAACACACAGTAGAAGCTATACGAGATCTTGGGCTCAGTTTTAGAACAAATGTTTTAACTAGAAACCATTCTTAATACACTACCCCCCAAAAATACTCTTTTCTTTACAAATTCAGTAGCTACTGTTCATGATTTTCGATTGAATAACTATCCGATTACAACATGCAGAGTTCTGCTCTTTTGACTCATTTTATTGTATAAGAACCTTGAAGATATTTAAAGTAGTTCACTGGTAACCTAGGTACTTTGTTAACCTTACGAAAAACAATGGTAAAGGTTGCAAACTAGAAGTAAAAACAGTCTGAACAGTAAGACTAGAAAAAGGTCAGCAAATAAACGACTTACAAGACACATATCCTTTTGGATCATGCCAGAGACGCTATAGACCTATAAACGCAAATTCATGGCTGTTATCGCAAAGATTTGATAAAACAGAAAAGTCACAGACATTTTACCTTACCAAAAAATAATTTTAAAAAATCTGTTTAACTTGCTTATTGTCTCTAACAATTTGAAGGTGGCTATTTAGGACACTCTTGTCTTGCAGGTTTGATTTGCCTGTACTGCTAAGTACACCCATTTATGTAAACAGTTTTTAAAACATCATATGCAACATGGATTGAACAAAAGACTTGCAATTCAGACAACAACACACAAACTTCCTAAGCTCCAAGCCGCTGAACAATCTGCAACCTCCCAGCAAAACTGTCTTCCTTGATCCAGGAGGCACAGACCACAAACAAGCAATGAGTTTACATTCAGAATTCTTCATCTGGGAGCAGAAACTACATTCAACAAGGGGGCTTTGAAGGGCTTATATCTATTCATAAGGGAACACTGAATGCAATTTGTCTAAAGAAACAGGCAAAAAGACCATCTGGTCTCCATAGCGATTGTGCAATGGTTAGGTAATCCTTTTAACAGAGTGGGTAGTGAGCAAGCTGCTGTCATGAACCGCAGAAGATAGACATTCAGTTCCTCAAGGCTTGAGCTGCTGTTACCAGGCTCCATTGTACATGTCTGATCTAATACACAGGCCACATAATGGGTGAACGAATAAATTTATCTTGGGGTACAATGTCACAAAACAGTGTCTCACTCTGTGCAGGAATCAGTCAGCAGTACAACAGAACAGCCAATAAATCCTATAGAAATAGCCCCGAGGGATTTTTCTCAGCACCCCAGCCATCCAGAAAGCTACGGCAGGCTAAACATTCATGCAAGCTGCGATAACCAAGCAGGGCATCTGCGAGGCTGCACAAAGACCGTCACCATGAAAATCAGCTGCAATGCCATCCTCCTGCTCACACTTGTGTGGAGAGATTTTCTTTCTGCTAATTACGCGGCCTGGGGAGCAGAGCAAGTCAGCTTGCGCCCAAAGGCAGCGTGACACTGGGACAGGGACATGGACAAACTCTGGTTTTGCTTGCTCCAAACACTCACATATTTTATACTATTTGAGCTGTGGAAGCACTGGAAATTACAGTGCAGGGGACAGGGTTCAGCTTCCCCTATATTTCTCACAGCAACTTGCTACCACAGAAGACAACGTGCTTTTCTCTCTTCCTATGCAGAAGGATGAATACTTCTTGTGAGCAAATGCAGCTTCTATGAATATTTTCTGCAATTATAATCAGTATAGTTAGAAAGCAGCTCACTGTGCTTGAAGATGACTATTAAGAGTTTATTTGCTTTCAATTATACCCACATTCCCTAAAAAAAGAAGTTTTTAATCTTTGCCCTGGTTCCCCTTGACACATTCGAAAAACACAGCTATGCAAACATACTAATCTGGGAACCCTACCATCCCCACCACACCCAATAATTAACGCAAATCATAACCCCAGAGCTAAAAATGTATTTCCCCACCTTTAGGCTTCTCCACATAAAGCTTCCCCTAGACTTTTTTTGGCTCTGAGAAACAAACACATGAGCTCAGGAGCCGTTCCAGAGAAGAGCCCGCCACCTATATTCACTCATTAATACCATTGCAGCTAGACTGCTTTATAAATGCTAGAAGGGAAAATGCCTTTCTTAAGATTAAGGTGAGTGGACATACAATCAGAGCTCTACAATTGTGGCGGTGCTTCCTCCCCGGCCTTAAACTCTCAAAGCAAAGGTTTACAAATCTTGACTTGCTAACCACGTTCCAAGCAAAACTGAACAATAACAATATCCTGGTACTAGGTTTGCTTATGGGATACAACAAAGAGGTTTTATATTATGAATTAGTGGGTGATCTGAGTCAAGGGTGACAGGATCCCGTGCCGGTTTCATTTGCTACAGAGGTAACACGCACCAAACATGACTTCACTACTGCCAGCCATTGGCTTCCAGTACAGTCACACTACCCAAGCTAAGATTCTCGAACACTACAGGTCAGAAAACAGAACAGCAAGTGTCATGCCGACAGGAGGTGAGCACAAAGCTGTAAATAGACTGAATGCTACGCAACCACGGTCAGCATCAGACAGTGGCCATGTACCTATTACTGGTTGCATCTTCCTAGGGAGGTTCAGCAGATTTTCCTGACTGGGAGTGACAATCTCACCACCCAGAATGTTGTAAGAGCCTAACTAACATCAGCCCTAGCAACATTAAGCTTTAGCCTGGATCAAGAAGTTACGATCATGAGACATGAACACGTGCACCAAAGCTATCTCTCAGATGTATTTTGATGCCTTTATTCCTGTGAATGGCTGTTGACAACAAACCTTCACTGGTAGATGTTAAGTGACCCACAAAAAAAATCTGCTGATGAGGTACAGGAAAGTTGATTTTCACGTCAATAAACATGTCAACAGTAAAAAAAAAAAAAAAAAAAAAAAAAAGTATTGGTCTAGATAAGGATAACATCGTCCCACCAAATTAAGACCGCTGAGTGAAGACTCATTAAGAAATAAGGGAACTCACGAGAGTCTTGGGAGTTACCAGGAAGAATAACTCTTCTTGCACAGCAGAAGAGCTTAAATTTAAAATCTTCTGTCTATGAGAAGAAAAATACTTTTAAAATAAGAGCTAGAGTAAGAGCTAGAAATCAGGTAAGAGCTGGAATGAGTTGCCTCACCCCTAAAGAATAAGAGCCTGAAATTTTCAGTTCTTTACAATGATACACCCGGACATGGTTTAGACTTTTTCAGCATGCCTTTCTTTGAGGAAAGGACAAAAAATTATTCAAGAAAGAAATAAGATAACAGTATTTTATTCCTATTGGTAACTTCACAACTTGTTAAGACTTTCTCCTTCAACAGGTGGACTGTTACCTGCACCAGTGCAGTACCTTTTTGAGAGGGCATCAGACCAGTTCTCTAGCAGCTGCCTCTGGGCACAGACACAGCCATTCACATGGATATAAATGTCTGCCAAAGAAAGGCAGTTTCAAATCAACTTTACAATGATTGACAGACATACTTGCATAACAGGTCTTTATATAGAAAAGGGAGAGTATATCCCATCAACTAGTCACTAGTAATGAGGAGGAGAGACATGGTTTAGAGGTGGACTTGACAGTAGTAGGTTAAGAGCTGGACTCAATGATCTTAAAGGTCTTTTCCAACCAAAACGATTCCATGATTCTCTGTTTTCTGCTGTGTTTGAAAACGCTGTTTTAACAAGGGCAGGTAAGGCCTCCCAGCTGCCGAGCAGGACCATGCCAGCCACCTCCGCCTGTGCAGAGTGGGGAGACACGGGGGTGAGGAGAAAAGCCAGGGCCTGGGTCTGTACACCAGCAGCTGCTCTGAGTGTGCGCTTCATCTATGCATCACCAGAGACTGTCACCAGGATTAGTGGAGCTGGGATAATGGAGAACCTGAAAGTATTTCAAAGCAATACAAAATGAAACAGAAACCCTCCTCATTTGTATGAAGTGACCAACTTGTTTTATTTTAATGGCAGATGTAGTTGGAAAAGTGCAGGCTTTGATGTACAGCAAACATGTTAGTGGTTTTTTACATCATGAAAAGCTTTTTTTTTTTTTAATTGACTGAGCAATTCTTATTTTTTCTTTCAAACTACTTTTACATTCTCTTTCAACTAATGGTTAAAACATGAACCATTTTAAATGGCTTATAAAGTCTTAGAAATTGTATATAAATATCTTTCTGATACTAACATGTTCATAAATTATGCAAAGAATCAATATGCTCAGTAAATTCTTACAGGGCTACAGAACCACAGGTTTGAAGTTTTAATTAACTTTTAATCTACTTTGGATTTTAATACGGAAGTAATACAGAATGCTAGAATGCGAACCTGCCCTCCCCTTCCTGTATGGCTGTATATAGATGAATATGTGAAATAAATTAATGAGGGAGGCAGGTTAGCACAACATGGTAGCTGGATTAAATGTGGAGTTTCTTATTGGAAACAATTTACTGTATTTTTTAGAACTACACACTTTGGCCACATGCTTCCACAAATCAGAAGCAGATTTCTTATTCCTGCTATCTCAATCACATTCCTATTACAAAAATATACCATAATAATTATACCATGGTATTCTTGGCAGGATATTTTGCATTATATACCACTGTATTCAAAGAATGAATAACCAGAACACCGCAAGTATGTCTTCTTTTTTAAAAAACTATTTTGCCTTAAAAATCCAATTTGAAGCAAGAATTCCTCAATTACTCATTAATCTCTTTAGAGTTACAGCCTCCTCTATTAGGAACTGTTTGGTAGCTCACAGATTAAAACCAATAGTTTTTCTCATTAAATACAAGTAGCCATTATGACCCCAGGCACATTGTTTCATGCTGTGAATCATATCTATTGCATATAGACTTCTAATTTCACGATTTAAGCAAGAAGGGAACAATTTCTTTTTCTGGTTCCTTCTCCTAAAGTAACTTTAAGCCCAAGAGGTTTACACTGCATCACAGACATCTCGCATCAGAATTATACATCCCATACCTGGGACATGATTTCTTCTTTTAGTCAACCAATTCTTCTGAGTCCAAGACATGGCAGCTTAATTAAATTACGCTTTATAGCTTTCAAGTTAGTGTAATATGGAAGGTTGAGTCAAGCCTGAAGATCCTTATCATATTACACCAGTGCTGATACAATCTAAATCTCTAGGGACTTATTTTTCTTTGGCAGGAAAAACAAATTTCACCATTCGTAAATGTTATTGAATTTATACACAATGGCTAAAGTGCACATCCATTTAAATAAAAGCCATTAAGTTTGTTTAAAAAAAAAAAAAAACAGGAATGCCAGCTCACATCTTGGCTTAATGCAGTAGCTGCAGCAGTTAAAGAGTTGATATGTCAAAGGGTTTATTTCCTGCCTGTGAAGGGGAAATGAACTCAGTGATCTGGAAGGTCTTTTCTTCTCCACCTACTCCGGTTGTAAGCATACCGGCAGGTCTCAACACAGATTAACACAGGGCTTTCAAGGCATTTCAAGACCTGGAGCCTCAAGCAGGGAGAATGGTGCACCTGAAAGGAGTGGAGATGCTCCAAACAGGGAAGCCTGAGCTCCAGTCTCACTGTCTGCCCTGGGCTGTGGAGTAACAACACTTCAGAGACTGAGCTCAGGTCTGCAGACTTCCTGCCTGAGCTTAGACAAACTCCTGAAGGGGTCTCTGCCTCAATCCTTCTTACTAGTGATAACAACAGGAGGTGAGACTGGGGCTTTCTGGCCAAACGGAGATTCCCAAATCCCAACAGGAACATCTGCACTTCTCCTCTTTTGTCTGTTTCAGTAGTAACCAGCTCATGCTATCAAATACAGCCATAGTCAGCATGCAGCTACGGGGATATTCTCTCACACATACCCACCCAAAACTGTAGCTGCCAAAATATCAGCTTTGGAGAAAGCAGGAGAAAGTTATTTTTGAACTAGGACCCCCAGTTTACACCACCATGCCCTGAGCAGCCCTGTAGAGCCTACCAAAAGGAGAAGCAAACAGCAGCAAGGATGAGCAATCCCAGGTAGGAACATTAACCCATTCTGCCCCCAAAGACCCTTTTTGATGTGACACCTTCCAAGTCTATTGGACCAACTCTCAACCCTTGACACCAGAGAAAACCTCCCAGTAGGAACTGGTAGGACAGCATGCTTCAGGCTGAGGGACATGGCCTGGGATGGCTGCATTACTCCCTTGCCTGCCACCTCTTACACAGCCCGCTCCACAAGCAGGAGGCAGAAACCATGCTACATTTGACGTAGTCTTTTCTACTTCTCAGTTTACACATTCATAAACACCCGAGGGTGTCGATTCCAAAGTAAATGCTTTCCCGCCTTCAGCCCTGGGACTTCCTGAAGAGGATAGAGGATCTGGGAGTTAGACACCAGAACTGAACTTGAGACACAGTCCCTTGGAAAATTAAAAGCAGATCTTGATTCTTGCATGCCAACAGCCCTAAAGCAGTAATACAGCTTAGGGCCTCCCTTCTTGTACCCCTGTAGAACCAGCATGTTACTCACACATTAGAAGAATAAAGAAGTACACTGAGGATTACATTTGCCCACTAAAACACTTGCTTTTAGCTTCACAGCTACAGAGTGCCCTATTCAGAGAGTCCTCTCTTCCATGATGCGTGGATACCCCTTTTCCTGTTGAAGGTGATCAGATAAAGACAAAATTCCATCCCTTTCCTCTAACTAGTAATTTGCTACACACTGTATAATGTTATCAAATCATCCAGCCTAAAGGGAAAGAAATGCATGATTTCCAGAATGAAGTCACCATTGTACAAAATTAACTCCGTGACCACATCAGGAACAAGCATAAACAAAGTAGGAAACTTTGGTTGCATTGCACAAGCAATTAATCATCCCTCTCTTAAAAAAAAAAAAAAAAAGGGGGGAGGGGGGAGGGGTAAAAGTCAGTTCTCCATTTCTTGGGCATTTCCCTCTTTTTTATTTTTTCTGTGCCACGGATCACAGTATTTTCACAATTTGTGTACAGTTGTGTACTTAAAATCTACGTAACGTTAAAACTCTATGTAGAAAGATCAAAACCTTTGCAGGACCTACCTCAGCCAGATGCAGAAGCTCTGGTTTTCCATACCATCGCAGTTCAGCAGTAGCAGCAGTGCTGACTGAAACTTTTCCCTCTAACACTTCACAAACATGTAACCCTTGCTTGGGTACCCTGTCTACTTATTGCAAGTCACTTTAAGTATCAGTGAGAATAGAAAGAATAATAAAAAAGAAAAAATGCAGATGGATTATTAACCATACTGCATTATGAGAGTCACTTTACTGTCGCAGAACCTGTAGCACTCTTTAACATACTTTCTCATACTTCACCTCAAAAAAAAANAAAAAAAAAAAAAAAAAAAAAAATCCAGCACCATTGTGGCAGAGCTGTAAAATGATCCTAGTGGTGGTTTATTTAGCAATTCAGGCAATCGAGTTTGACAGATGACCATCGAGAACTGTTTTCTGGAGGAAACCCATTCATCTTGGATGCAGCCGGCGATAGCAGAGGCAGCGTGGGGGCTGTGAACCCTGGCACTGCGGCTGCCCGCTCTGCCCTCCGCTTTCAAAGGCTTCCCAAGTCTTTCCCTACTTTTATTTCAGTTCCCCGCGTCTGACCGGCAGCCGGCGAACAGAGGACTGACTGCTCTCCCCCAGCATCTCCCTCCCTGGCTCAAGTCCCCCTTCCCACTCCTGCTTACCTTCCCCAGGGCACTGGCTTCAGCCTCCCAGCCACCACAGCTCTGCCGCGGGGACACGGACACGCAGACACAGGGACTCTCCCTACCCCGGGCACGCCAGGAAACTCTGCCTAACACTTCAGAACACTCAGCCGTTAGGAACTAAAAACAGATCCTGCGTGAGGCTGGATGTATTTTTGTCTGCAGGCTACACACCCTCCTCCCGTTCAATTTTTTCCATTGGTGGAACAGCATGATGCAGACTTAACCAGAGGGTGGTTTTCCACGGGCCGCCTGAAACGATTACGCGGGCTGGCCTGCCACGATGCCGGGCAGCCACCAGGGAATACGCCATGACTGGGCTCTTGTCTGACCCCACATTCCTCCGTTGTCAGGCTGCTTCCACAGGAAAGCTGCTCGGAGGGCTGCCGAGTAGAGAGCAGTTTGCTTGCATGAAAGTAGCACCAGGGTCTCCTTTTTTCTTTTCTTTTTTTTTTCGATTTTTGAGTTTAAAAAAAAATAGCAAACAAACTTGCTAGGAGGGAGTAGGTATTCCTAACATCCTTATATGAGGCGCCCTGGCAAAAAACGTAACTCCCCAAACCACAGCAGGAATGTTGTAGTCATGAAAACACACTCTTAAGAGCATCCCTCAGCCACGTTTTATGATCATGCACAATGGCATCACGTATACAACCACCAGCTCTGGTGCTCCCTTCCTTGCTTCTTTATTTTGTCATACTTCTTATATTGTCCTGTGGAGAAATAGTTGGTTTTTAATAACTGATAAAATGGGTCTCTTAAGATGCAAATGACATCTCCAAGTTTCAATATACAGAGACAGGCTGTTAAATCTGTAGTTAGATGCATGAACAATTGCTTTATTATCAGAAAAGCTCAACACTTCACTGATTGCAGCAACAGTTGGTGAATAAACTCAGCCGAAAAACAAGGCATTTATTCAAATATTACAATAAAACTGCAGAGTCAAACTCAAGTGCCAAGCATGAAAATATAGCTAAGTTACACTGCAGATGATGTATTCAATTGAAATTAAACACATGAACACTATAACAGAAATCATTAGTAAACCACAAATGCCCCAAATCAATATGTATGTCCACAAAAACAAAATAACTATTTGCACTGTAATGTGGGAATTGCCAGCTAAAAGTGGACCTCTGTTTCATTGTGTTCACCATCCTGTCTCATTACAAGAGAAGCTCCATAACCCAGCAGCTTTGGAGTGATTTGGAACAAAATTCAATTTCATCTCCCAAGTGCAGTTACACTTAACTCCTTCATTGGAAAATGACTACCTGGATGTCCACTCAGACTTCACAGGTTGACAATATTAGCACTGAATACACTCTCCTCATCATGGCAAAGGTCAAATCCTTCTTTGAATTCCACTGGCCTCGATTAAGGTTTCCATAAGCAAGTTCCATAGGTTAGTTTTTGTTAAACTTAACAGAGTAGTACATTACTTATGCCCGTTCTCCTAATTCTACACCTGAATATATGTCTGGGGGCTTCACACCTGCTTGTTCTGGTAACCACTTTGCTCACTGTGAAAAGCAGACTATTTTCTTTTCCCTGTTCCCAGCACAATTATATTCTCTTCACCTAGCATTGCTGTGGTCCAACTATTTCACTAACAGGCTAGATCCAAGACCTGGGACTAACGTGGAAGCAATGATCGCTCACAAGCCAAAGCACCAGATCTCTCTCAGGAGCAATAGTTGGCCTCCAGTCCCATCCTCCTTCTCACATGGAGTACTGCATTTCCCTCATGAGTCTACCTCTGAGTTGATTAATAAACCATGTTCAAATGATTCCTTAGAAATGGTTAGCCTCCAACCAGCCCAGAAGCCTTTCATCATAGCCTATTTTGTCAAATTCATCTTTCTTAAAGGTGAATGTTGAGAAGTACAAATACTATTCCCAGAGATGCCTATCCAAAATCCTGCACAATAACTGCAATTCTTCCCTAACTCAACAAGATGTACCTGGGCTAACATAATCTAGGACTCAGCTGAATCATATCAGTGCCCCACAATCTTGCAGCAACAGATAGTAAAGCTGCCTATTCCCTTCCTCTTTCATTTTCAGAAGGTGACTCCCAAATGTCAACAGGCATTCTTGCTATTAGTGCAAAGCACGCAATCCCATACTTTCTCCTTCTTCAGGTTCGCTGCATTTTATCATTCCGGTCCTAGGGGTCATTCAGCTATTTACTACATTATTTCTAATCTACCTGTGTATTTTCTATATCTCCTGCTTTTTTTCAGCCAGTTTCACCAATGCATTCCCACTTGCTGTGACAAGCCAACGAACACTCATTAAGTTTGCTCTCAAGACTACTTGATACTCCCCAGGTTCTTTTATTCTTGTTTATTGTTTATTCTAACATACTGAACTGACTACTTTTAGCACACAGACATTACATGTCGAAGGCATACTTTTCTGACTTCTATTTGACTTACACGGAGCTTTAACATCCTCCATCTCACGCCTGCTGCAAGAGCTTTCCCCTGACCATGGGGCCTCCCCCTGCCTTGCTCCTTGCTTCTTGGGGAGCAGGCAGAGCAGGGTGACAGGCCTTTGGTAAAGCCTAGCTTGTCGGTTACAGCATTAGTGTCCCTCTTCATTACACCCCCAAAAACTGAGTCTCCACACATCCACCTCATCCCCTTTTTCTGACCCACTGCCTTGTCGTTATCAACTTCAGCCAATCAGATATGGAAATACTCTCTGGAGACCCACAACGGTTAGGCAAGCTCCATGCTGAACACAACAGATTAATCTTTTATTACTATGTGAAGTATTTATGTGCCTCACAATCTTCCACAAATGTATAATCACAGCATTGCTAGAAGAAAGGTGCCATTATCTGCATTTTCTAGAGAACTACTAGGTCACATCGGAAATTAGAGAATCTCAATACAGTAAGAGGAGCTCCGTAGCTTGTGTTAATGCATATCTCTGCTAGCTTAACAGCCCTTAACATCTCTGTTTTGCAGTAAAAACAAACTGTAGTTTGTGCAGAGGAGTCCATAACGGAATTAAAAATAAAAGTTGTGCCTTGGATCACAGGTTGACTACATAAACTCTCTAGATAACAGGGATGTTATGAAGGTTGTATGTTAAACATGTGTTCTATAGAACGATTTAAAGCCAATAACTTATTTTTATAGATGGAGATAAATGAATTATCAAAATTAAAGAGAGCTATTTTAACCTATGCTTTATGCTACTTTTACACTACAAAAACATTTAGATTTTACTTTGAAAGCGCTAAAACACCCCATTGTCACCACTGTTTTGTTTTCTAAGCAATGGAAATCCACACAGAAAATGCACGTGTCCCCAGAATTCATGCTAAGATGATGACACAGCTCCTTCCCTAAAGTCAGCCCATTTTTATGAACATATACCATCCCTATAAAATATCTTTTCTGAGACACAGTACAGTCTGTTTCGGAGAGGCCAGCTCTCAACTTTGCCTTCTCTTGCCTGGCTGACCTGACACTAACACAGCTGAGCTGTGTGAAAATCCCTGGTCCATAAGGTCCCTTGGCCAATACTCCACAGATGGGCTCTGGATGGGCACACATGGAGAAATTTCAGCATCTTGCCAATCATGGCTTATCCACAGACTGGCAGATGGGTACAGAGACTTCCCATGAAATCCAAAACATGTTCCCATGTTTTCCAAAATGGAATATGTGTAGAAATTAAAGAAGTCTGAAACAGTAAATCAGGTTTCTCAAATCAGAAACCTCTAACAGAGTTCTCAAAAAAGCTGGGAAGTTGTGCTATGCTAAGTGTAACTACAGTGCTGAAAAATAATTACATGTTATTGTCAACAAGATTAATAACCAGATACGAGTTTCAAAGCTTTGTTGATTTCATGACTAAAACACCTGAATCATGCAACAACTGCTAGAGAAATAGTCTCATTAAACTGCACTCAAGGTCCATCCTTGGTATATTTGGCCTTGAAGCGGAACTGCACAAGAAATGCAGTGATATCCCATTCAGCCAGTGATGAAGGGAAAACCTTAAACCACATGAAATTCTCTAGAAGACGTCAATTCAATTTCTGAGGACTTCTCACCTTTCTGCAAACTTCTCACCTTTCTGCAAACCAGCGCTCATGCACTTGGCTTCCTGGGCTCAGCTCCCAATGTTCGTCAAATGGAAAAGGACAAAAATAATTGAGGTCATTTGTTATTTAATTCTGATTCAGAGGAGTATGGAAAAACAGTGAACAGGAGCCCATGTGTTAGCACCTTCCTTCTCAACAGAGCTCACAGACCCCAGCAGGACATTTCACTCACCAAATGACAGCATCAACACAAGTCTTAACAGCTCTGGCTATGGGTCAGAATAGATGTCAAGCAATGAAAAATGCCATAGATTAGTACAATTTTATACCCTCAGTTATCACAGAGACTTACAATGCCCTAAGTGGCTACTACCTTCCTGTCAGAGGCTCCTGTTGTCCCTGTGAAATGCTGTAATACAAGAGATCGAAGGGATGCTCCCCATCCCCACCTCCCTGTGAGGCCAACGTGCCCTTCCCAGCTCAGCAGAGAAGACTCCTGCCCAGGCCCTCTCCACATGCACATCATGCTCCTCTCAAATGGGTTTTTCCAGCATCCAAAACAGGGAGAACCCACTGACATTTAAGGCACGCAATAAGCCATACCTGATGTTTAAAACAAGATGAAATTTTTCTTTTCTTTTTATGTCGCACGGTTCTCTAGTACTGCTGTAGACATGGTCTTACTATTTGTGATTATTATCTATTTTCAAGTGAGTTATATGGAATAGTTTGTGAGTCAAAGTGTCTCTGGTTACTGTCTTATTAATTTCAGTATAATTAAATGAAGAAAGACACAGCATGATCATGTGATAGCAGGGCATGTGGCAGAAGCATTACCGAAAAATGGGAAATCAATCAGGAGAGAAAAAGAGGTGAACTACACAGCAAACCCATCTTCTCAATTTAGATGACTAAGTGCACTGGATGTGAGAAGCCTGGCCTGCAACGACCAATCAGGAACCCTACACTGGGTCTGGCTGGGATAAAGTTAATTTTCTTCATAGCAGCTCCTATGGTGCTGTGTTTTGGATTTGTGACCTAAACGGTGTTGATAACACACCAGTGTTTGCACTCTTGCTGAACAGTCCTGGCACAGCATCAAGGCTTTCTCCATTTCTCACCCTGTCCCACCACCAAGCAGCCTGAGGTAGGCAAGAGGCTGTGAGGGGAGACAGCTGGGATATCTGACCCAAACAGACCAAATGGATATCCTACACCACATATCGTCATGCTCAGCAATAAAAATGGGGTGTTGTTTTGCCAAGGTTGCCATTGCAACATCTAAGACCAATGAGGCCCTCACAAGAGTCAGCCTCTGAGATGAAGGGGGCCTTCACAACCATTGGTAGCTACTGCTACAGAGAGGCTCACCCTCCACAGCCTCAGAGGCTCACACTTCTTAATTTTATTTTTCCTTAAAGAACTAATGGTAAAAGCTTCATCTTTGAGAAATAAAGTGAGAGGGAAATACTGATACACCAGGAAAAGATAGGAACTTTCCACAGGGTGTTTCCAAAAGATGGACTCAATTTCAAAGATACAGTGATTTCAGATTGGGTCCATCTCTTTGAAACACCCTGTATATCACTAGAGCAGAACTGATACATCCTTTTTGACAAGCACCCTACTTCAGCAATACTCTTCAATACATAACTAGCAGTAACAAATTTCTGTTAACTAGGTAACTGTATCTTCTGAGCTATAATTAAAAATTACTACAACATATAAATGTAAGAATGCTCTCAATTCAGAACTGTTACTTCGCAGGAAAAAAACTCTAAAACTTGGACAAATCTCACAAAATAAAAAACGGAGTGGAAAGATTTTTTTTTTTTTTTAATGCATTAGGTTAAAAAATGGGAACTGATGCTTTCACACATCCTGTTAAAAAAAAAAAGCACATCTATTAAACATGTAAAAATATTTGAAGGTGGAGTCATTTGTCACAAGAATATACTAGGAGATCTTACAACATAAATATTTATAAAGCACAGATGTTATTTCACATTGCATTACTACCATAGCTTGTTCCATTAACCGATCCAACAGACCAGCTAATTGCTTGTGCAAGATTGACTATTTGCTATCACCCATTCAAGGCAGAAGCACAAACAGTTGCCGGAGGGCAGGGAAGGTTTAAGGGGTTGATTTCTAACCAAATATATTTAATAATTTTTTGTTATAATACTGATCATTCTGTCATCAATTAAGTTAGAAAAATCTGCAGACATAAATAAACGTAATAGAAGGATAAGTATAGCAAAGTTTCTAATCAAATTATGTCAAATCAGTGTTTGCTTCAATAGCATGCACCTAAAGGCATACAAAATAGATTTTGTTGCATAATGAATTTTAACTAAAGTACTCTTGTATATGCACATTATTTTATAGGAAGTTTCAAGACATGAATGTTTCCCCTGAAGTTTCAGATCCTAGGGTTATATGAGTATACAGCTAATTCTGCTTGACAATACTTCTAATCCTTCTGTTAGTAGAGAAGCACTTCAAAATGCAAAATAAGGAATTAACACAACATAAGGAATATTAAAAATGTCAAATTCAGGGGGAGGGGGGCAGTTTGTTTGCTTCTTCTTTTAAAAGTCTGTATTGTGATTTCTCATTATAGCTAGCTGGCAAACCTACTAAAAGTGGTAAATGGCAATATTAGGAGCTTATTACAGTACCATTAAACTAACTAAAAGAAATACTGGGGTATAAAAGCTAGAAGAATTCTGGCTAACATGTGTTGATCATACCCACACACACCGCCTGAACAGAGCAACACACAGATCCCACAAGCGGCTGCAAAGCTATTTGCCTGGAGCAGAGTGAACAATGAGAACAAGTTCAACATCTGCCGTGGTGTCCAACTGCTCACAATCATTTTTCTGGTCAGAGAGGGCATTGTTTAAGTTGACAGGTTCCTAATGGTCTGAATTATTTAGCAATTCTCAAAAGGCTCTTTCTACTCATTACAGGGGAAAATGCAAACCACTGCAGCCAGGGTTCCCTTGCTCCCCAGGAACTGATCATGCTAATTGAGGAGAACATCACAATGTGTCCCGTTTTAATCACAGGAGTTAAGTAGGCAAGAGGCTTCTATTATCCCCGTTTTACAATGAAAGACGGAGGGCACCGGCTTCCGCAAGGATACACACCATGGTATAGCATCTCAACAGTTTTTAAAAGACTCATTTTAAACAAAGAGGACATATGTTGCTGATAAGCACTGCATCTACCAAACGAAGTAAACAAGTAAATTATATTAAAGAGAAATTTGAAATACACTGTTTCAAGCTTAAACACTAAGTGAACAACAGTAAGCATCTCAACATATAGGAAGGTATGGGGACAGAGAGGCAAAATAGCTATTTATTTATTTTTCTTCTCATCTGCCATATGATAGATGATAGGTATAAACAAATTGATGTAGCAGCATGAGAGGTTACAGGCAAATGACACTCAAAGAGCTAGATCATTCAAAGATATTCTCACAGATTGTATCTATAGAAATAAAGTGGAACAGTACTAGTAAGGAAGCAGAATAACAGCAGCTTTACTTATGATGGATTATTTCTTTGTCACTTATCTTAACAGTAATCAAACACGCTGCAGCAGTAACTCTCTCATGTAATCCTAGCTTTCCTGAATACGGGACAAAACACAACAGTGTTACAATCAACAGGACTGCCTTATTTTCCTCACAGCACTAGGAGGCCTCTAAAATTTTGAATCCCTTCGAAATTTTAACACCTGAACAGAATTTCTCACATAAACTTTGTAAGGAATGTTAGTGTAATAATTATGAATGCCTGCAATAGACCCCTACTACCAAAACACAGACCATGTGTGAGAAGAAAGAGATATAGAAATGCATTCAAAGGCTATAAAGGAAGCCATGTAAATATTTAGTAGATTACCATATGGAACACAACAGATATAGAGAATTGCCAGTTTGATGGAAGGACAAATGGAAAGAGAAAACTATTTTTACTTCTGTTCCTAAGCAACCACAATGTGGATAAGAAATAGCACAAATAAACTACCTCAATGCATATTATAGGAGTTCAGGAAATTCCTTTCTTATTCTTTAAAAAGATGCTACAGAGTTAAGTCTTTCAATTAACATGAACAAAAAGACACTAGTTTACATTGAAAATCTATATTTTGTCATCTGCATATAAACATTTCCAGAAGCAGAAGATTAAGTCAGTTAGCTAAATAGAAAGACATTAAATATTTTGCCAGCATGACATTGTGAATCAATAACTAAAAGCCCAAAAAAAGCAAAGAGACAACATGATACCAGCCTATTCAGCCATAAAATTTATTTCCAATAACCACATTTTAGCATGCAGCTTAGATCATACGTAGCATTTCCCTGTTTGAGAGCATGCAAGATTGATTATAACAGGCTCAATTGTCCCATACACAGGCAAACAACATGTAAGGAATAATTAAATCAGCAAGATTCCCCCCACTGAGCCTTCTACACATGCTTACACTCAGGCAAGGGAGAGGTGGAGTCCCTCCCAAGACACAAAAATGTAGGATTATGTGAGAAGCCTAAGACCATCTGCACGAAGTCATGTGGCCAGGGATTTCCTCCTCTCCATGCTGTGCACAGGGCATCCTTTCCCACTTCCAGTCTGAGCCATGGGGAGGGCAGCTGAGATGGGCTTTATTTCCCAGATCAGGGACAAAAGCAAATCAAGGACCAGGGGTTTCTGAGGTCCTCACTGCCCATAGTTACTGCCTTCAAAGCTAAGCCATTTAAGGATGTAATCCTTAATACCCCAGTCTGCAGAAGTTCATAATGTCTGGTTTGTTGTGAAATTCTTCACATCCTGGTCCCAGCCCAGCCCCACTTGCACCCCCTCCCATGTGCTGTGCTCCCCCCGGAGCTGAGCCGGCCAGGCACAGTCACCCTGCTTCCACCCATCTCCCAGGGACAGTGACATGGGGCTCTTCCCCATAACCATGAAGACTGCAGGAAAGACACAACAAGCCTTTCCCCACACGGATCCCAGAGTTTAATGTGAATTAACAAGCAGAGCATGGGCATTTTCTGTTTCTTATTTTCTCTCAACTAATTTGAGTTCCTTTCTCCTTGCCTGAGGTAGAAAGCTAAGATCAGGGAAGAAAAAAACGTTCTTGACCTCAACAGGATATCTTGTTAGGGTATGGCAGCCTCAAGGACTCTTTCCTCTTTCCTGGCATCTGAGAAGTGGATTATAATTAACGTTCCTGTTGGTTCACTTTTTCCATGGGGCCCAGAGGAGAATTCTATACCATTTTTCCATATATAATGAAACATTAACTGTACTGCAGTAAAGGCAACCCACAAAGCAATGTTTGGATGCTCTTTGACTTCAGTATCCCTAAGCAATTTGTGGAAGCAGACCTGTTTTTCCAAAGTGCTTTGCTCTTTCTAAACAATGCTCAAGCCCATGTGAACAGGCTACTCCGAAGCCATGATTTCTGAGTGCTGCCTACTCTCTCTCACCTTATCAACCTGCCTTTCAGCTTCCTGAAATATTATTGCTGACACAGTGGCATTACTAAAAGCCCAATCCAAGCCAACCACAGATAATAGAATGGCTCCCACTGACTTCTGTGGGCTTTGGATCAGACCAGAAGCAGTGAAAGTACACAGAGGATGAAGTCACATAGATCTGCTTTTCATTTCAGTATGGTCCTTAAAAATATGCCTAACTTGAATTAGTGTACTGTGTTCTTGATTTTATGCTGGGCTGGCAAGGTACACTGAACCAACACATCAAAACATATCCCTTGCCTTGGCTTAAGTTCAGATTATTACATCCCCATTTTTCCACAAATTTGAGATAATAAAGTAAAATAAATAAATAAAATCAAGAAAAGGTTAATTTCACATGAAGCAAACTATCATCTTCTTTAACTGTACTAAATACAGAAAAAGAACATTCTGCTCACTTAACACACACTGCGTAACAAGTTTATCAACACTGACATTAGTTTTGCAATGTATAGGACAGTCTGCAACCTCTTCTTGCAGGCCATATTTGCGAAATGCAAGATGACCCCAGGGCCATCCCCAGGAAATCCTTAACTCCTCTCTCTATTCAACAGAAATATTAAGCAGTCGTTACCTTCCGGGTCTAATCAAACCTTGTTAAACATCCCCCAGTGATATACAAATTGGCCAACTTTCCAGTACAAGATTCAAGCCTGGACCTAGAATTTGAACAATATTCAAAAACTAGGAATGTCTGGATCTCAAAGCTTCACTTAATTGTGTCTGGAATAAATCAAATCCACAGTCGAGTTTGCATTTCAGCTCTATGCTTTCAAAGTGGTTCCAATCTAATGTTTTAATTTGGACAAATCACTACTTCTAGTAAATAGAAGTCCTTGAAATGTTTCAAAAATCATGTGTTCAATAAAATACTTTTCTTGAAATGTGAAATTTTGGAAAAAATGACATCCATGTAAAAATCTGAAACGTGTTCTGGTAACTTATTTTTCAACAACAAACTACTAATGTTGATAACCATGAAACTGATAAATGAATACACACACACAGAAACAGGCAGAGAACCTCCTTTTCAGTGCAGTGGTCTGTATTTACAAGGTTAAGATAAATTGTCAATGCTCAATGTCCCTGACGGGCAGTAAGTCCTCCCTAGTTGGAACAGCTGTTAGGCCCACCCGCATCTGAGGAACTGAGTGAAACTACATCGATAGAGGGGCCACAGTACATTGCTTTTAATAAACCAGATTAGCCTCAGTTACATCGTTTATAGCTGTTACAGCAACCAAGCTGTAACACAACAACAAACAACAAGCCTCAACACAAACCAAAGTGGAAACTCAACAGTGACCCTTGGAGAGATTGCAAACATCTTTGAGTTTGTTCTTTGTTACTTCATCAAGGTACACAGAAATACACAATTTAAACTGTAAGCAATTCCATTACTAGTATATGAGAATGGTCAACTAATCAAGGGTCATGCCAGGTTGCACAGAATAGTTGAGGTTGGAAGGGACCTCTGGAGGTGACCTGCTCCAACCCTCATGCTCACACAGAGCCACCTAGAGTGAGGCACCCAGGACCACATCCAGATGGGGTCTGAACATCTCCAAGGATGGAGACCCTACAAACTTTTGTTTGGCAACCTGTGCCAGCACTCTGTCACTCTCACAATAAAGAAGAGTTTCCTGATGTTCAGAGGAAACCTTCTGTGTTTCAGTTCGTGTCCGCTGCCTCTGGTCCTGTCATGCAATACCACTGAGAAGAGCCTGGCTCCATCCTGTCTGCACTGTCCCTTCAGGTATTTATACACATTGATGAGATCCCCCTGAGCCGCCTTCAGGCTGAACAGTTCCAGCTCTCTCAGTCTTTCATCAGAGGAGCAGTGCTCTAGTCCTTTCATCACCCTTGTGGCCCTTCATCAGACTCTGTCCAGTACATTTATCTGTCTTCTGTACTGGGGAGTCCAGAACTAGACACAGTACTCCAGCTATGGCCTTACCAGTGTTTAGGGACAGAAGAGCAGAAGGACTGCCTCTTTGGTGTGTTTTGGAGGGTTTTTCTTGGTACTATTGCTTAAGAAAGTATTACTGCAGCAGAGGTAGGATTCAGAAGTACTGACAGAAAAACATGCAAGAGAAGGAAGAGGACCAGAAATTTGTCAAAGAGCCACACCTACAGCTGCCACAGTTTCTGGTTTGTTTAGACAAGAGCAAGAACAGAAACACATCCTCACACTTTCTGGCAGCAGGAGCTGAGAAGCCCTTAAGCCAAATGCCTATCACAATTTGCAAGCCATAGGCTGATGGGGAAAACGAGATGCCGGCCATCCCCTTGGCAGGAGTCTGACTAGAGCTTTCTGGCCAACAGCTCTGCTGCCAAGCTCCTCACAAGGCAAAAGCCCCTCTGCCTTGGTGTGGAGAGAAGCCCAGCATCATTACAAACTGATGCCAGTAAATGTAGTTCACTGGCTCAATAATATTTGGTGCCTTTTTCATGCCTGCTTTCTACAGGTTTCTGTGGCGGACACCTGATCATTATGGATGGTGGAAGAAAACAGTTGCTCTATTTACATGCAGCACATTATTTGGCAATAACAGGCAAAACATCTTTCTCTCCTGGACTCATTTTTAAATACAAGAACTTATGAATAAACACAAATAGATGCATGTGTGTTTTCTAAAGACAGGACTACAATTTAAACTTCATTCCTCTGAAGAACATCCAGCTCCCTTTAAAGCAGTTTCTACAGAAGGCCAGACCTTATTGTGCAAGTGTAAGCTGGGCATCAAATTTAACCCATCACAGCACATAGCACTTTCTTCCTGCTTTGTGCCAGTATAAATGAACGCACAAGATAGAAGATTCTTGAGAGATGTTCCCTGTTTAAATCACCTTTTGTTCAAAAACGGAGTGGAAACAGCAGATTTGGTCTTGCCTTCTCTCATTAATTCTTATCGGCTGAGAAAATAAGAGACAGTTATAACCAAGCTTGTCTTGAGTATGATTGGGAAGGGACACCACTCTTTTCAAAGCACTGGAAGCTGGGTTAAATAAATACCAGAGTTCAGAGCACAGACTCAGAGGATGGCATTTCTGGCAAGTGTACAGCATGGACTAAGAAAATCATATTGTGTTGTTAACCTGGGAAACAGAATTCCTGGCGACCCCAAAAGTATCATTTACTAACGAGGAAATACAATTTTTGTGCAGAAAAGTGGTGTGTGGCTCTTCTGCTATGCACAAATTTATATTTAGAACTATCAACTTCTTTCTCTCTGTATTACTGCATTTCTCATGCTACACTGAGCTTTATGTGTGTACTCCTAGGAAGCCCATAAACAGCAACTTTCTTCCTGTGCTTGGCTTGTGCTGCTCAGCCATTTTGCTGCCTTTTCCTCCCTGGGGACTAAAAGCAACAGCTCCTTTCACTTTCCCTTGTAATACAAGTCTTGCTCAGTATTATTTTTTTCTGTTTCCTATTGTTACTTTGTACTCTACGAGGTGATGTAGTCATTTAGGATCCAAACGAGGTGACAGATGAAACAGTCATTTTATCCTGCAGGCTGCAGGCTCCAGGTTGACAGCAGAACCGAGGACTCAGGTAGAAAGAAGATAAACCCCTTCTCAGCAAAACTAAGCAAATGAACCCATGAATTCACATTTGGCTGACTCTAAACAAGGAGGTCACGTGTAAGATTTTTATTTTAAGTGTATGTTGTTTTTTCTTTTAAAAAGAAAAAATTACACTTTCATGGTATTTTAAACCAATTTGGTTGGTAACACCGACAAACCACTTACATGACAGATGAAGACCACCATAATGATGCCTGACCAGCACCTTTACATCAGGAATAACTCCAATGAAATCAGTGTAATTATTCAGAAGCAAAGAAAGAAATTCTGAAGAAAAGGACAACCAGACTTTTTCACTCTGTTTAATTCATCTATTTCATCTAGTTTCATCCACTTCTCTGCTTCCTCTATGTCATCAGCTGAAGACTGAACCTGTGAGCATTCAGGAAAGCAAGGGAACCAAGAGACCTGCATTTCAAGACTACACGGAAGATTTATGTGATTCGTGTAAGTCAGTCAGGGAACAGTGGAGAAAGATCTATTTCCTTCTAAAACATGGCCACCTCAGAGAAACAGTGAACTCTGAGGTGTCACTTGTGTTTTGGGGTTTTTTTTGTTGTTGTTTTGTTTTTCGTTGTTGTTGTTTGGTTGGTTGCTTTTTTTCTCTTTAGTTTTTAAGCTGTCTCTGTCCTTATAGAAGACATAGTGTAAAGCTGACAAATGGGAAAACAAAACCAAAGCATTTCACATACAGAACATTATTCCAGTAGGAACTTCATGAACTGAAGAAATAGAAACTGCAGCAATTCCCTCCAGTCCCAAAAAACCCCACAACAGATGACAAAGTATCAAAATTGTCTCATTTTCCCACTAAAAATGCCTGAAACCAGATGGGGTTCCACAAAGACATATGGTCTGGGCTCCTACTTATATTAAAATTCAGACCTGATCATTTTAATCCACCATAGCTAATCCTATTTGCCTAACCAAGAGTTAAAATAACTAGCACACTTCTCCTTCCTCTGATGATTCAATAGGTGGCATCTACTCTGCTTTTCCCTGCTTTAACAATTCAAGATAAGTAGTCCTTAAGAGGCGTAAGTCATTACGCTATAGGGTACATAACATAGATATTCTTCCTTCTTCAGCTTTTGGAAGGGAATTTCTCCATTTTGCTTTCTTATCTGAAGCTATGCCTTAAGAGAGTGTGTCCCTAGGGTTTGGGGACAGTTTTTTGTTTGGTTGCTTTTGTGTTTGTTGCTGTTGTTGGTTTTAGATTTTTTTTTTGCAAAAGCCACATCTATGGATATTTTAGTCACACCACCAGGAGACAGAAGAGGAAACCCACACCTACAGTAACACAGGTCATTAATCAGTCCATAAAACTGTTGTCAATACACAGACTAAGTTCACAGACTGCTCAAGTGTTCATAAAGTTTGCACCAAACATCTGTAGACTGTGGGGGAGAGTCTAAGAGCAGCAAAGACAAATGATTTTGCCAATATTATGTTTAAAAAACAAAACAAACAAAAAACCACACACACACTGGTGTTCAGACCACACACCTTAGTGTGCCTCCTTTTAATTTACTTCAAAAAAACATATTTCACCTGGCAAATTTTAATCTTTTTCCTCAACTCTGTCCTCAAATACTCATCACTGTCCTACTTGCCCCCTTTCTTCCCCAATAAATTAATCTTTGGTCAACATCACACGGGTTCCAGGCATCATTTAGTTGTCCCCATACTCACCATCATTTGCTCTTTCATAAGCAGATGGAAGCCTGGCTGTTGTGGAAGGTGCTGGGAAGGAGGGCAGCAGAGCTGCGCTTCCACAGGTCTTTTGAACTTACTGGGTTTAGTTCAGTTAAACAGCTGCATGTATTTATAAACTTTCTTCATGCTCTTCTTGTAGCCACTACATTTAAGATGTTCTGGTCAACAAACTAAAATAAATACATTGTTCATCCATTTTATCTATTTTCAATTTAACTCAAATTTCAAAAAAATAGAACTTCACACAACTAACAGATTAACAAGCTATGAAAATGCCACATGTAAATGTACACATGAAAGTGTCTAAGAATTTGCTAAAACCAGGTACAATCATACAAATGTTTAAATAAGGATGATTCAGTATAATGTTATTCACTGATACACAAAAAGTATGATGACAGCTTCTCAGCTGCAAATCAAAATTTTTCAAGGTAAACAACCGAGTAGAACCCATCCAGCTCTAGGAAGACAATTAGAACTCAGTACAAAATAGATTTAACACATTCACTATTAGCACACATAGGTAACCCTTAGTATGGCAGCACCCACACATTCCAAACCCATCCGTGCTGGTAAGTCCAGTTTCCACACACATACAGGATTTAAACAGAGCACAAGCCTGCAGTCAGAGATGCCAGACACTGATCTGGTTTTCTCCTACCCTAAAACTCCGCTTTACCACCAGCGAGATAACCGAGGGTTGGTTTGCTCTGCCCTCCCTTCCCACTTCCCTCCCCAGGCCACACATGAAGGTACTGCAATTGCATAATAAGAATCAGACAAAATGCCATTTACTGCTTCACACTCATAAAATCACTGCACTTGGTCAGGGGCCTCTTTGCACAGGCTCTGCATGAGGAAGCAACCACAAAACCTCCTTCTCCATGGCTGTTCCCCTACACTGGCAGGTAGACACAATAGCACTTAACTTTGAGGCATCTTATATCCACCTGAAGACTGACACTTATAGCTGTCACTTTTCCAGAACAGAGTAAACCCAGTTTTGAAAAGAGGAAGACAAGTCACACACAGCCTCTCAAGGGAAGGGTACAGCATCTTTACACCCATACATATAGGGAAGTGCTGGATTCATGGCACTGCTACTTGAAATTTAACCCATCACAAGTCACTTTCTAGACATAAACAAATTATCAGTGTGCAGCTAACTGCTCAAATACAGAAGAGATATCTCAGCAGCAGAGAAAAGAACATTAAAGGGCTCCATCTTGATACCCTAGGCACCAGTTTCACTCACAGCGACACCAGCATTCACATGACAGTGATCCCATCGGAGTCTAAGGAAATGAAAATATTGTTATTCCAAGTAAAAAAATTAACAAAATTGCTGAACAGAATAGCTACCCTTCACCCACGTACAGCTTTTGGTGCAAAGCATTTGAGTAGCAAGAAGTGCAAATAGAGCCAGTCAGCAGCCAGGCTCTGCATTGGCTGAGAAGACAAGCACATCTAGCCCGAAACACCAAACCAGCAGATGGAGGGGGCTGCAGAAATTCAAGGCCATTGAGGGAAATGCTTTTGTCCTGGCCCTGAGATAAATCAAGACGGTGCTGTCTCAGTAAAGCAATAGTTGAAAAGAGGACTTGGACCTTAAGGAAAAGCAAAAGATCAATCCTACTGCCTCCCACTGTTTGATTCCAGCTGCTTGCCGAAGGGGGCACTTTATATATTCACGATAAAGGAGCAATGCTTCCTAAAAGAAATGCTTAATTCTTTAGGTCACTCCACTTCCTAATGTAAACAATCCGGAGAGCAAACCAGCACCAAAAGGCATGCCAGGATTTTACACAGGAAATGTTACCGAGACCAACTGCTGACTTTCATTTAAAAAAAAAAAATAGCTTAAGGATTGATACATGTTTGTTGGTCTGGCCTCTTGGGCCCTTGAATCCACTCAATTATGTCCAAAGAAAAGTCTTTTAAGGACACTTTAAAATATACTGGCACATACTTCATGATGGAAAACTATTATTTTGCTTTTCA
The DNA here is from genome assembly GCA_013399365.1 of Pampusana beccarii. Lineage (NCBI taxonomy): Eukaryota > Metazoa > Chordata > Aves > Columbiformes > Columbidae > Pampusana > Pampusana beccarii. The sequence continues at coordinate 616,344 of VWYH01003690.1, read as the reverse complement.
TCCCTATGACAGACAATCCCAGGAAGCTGCAACTCTTAAGATCTCTTGATCAGCTTCTCTTATAATCACAGTCAAGCAGCAAGGTCAAAAAGGAAACAGTGGCTATAAAACAATGTTAATGCTACTTTTAATTTTTTAATACTTATTTTTTTGTTATCAAGACTTACGATGTACAGAAAACTAGAGAACCTGTGCACAGTTCACAGTTTCTCTCAAAATGGAAGCATTTATCCACTTAGATTTCAGTCTGTCCTTTTTTTTTTTGCTTTAAAGCTTTTTTCCTTCCAGAGAGCAAGAAGAGATGAAAAAACAAAAAAACCAAACCAAACAAACGAAAACAAAAACACCCCCAAAACCAACAACAACAAAAACAAAACAAAAAAACACACACACACACACAAAAAAAAAAAGAGAGAGAAAAAAGAAATAAAAAGAAAAAAAAAATTGACATACTGTGATCCCAGCCAGTTTCCTGTCCTGGTTTGCATCAAGAGTGTCATGAAATGAAGAATGACATAATATGCAATAGTTCCCCTGGCTTTGAAAAGCATATGTTAGGGTGGCGCATACACTCCAGAATCCTGCAGCCAGGGTACACAACAGGAACACTCAGAGTTTCCATTTGTGAAAAACCTCAGAAAAGCATTTTAAGCACAAGTTTAACATCTAACATGTCTTTATCCTACTGAGGTCCTGTATCCTGAACTAGTGCTTAAGGCTTCACCAATACTTACCCTCTTTATGAAAGCATTTCTTTTTGATGAATTCTCTTTCACATTCCTAAAGGTGAAATCCCAGTTAGACCAAAATTAGCATGAGGTTGCTTACTGCAGAGTCAGGATTTCACTACCAGCTATGAATTTTCTTCAGATTACCTTGGGACAAACTGTGTTCCCACAGCAGCCAGGGTATTAGGTAAACGGTACAAAATTGTGCCCTTACTGCGCACCTCCATCTGCAGTCCCCGCAAGAAGGTTGGGTTGTGCAGGGGACAAAAGCAGTGAGAAGTCCAAGGGACATTAGCTAAAGCCTGCAACTGCACAACTGAATGACAAGCGTGTTTTTGCCCATTTTCCTTGTAAGCTCCCACCCCTTTCTTTTTCCCATAATAAAAAGTCATGAGAGAAGTTACATGCAAGTCATTGAAGAAGAGCACAGAGACTCCTAATACAAACTGGTCCTTCTCCCTCCTCCTTCCCAGGCACTGTCCCAAGAACTTCTTTGGGGACCCAAGTTTTGCAGAAATCAGCATAAATCAACAAATTTCACTTTTGACAAACTTTTTTTTTTTTTATGATTCTTTTTAACTATTCCAACTGGCTGGTGCTGCAGCAGTCAGCACATGTGGGTTCTTGTTTTCACCAGGGACAATCTTGATGCATTTTTCTTAACTGATATCTGAGGAGGCACAGGAGACGGCAAAGGTGGTCAGATTATCACTTTGCCGTCTTAAACTGCAGAATCCCCTATTTTGATGTGGATAAAATTATTTTGCACATTATTTCCCACATTATGCAGCTATTAGCTGGAATGTGGAGGAGCTGCAAACTGGGCAGGAGCCAGGGAGAAGGGAGATGATAAGGGTGCTCCAGATGATGACTTTCGCATGGCTGCGAAAGTATTGTGAACCTCAGTGCACGTGCACTGTATGGGGAGGGGGTGACTGAGAGGAGGCGATAGCTTTAAGTCCTTCTCCATCCTGCCCAATAAATCTGTGTCTAACAGATCCCCACAGGCCTGTATATCATTCTCCCTTTTTGCAATTAGGAGACCAGCTGCAATTCCTTGGCCAGAACCCAGCCAAGCTTCCCATGCTCCTATAAGCTTCTCCAACAAATAGCACTAAAAAGCAAAGAAACCAAACACAAAACTTAGCATGTGACAAACTCTTCCATGTGTGACCCCTGTACCAAGCAACCTGTGAATCTGCATCAGACTGACTTTCTGCATAAGGTCATGACAAGGAAAAGAAAAAAAAAAAAAAAGATCTGAACAGTCTATGAACTTAATTTCCCACCCAGCCTTTCCTGTTTTCCCATCTCTCCACACATCATCTACCGTTTCCGTTCAATTTGAATGAAGAATAAGCACAAAGCCCAAGATAAGTATGTGCCATCTACAGCAGGGCAGTTCTTTATTTCCGATGAAGATGCAGCCAATTAAATATTTATTGGATAGAAGCGTATTGCCCCAGAAAACATCTTCACAGAGCATGAGAACTTAACTCAAGAAGCTGAGAGAGGCCAGTGTCAGAACTCACTTCCGTTCTGTATATCCAAGATAATGAAATATAGCTTCCTGTAACACTTCTCCTTTCTTTTTTTTTCTCCAAGAAAAAAAGTTACTCTTTCACGGATTTGCTGATATCTTGAGACTTGCCACTGGAAGTAGCAATTGCTTGCAAGAAGCTGAAAATGAAGAGTAAATTTAAGCTGTGCATGACAATCTGCCACCAGTGAATTCAGTAAAAGAGAAACTTTAACTGCTGTCCTGTGCCTCTTCCACCTGATGCTCTGCCTATCTCCTCCTCAAACACTCCGTTTAAAATTAATTTAAAAAAACCACACAAAAACAACACCACCACAAAAAAAAAAAACAAAACCACAAAACAGAAACAAACAAACACACAGAGATCAGCATTCATCAGGCATTGAATGTCTGTTCTATGTAGGCACCTGGGGTGTACATTTGATTAAAACCATTAGCTCAGATCACTCACCCTCAAAGCTCGGCACCCTTTGAATTCTCTGAATTTTCTTCTTTCAGAGAAAACCTAAGGAACAGTGCCTAAGGGCTGCTACAGCACTGCCTGGAAAACTCCCCAGCCTGAGCACTACCACTTACAGCGCTGCTCTGCTACAGTAGCTCAGGAACCAAGACTTACCCATCCAAGTCCATGCTTTTTGGAAAGCGACAGCAGGGATGCTCCTAAACCCACTTCAAAGCTTATTTTACAGTAAGTCAGTATAGTTTCCATGAGAAGTAGCATATTTCATCATCAGCCTAACTCTGAAAATACCAGACAGTGCTGAAGTAGCTTCTTATCAGTGCAGCAAGCTGGCAGCACAAACACGAACAGCTGAAATCATCGCTCCCTCCTGCTCTCACCCCAAGTTCAACATCCCATTTCCTCACTGTCTTCAATCGCATCCCAAACGTGTTCAGCAGGGAGCAGCACTTAATATTAAATCCAGGTCCTCTTCAAACCTAACCAGATGGGAAACAATGGGTCATATTTTCAATAAATCTTGAGAAGATCATTCAAAGGAGATGAAAGGATGGCGGAAAAAAAAAGTGTAATAAACAACCTTTGATTCAACTTAACCTTTCAAGATAGGGATCAGACAGCATGTTAGTTTTACACAGGATACAATAGAGTGGATCGTGCTCCATACTCCTACAGACTGACCTGATGCTTTGCTGTTACAGTGATAGTGTCAGTAGCCAGAATTAAACAAAAAAAAGGACTACTGGGAATGAAAAGTCTCTCAACATGGTAGGGAGCACATTAGACTCCCACCAAATCAAGTGCACTCAGAGACAGTCCACACCATGATGCTTTGTTCTATCCTATAACAAGATACGGCAGATCACAGGTTTGCTGTAGACAGAGAGTATTTGTAAAGAGTCTTTCCAGGCTTCTTGTCAGATGCTTTAACACAGGAGGATGGTGAAATCATGTTGCTGTGTTCCCCGAGTAGGTCCATGCTCTGCGCTGGGGCATGGGAGCAAGCGGGGACACAGACAGACTGGTCCCCTGCAGCTCCTGAATAGGTAACAGCCACATGGCAAAACCCACATCTGCTGGAGCTGCCACAAAGGTGCTGAGAAGGAAGGCCGCCCCGGTGAGCCAGACACAGAGCTAGCTGCCTGGCAGGGGCACACTGACTGGGGAGCAGAGGGTGAAAAGGCAGACAAATGGTAACACGGGCCTGCTCAGAGCACCAGAGCCATGTCCTCTTGCCACCACCCAGGGTCCATAAGAATGACTGTGTAAAGATTCCAGCTTCTGGTCTTTCTTACAGACCCTTCATCCATTACAGTTTTAAGCCTCTAGAGCTGTGTGCAGGCATGGCAGATAACACGGTAGAAAACATTAACAAGAACAGGCCCCTGGGGTGAGACTGGGCTCCACCTATGCCTCAGAGGATACCGGGCCCATCCAAAATTGCCCTCAAGAAGTTAGCAGAGGACTTAGGTAATCAATTTGGTTCGCTGCTCAGAGTGTCCTTTGCCCCCAGTTATTCATCACTGCCCTGCCTAATTCACCATAAAGGAATTCCTGAGGAACTGCCCTGCTGTCAGGAAGGCTCTGTTTACTCAAAAGAAAGACCCAAAAGCACCAATAATTGAATGATTTCACTTAGCACAGGCTGCTTAATTTAAGGAGATTTATTTAGCTTTGGGGGAAAAAAAAAAAAATATATAATAATAATAAAGATGAAGTACAGTAAAGTTTGGGCTTTGGGCTTTTGTTTGGTTGGTTTTGTCTCATTTTTTAATTAGCCACCAGAAAATGGGCTCTGAAGCTAGGAGAGACCACATGCAGTATGAGTTGTGTTTTGCTGCAGACCCATCAGCATTCTTGCAGAAAGCACTTGCTGCAGCAAGAACTGCCACTAGTTTCCTTCAGCTTTATACCACATTTCTGGAGTGCTGGGGTTAACTGGTGGATAAATTGGTTCCTGTCCATATCTTTCGATTAAACTCATATTCCTTTCCCTTATCTTCAAATGTTAAGATGAGGCCCTTCCTGTCAAAAAATGCCTGGAATATATTGGCTGATACCAACAGAATACAAATTATTATTAAAACAACCCATACATTAAGAAGACAATATGAGTGCCAATGCATTATAGCAGTATCACAATATTTCCCTTCCTCAACATTTTCTACCCTTTTTATCCCTGCTGCAAGCAACCACTTTGCATATCAAAAATGCTAGCTGCTATAAGTCAAACTGTTTATGCTTGCAAATGGTATCAGGACTCAATATTTGCAGAGCCATGGTATAAGATGTTAAATAGAGCTTTCATTGCTGGATGATTTCTGTTTAACTTTTTTATTCCCCCCTCAGAAATTCAGAAAAGGAGAATGATGGGCCAAAGCTGTAGCAGAGCCTCAGAAAGAAAGGTGCGCATTTAAAGTATTTCAACTCTAACCCAGTGATTACAGTGCAAACCTAGCATTTTATTTCCCAAAACATAACACATGACAATGAGGCTAAAACTAAAGAGGACATTTGATAGAAAGCCAGAGAAAAATTGGAAGCATAGCCCACAAGTTTTGTAGCATAATGATAATATCTCCCTCTGATAATATCTTCTTTCTTGCAAAGTCACGTTAAAACATAGGTTGCATAGACACAAATAGATACTTCTCTACCACAGCCACTTGGCTATATTGTACCATTGAATTTAGCATTTGTCACTAGTCATATCTCTAAAAAAGCATCACTGCAGGAGTCCTTTTCAATAAATCCTTCCGCAACATGTTGTTCCTGGCCTGTACCATGTACTTAATGTCAGAGATGCAAAATAATCTTTTCCAAATTATTTGTGTGAAAGCTTCACACTCTATCAATTAAAGCAGGAAATGGGATGTTAAAGAAAAAGCCCACACTCAGATTTTCCATAAAACCTTTTCTATTAATATACCCAGATTCACTCCATGCTGTGTTTATGATTAGAAGCCTTTGCGGAAACATCAGCTGCTTAATAATCATCTACATCTGTCACAATATCCCATTTATGCTCCAGCCTTCCATTGTTTTATTAGCTACCTTCGATAAATGATTGTCAGAATTATTTCCTCTTCATTTGCAGGAATAATCTGAGGATGAAAGAGAAGAAAAAAAGAAAGTGATGCTGACATGTAGTACAATTGGGATGGCAAATAACGATTCCTCAAGGTCTTGCGCATTGTTCCACTGGTAAGACATAGTGTTAGATTTTACAGCCCAGCCCACCTTCCAAGTTTTTAAGGGTCTGACCTGACTAGCCTCGTGCGGTTTGCCCTTTCTCAGGGTTCATCCCAGGAGCAAAGCTCCCCAACCACAGCAGCGCAGGGCACGACTGCTTTACCCGGGGACCTGCCAGCAGTGCTCCCACAGCCTGCAGGCACTGAGGCAGCAGGTTTCAGTAGCCCCTTAATCAAACCTCTGTCCTTGGGATATTTATACATAATTACTGATGGCACAGCTACCTAGCCTGCAACAGGGACCAGGCCCAGAAACCTCGGCACAGCTTGGTTCAGTACTTTCATGACTGGTGTCACCAAACCCCCTGTTCTGCTGAAATCCTACACAGGAAAAAAAAAAAAGCCCAAGATCTCAGTTTTTCCACAGACTGAAATAAATTGGTGGGCCAAAAATGCAGTCTGTCAGTTTGACAAGAAAAGGGAGAGAAAAAGACAACACACATGCTGCAGGCAGAGACCTAGGACCACATTTATAGCCAAGACAGTTTCCAGATCAATTTGCCCCATTGCAGTCCTCATTTTCTTATTTTAAATGGTGCACACTACATTACCCATGGTAATACATCTTCTGATCAGCCAGGAGCCTGGGGCTGTCCTGGTGAGCTGAGGAAAGCCCAGGAAGCCTGAAGGGGAGCACACAGGCACAAGGCTACAAAGCCTTTGCTTTGAAGTCCTGTCACAGTCTACAAGGACAAAAAACCCTCATGCCTACCCTGCAGGGACCCTTGCCCCTGCTTTGGCAGGGGGTTTGGTTCCCCTCCCATTGATGCCCTCAGGAGGGAATCAACTGGGGTGCTCTGCCCTAAGGTGTTTTGGGCTCATGGGTAACATTACCCATCACAAAATGCCATAAGAGAACAAACAGCACTATCAAAAGTTAATGAATAGCTGTGATAATGGAGGTAACATTATCAGTGTCAGATGTTCTCTTAAAAAGCCAGATTGCAGAGTTAACCAGAGGCAAAACACATTTCCAGCCGCCAGGTGAGAAGCAGAGGAAAGGTGGTTCTTAAATACATACAACTAAAAAGTTATTAAGAATGAGCAAACATTGCTGAAAGCATCAGGCTGCTTGTTAGGCTAGCTTTTGATGATGCCTGTTACATATTA
>VWYH01003690.1:490413-609144 GCA_013399365.1 Pampusana beccarii | reverse complement strand
CAGGAGTCCTTTTCAATAAATCCTTCCGCAACATGTTGTTCCTGGCCTGTACCATGTACTTAATGTCAGAGATGCAAAATAATCTTTTCCAAATTATTTGTGTGAAAGCTTCACACTCTATCAATTAAAGCAGGAAATGGGATGTTAAAGAAAAAGCCCACACTCAGATTTTCCATAAAACCTTTTCTATTAATATACCCAGATTCACTCCATGCTGTGTTTATGATTAGAAGCCTTTGCGGAAACATCAGCTGCTTAATAATCATCTACATCTGTCACAATATCCCATTTATGCTCCAGCCTTCCATTGTTTTATTAGCTACCTTCGATAAATGATTGTCAGAATTATTTCCTCTTCATTTGCAGGAATAATCTGAGGATGAAAGAGAAGAAAAAAAGAAAGTGATGCTGACATGTAGTACAATTGGGATGGCAAATAACGATTCCTCAAGGTCTTGCGCATTGTTCCACTGGTAAGACATAGTGTTAGATTTTACAGCCCAGCCCACCTTCCAAGTTTTTAAGGGTCTGACCTGACTAGCCTCGTGCGGTTTGCCCTTTCTCAGGGTTCATCCCAGGAGCAAAGCTCCCCGACCACAGCAGCGCAGGGCACGACTGCTTTACCCGGGGACCTGCCAGCAGTGCTCCCACAGCCTGCAGGCACTGAGGCAGCAGGTTTCAGTAGCCCCTTAATCAAACCTCTGTCCTTGGGATATTTATACATAATTACTGATGGCACAGCTACCTAGCCTGCAACAGGGACCAGGCCCAGAAACCTCGGCACAGCTTGGTTCAGTACTTTCATGACTGGTGTCACCAAACCCCCTGTTCTGCTGAAATCCTACACAGGAAAAAAAAAAAAGCCCAAGATCTCAGTTTTTCCACAGACTGAAATAAATTGGTGGGCCAAAAATGCAGTCTGTCAGTTTGACAAGAAAAGGGAGAGAAAAAGACAACACACATGCTGCAGGCAGAGACCTAGGACCACATTTATAGCCAAGACAGTTTCCAGATCAATTTGCCCCATTGCAGTCCTCATTTTCTTATTTTAAATGGTGCACACTACATTACCCATGGTAATACATCTTCTGATCAGCCAGGAGCCTGGGGCTGTCCTGGTGAGCTGAGGAAAGCCCAGGAAGCCTGAAGGGGAGCACACAGGCACAAGGCTACAAAGCCTTTGCTTTGAAGTCCTGTCACAGTCTACAAGGACAAAAAACCCTCATGCCTACCCTGCAGGGACCCTTGCCCCTGCTTTGGCAGGGGGTTTGGTTCCCCTCCCATTGATGCCCTCAGGAGGGAATCAACTGGGGTGCTCTGCCCTAAGGTGTTTTGGGCTCATGGGTAACATTACCCATCACAAAATGCCATAAGAGAACAAACAGCACTATCAAAAGTTAATGAATAGCTGTGATAATGGAGGTAACATTATCAGTGTCAGATGTTCTCTTAAAAAGCCAGATTGCAGAGTTAACCAGAGGCAAAACACATTTCCAGCCGCCAGGTGAGAAGCAGAGGAAAGGTGGTTCTTAAATACATACAACTAAAAAGTTATTAAGAATGAGCAAACATTGCTGAAAGCATCAGGCTGCTTGTTAGGCTAGCTTTTGATGATGCCTGTTACATATTACAGCACTTGATGCACCCAAAAAAAGCACTAAAAGGAAAGAAAACAATAGCAATATGCACAGTACTATCTGGGCCTTCATTTGTGAGCAAGATAAACACTGGTTCCACTCAAACTGCCTTATGTTTTGTTTTGCCATCAAAAAAGGCAGGCTCCACTTGAGTTAATTTTCCCAAGTGCTTTAATTAATCAAGTCTTAAATACAAACATTTGACAAAGAGAAAAGAAATATTGAAAACAAAACAGCATTGTTTTGCATGGTGTCAAGCAGAATAAATATTTGTGAAGTGCAAATAATACATGCAAGAAAACAGCACGTTCTGTGCCGGGAGCAGAGGAGGAATTGCCATTTTCCCCAGCCAGTGTGGGATGCAGCCCACCCATCCAGCTTCATGCTGAGCAGCCAAGGTGTTGCCGTTTTCTAATCAAAGGGTATCAAGAACAGATAGTTCAACGTGAGTTTTGCCCCATAAGTAGGGGTAGAAGAACATACTGCCTGGAGTTGACTTTTGGGTAGGTATGCAGAGAGGGCAACAGTACCTTGCTCCTTGTGCAAACAAAAGCACTCACTAAAACAAAAGCCTTTGCTGACATACTTGAGAAAGGAAGGACTGAGGAATAGCCAGAGGAGACAGAGTAAGAGAAAACAGAAGAATCTGAGGGTCTGGCCCTGGGACCCAGCAGGGAACGGCAGAAGCAGATGATCAGCTGCATCTCCAGACCTTGGCGGCACTGGGCCCTGTGACTGGCAAAGTGCTCGCCCGCTGCCCACGCCTGCAGGGACCACATTGTCGCTCTCCTCCTGTTACGTGTTGCTTCCTTCTGGCAATGTGTAAGTCCATGATGGCATCATCACATGCTAGGCCAGTAAGAATAAAACAGTACTTTTTTCTTTTCCCCCTCTTAATTGAGTGCACACAAATGTTCAATTCCATTTTTCATCAAAACTTAGATGTCGCTAAAACAAATATGTTTCTTGTCGTTCCCCATCCCTCTTCCTCTCTGTTCCTCCACAGTTTAACTCCGAGCAGCCTCACAGCAGAAGGAACGTGGTTCCCGATGTCCAAGAGCCAGCCCACGCCAATCCCAGGCACAGAGAACTACCTACCAAACCCTGTGCAGGCAGCAACCTCAGAGCCAAGGCTGGCCACCCCCTGAACACTGGGTATAGCCACCGTCACTTTCGGAAAGCTGAAGCTGTCACTTCAGTGCAGACTTTCCCAAGCTGGGCCTAAAAGCAACACAGATACAGTGACAGATGTCCAATTCCTGACTGTGGAAAACGTTCTGTGGTTGGGACTGCTCCTCTGCACCTCTCTACCCCATAGCACTTCTGCATCCTTGAGGTGACCCAGCCTCCCTCCAAGCTGCACAAAATCGCCCTAGGAGCTGCCTTGGGGAAAACCTAGTCCATTAAAAACAAGAGCTGGAGACTCACTGCCTATACCAACCAAATATTGTGCCTCTGAGCACCATAACCACATCACTTAATCCTTCTCTAGGATCTTATGAGGTAAGCAGAGGCTGATACATCCTACAACAGTTAAAGCTATTGCTTTGATCAGTATTTCACAGAAGAAAACAATAAAGCAACAGCATTTATTCAGACCCATGATGTCCTTGTCAGTCTCAAAATTATTCAGAAGAGACATCCAGATCCTGCACACCCACTCAAGTACACAGCCACAACAGGCAGCAGAAACTGCCTTACAACACAAGCACTTCTGTACAAGAGAATGAGAAAATATCAGGCCTTGCAGTGTCCTACAACAACTACCTCAATTCTGGTTTTACATTAATTTCAGTTTGAGAAACCACAGTTACAAAAATGGAAAACACACACACAGAAAAATAAAGACTTGCTCAAAAATGCTGTCTATGCAGGAAGCAGCTCCCAGCTTTAAACACCATATTCAATACCACCGGTTTGCACCTTTGATTATATTTATCTTCTTCAACAGCAAATTGAAAATAATATTACTTAATCTATTTGAGAGGGGTTGTTAAGACTGATTAACAAGCAGGTCTAATGAGGCCAGCCACATAACTGGACAAGGCCATTTCTTTGTAAATACAGCAGGTAACCCCATCTCTATGAGCAGCATTAGGTCAACAGACATAACATACTCTGCAAATCAAAGATAATTCATATTATAATTTGTACTGTGTTCACATCCGTATTATAATTCATCATAAATATCACTAACTACTACTGTTCATGCAGTCTATCAAGAGGCATCTCAACAGAAGTGTGATTCACAACTTAACAAAAACCTTCCACCAGCATTCCTGTGATCACCGTGAATGTTCTTAATTGTATTACTACTGAGAACAGCTTAGAGGAAAGCAGTTTGTAAGAATATGAGATGAGTTCTCTGCATCTGAAAAAAGTGAAAGATTTCCTCTTCTGAACCCACTGCAAATGTATGAACCTCCTGGATCAGTCTCTAATCATCAGGTTCTCATCACTTTGTGCAGGCTGACCTTTGCTGCTAGCATGTAAACATGCTGCTACTCATTGGAAACTATTCATTGGAAAACAACACCTTGAAAGTTTTCAAACTTTTCTCACATGAAGAAAAAAAAAAAAACATGTTAACCAAAGGTTTTAATTAAACTCCACTGGTTAACCCCTGTAAGAAGTAGAGAGTGACAGATCACAAAGCATCATAAGAAAATTAAAGTAAGTCTTAACACAGACATTTGTGTGCCATCCTTGTGTCAGACAAATGCTCTGCAGCCCTTCATGCACCAGAACAATGTCTCTCAAAGTGACGAAAATGGCACCATCCAAGAATCCCAGCAACATTAATACTGCAGTGTTTCCTGAAACCACTACAAGCCATAAACAACCCTGTAGAAGGCAGCCTGAAATGACATTTTGACTCCATCTGTGCAGCAACTGAACAGTGCATGAGCACCCAGTATTTGTTCCATCTCAGAGAGGGCCCGTGGCTCCACCACAGAGCCCAAACTTTGCCAAAGGGCCACCCAGACACCCGCCAAATCACTCTTGTGCACCCAGCATCTCCCTTAGCCAGGAAAGAGGGGGGCAAGATTAATCTTCTCTAATCTTAGCTAACTTGGTAAATTAACCAATAATCCACATTCCTGATACAGTTAGTGGAATGACCCAGGCATTTCAGTGACTAAATCATCTCCTTTTAAATAAGTGCCAGAGAGAACTGGGTGTTCATACTAGCTGTTCTCTTCTGAGTAATCTTGCAGCCGGAACATTTGCACGCCTCCTCTCTTGCTATGAAAACACAAGATACAAGCTACTCTATGAGGTTGTTTCAGGTTTTTCTTTCCCCCCAATGACATACTCATCGACACTTTCAACTCCTACTTTTCCTGGAAATAAGCCTTTCCTCTTTTGTGACAAGTTGCACATCTTGCAGTAATTGAAAAAAGGAGAGCACTAGATAAGGGTATCCTGTCTGCCTTGAAATAACTCTCCTACTTCCTTTGGCAAGAAGATAAGAAACATCTGCGCATACAGGCATTACTACGTGAAAGCTATCGCTCTTCAAGGAAAAGCCTAACTGAAAATTCAAATAATTTCAACCGTTTGAAGAATCCTCATGGACGTAGCCTGGTGTAGCAATTCAGGTATGTTACATCCTGAGCAACGAGGGGGTGCCGTCGAGCCATCCAAATTACTTGCAAGCTTTGTCTCTTGTTCAGTCTAATCTCATAGTTGCCGTTCTGCTCACCAAATAATAATAAAACACCAACTACACCATGTATTGATTTTCTTTCCTGTGCTTCCTGGATTATTTTTCTAGATGTTCTTCTCCATCACTTCCTCTTCCCATATTCCTTTAACTCTCACATCAGCACCACAAATTTCATCCACTGAACATCTGTTCTCCATCCCCACACCATTGCAACCACCTGGCTCTCCCCACACCCTTACCTCACTGCATCACTAGGTTTTTGTGACCTGGCCTTTAGGATATGGGTAACATTTTCTGCTACAGCTGCCTGCTACAAATCCCTCATACAAGGAGAACTGAGGACGTCTGAGCCTGTGAGACGGGCAGATGGCCATGCTGTCATCCAGCAGGTTTATATGGGCTTTCTCCCACACATATCCTTGGACTTCAAGTTCCTCTGCCCACCTCAACTAGCAGGAGCATCAACTTCTGTCATATTTCTTCATCCTGTGTCATAGCATCAGAACTAGCTTTGAAAAAAATCTTTGAACAGCTACTGCTTTCTTCCACAGTTCATTAAAGAAAACAAAATTAAGCAGTGAACATGAACTATTTATTATGCAGAGATGCTCTGAAATCAGACAATATAGCAAGTTCAGTTTTCCCCTGCAACATACAGTTATTTGTAGCTAGTTGCCTCTCTCCCTTCAGAAAGCCTCCCAGGCTAAATTCACTGTGACACCCAAGCTGTTGGGTTTTTGTTGCCCTGAAAATAGAGAAGACAGGTGAAAACGTCCTAACCAGCTGAGAGGAGCAGAGAGACTCCAGAGGTGATGCAAACCATCATGCAACCGCAGCGTATATGCAAGTAGAGCAAGGTGCTGCCTGCCTGCCAGTGCCCATCACACCAGATCTTTCCCCAACTGCTTCAAAGACTTGAACCTGGGAGAAGGCCATCGTCAGGCCCTTTTCTAAGAGCATGGGGAATGGGTCACCCAAAAGACAACCCTTCACAGACTTTGGCACCCTGCCTTCCAGGAAGGGTTCTCATCCCACCAGCTGAGCCCACCCAATGGGCTCTCCAGTGGCTGCCAGCCTTACGGGGGGAACCCTGGGAGGGAACCCCTTTCCTGTAGCTGCTCTAACAGCTCCTGGCCACTATCTGGAGACACAGGCAGACCCCAGCACCAGCTGCAGATGCCAGCAGGAACTCCACCCTGGACCACTGCTGCTCCCTGACATGCCTGATACTGTACAACCCATCTCCCAGTGCCCTATTATCTTACCAAAAACATCTGAATGCATTTTCATGTGGGAACTCTACAGCAGAACAGGGTCTGAGAGCCAAGCTCTCCTTCTCAAAAGTGTAAAGCGGGATATTTGATTCATAGAAGTCAGGTACAGAAACATAAGCCCCATCTTTCAATTACATAGATAAACTCATAATAACATTTTATAATTATAACCACCTGCCATCTTCCTTTCTTTAGCTACCAGTATCACAACTCTGTATTTGCACATTATGTTGCTGAATTTAGGTGATAAACTCCTCTGAACATGTGACACATTCTTGATCTTTACCAGCAAAACAACAGCTCTACACTGGTGCAACTCAAACCCAAAGTTAAGTCCACATTTTTCCATTTGGCTGAAATGCACGCTCCACAAATAAGTCACAGAATAAAACATCACTATGACAACAAATAGGAAAATAAAAGTGATGAGCTTTGAGAATAGCTCAAACAATTTCCTTAAACAAATGGAAAATAATTTATATTTATTCTCCTCATGCAACTAATTTTTGTGTTGTTGGTTTTATTTTTTTCTTTTAGTAGATCTTTTCTTTTCAGGTGTGCACGGAGAAAGTAGGAATAACACTATGTCTAAAAGATACAGGCACAAAACCATACAAGTCAGCATAAGTCAGTTCTTTGATTTATTAAAATGATCAAAGATTATAATTATTTCATCGATATTGTTGAAACTTTTACAAAACTACCTTGTTCAGTTATTCGAAAGAAGTGGACAATTTGAATAAATGGAACAGGAAAGACAAACCTTTTCAGAAAATAACAAAAAATTGAAAGCAGAATATTCTTTCAGTATATAAAGGCTGTTATAAAGAGTTTGGGAGACTGCTGGCCAGTCTCATCAAGAATAGACAAGAAATAAATCAACTTGATTTTCAGCGAGGAAACCTTTACATAGATGTCAGGGAAAGCTTTCTAAATGTAAGGACACCTAAGATCAAGCTTCTTTAGGAAGGTTATGTATACATACAAATTAGCAAAAAACGGCAACGTGGAAATGATGTCTTATCCCTTACAATGGTGCTAAAAGCCTCTAGTAACTGTGCAAAAATGAAACAAAAAATGATTGTTGCAAATGTCAGCAGGTTAGATCCATTTTTACAGGAAACAGGCAAAAGCAATCATTTACAAATAAATAACGCATGGCTTACAACTAATGGCTTTGAAATATTTTAATACTGTATTTGCTTTAAAATAGCCTTTTCAGATTTAGACTACATTTTGGGAAAAATCATAGCATAAATTTTCCATACACTCCTTACAGAAGTGTTTGGAAAAAACCATCCCCTCGCTGACAGTACAGATCTGCTATTTTTTTTTTTCCTAATGAAAACAGATCTTCATGACAAAGTCAGTTTTCTATATGACATAGAGAATATTTTGTTACTCTTTAGCCAAAAACTAAGCTACCACTTCACAGCGTAACACTTGCTCTTTTCTTTCCACAGTCTAGACAGAAGCAGTGACTCTATATATATTTCCAAATCCTTTCAGTTATAAAACCTTGGTTTTAAAATTTCACAACATTTTAACTAATGACATGGTTCTGACCAGGACAGTCAATAACCCTAACTGTTTGCTGCAGGAGGCAACGATCAGCAATGATCAGCACTACAATCAGATTGTCATCTCTGTCCCAGAAAGGTAGATCTTCCTCAAAGTTACCACAGGCAGGGCAAGGGAGAAAAAAAAAAAAAAAACAAACAAAACAAAAAAAAAAAAAACAAACCCAACAAAACAAAAAAAAAACCCACAAAACACCCCACGCAAACCACAAAAACCGCCACGACAAACACAACCACACAAACAGCAGTGGATGAATGCTGACTCAGATCTCACTGAATGTAGACTCCCCAGAGTGTTCAGTGATCCCAGGACTTTGTCCAAGGAAATTATCACCATTTTCTGCTATCGTAACCAGTTAAAAAATCAGGCTTTTTATTGCTGAACGCCACCTGTTACTGCCTGGCAAAGCACGTTCAAACAATTACACAGGGCCACATAATCATAACGAACTGGGCTTTCCATTCACAAATCCAGAAGTGCTGGACTAGAGGGGTTTCCTTACTCCCAGAGGAGGGCAGGTGGAGAAGGGGGAAAGACAGGGAGATGAGAGATGAGTGCGCAGGCAAGGGGGCTTCTCTGGGCTGAATGGTGGCCAAGGGATGGATGGGGCTCAGCTACCCCAAGCTCTATTGCTTCATCTTTTCCTACAGGCTGCATGCTTAATTCAGCAGGAAAGGATTTCACATTGTATGTTGTCTGTCAAAACACACGCAGAAAAGCAGCAGCCCGTAAAGCAACATATATCGCTTATTTCATGACATTCTGCAAGAACCTGGAAGGAGATGTGGTAGGTCAGGCTCACAGGTTCACTTCAGAGAATCAGTCTCCAGCAGTGACCAGCAGCAGCAGAGGCAATGCAAGGTTTTGGGGGGGGAATTACAGGAATACAGTAAATATGAAGCAGTCTATCAAGGGCTGCAGCCTTTTTTTTTTTTCTTTAAATATGTGAACTAATGTGTCTTTAGAAAGAAAAAAAACATTGGTCACGCAATCTGTGTTATTCAGGAAATCAAACTAGATGATCACAGTGGCCACTTCTGGCCTTGCAACATACTAATTTTAAAAAACTGTCAAACATCAACTTCATTCTCTGTGGGTTTTATTCCCCATGAAGTCCAAAGAACTTACAAAACCCACCCTTCATCTCCTAGTTTTTGCTATCAATCTTCCCTTACTGATTCTACAAAAGCCTTGGAAATCAAATAACTTTTAATTTCCAACTTCTGTGAATAATAAAAACTTCATTCAACACTATGGCTTTTATTCCAACACCCATAAATAGCTTCTTGACTTGCACAAAACCTGAAACCACTTTAATCAATCGGCTATATATAGTCTGGATAAATACTGATCTTGAGATTCTGGGTATACAGCCAATCCTGTGCTATTTGCTAATACTTTGATCTAAAGTCACATTATTTTAAGACTAAATGAAAAATATTCTGGGGAGAACAAAGCAAACAGTAAAGAAATTACAGCCTGTAAGAGCTAGAAGATGTATACATTAGCTAAAAACTCAACTTGTTCCAAAAGCATTTCAGAAGACAGAAATATATTTAGACTTATCACAAAATGAGACAAAAATATCCATAAATTTGTTATTTTGCTACTCCCACTGGAATTCACTCTTGATTTTCCAGAAATCTGCCACTATATTAAGTATACTTAATAGCATTAGTAGACAGCACCACAGCCTCATTGCCTGTGTGCGTGCATAACGTACTGCTCCATTTTCTACAGCAGCATTATAGAGCCGGTGATTTATGTCTGTGTAACAAAAAGGGCTATTCTGTAGAAATATCACAGGAAATGACACACAGGAAATAAACCAACACAGACATCTTACAATCATTTCCTAAGCTCTCGCACAGCAAACTGTTGAGCTCCTGAAACAACCCAGATGCTGCTGACGTGAGGAATGAACAAGCACCAAAAAGGCTTCCCTCTCTCAGCATAGCTTCTGGGTCCTGAGAGTAGAGGATAAACAAGGCAATGAGCTATGGAATAGCTGGTTATTTAACACCTGGGAATATGCTTTATTGGGTATTAACCATTCAGTACTGCCATGGTTCATCTGCGGTGGCTACAGATGGACGGGTGGCACCTGTGGTGGCTGTGAAAACAAGAAAGCTGAAGATTAATGTCTGGTGAATGCTCAAGTAATGGCTGGGGGAAAAGAAGCACACATGGAAAAAAGTCACAGTAAGCCTCCTGCCAGAGCTTTCTTGTCTTCTCCTCATCCACCTCTCTCATCAACTACCTTCAGCTCCACTCAGGTGCCATCCTGCTACCACGTGTTACTCTGCTCTAACACTCAAAAGCACCCACTCCCTTCCCAGAAGCTCCCACTGCATCAAGTAGAGTGGATGGAGTGAAAGCTCAGTCCCTGCCCTCAAGAGCACATAATTCAGGATACAGCAAGATACCAACAGACGTGAGGAAATATGTCAGGTTTGTCAATATGCAACAGAAGACCATATCCTGGAAGCCAGATGAACTTAATATCATTTTAACATGGATTTTATTAAGGAATAGAGGACATAGCTCATGAGGGTTTCAGTGAATGCACTATATAGACAACTGCTTTTCTACTAAGTAAATTTCACAAGCTAAAAATAGCCAGAAAATGAAGAAATATCTCAGCCTAGTATTCCATTATTGCTCAATAGTCTATTATTCCCACTCACCCTTCATACAGCCTTTTAATGGAAATTAAAATACATAAAAGCCACATATTAAGATACATATACAATATATCAGAAAAAAATCTGACATCACTGTCCTAGGCTAAGAAACAATGTAAGACATCTTCATACTGTTATTTTCTAGGAAAAAATAGGAGACGTATTCTATATGACCCTGAATACACAATGGTCTACACAAACTGATTACACAGACACACACCTCAAATGTAATTATTTTGTGCAATTTTTTTTTCTATACCCACTAAAGGAATTAGCAGAGCTGTTTCAAGACAGTAATCAGGAGAAAATCCAGGTCATTCCATGACACTTCTTATTTTTGAGACAGAAGTCCTTTCCACAAAAGATCTCACATGCAATTTTACCATTAAGTACACATAGCTTGTCTTAAGTGAAAGTTAGTCTGCCAGTAAAACACTCTTTCCTGTAGACCAAAAAAAAAAAAAGTTTTGAGAAAATCAGTACAAAATTTTATGTAACTAGGTGAAACTTCACACTGTAAAAATAAGTATAATGTTCTTCAGGTAACTGAAAGAGATACCTACAACTTTATTATCTACAAACCAAGGAATCGTGAAGTACGCTCATGCTGTATAAACACTCAAACCATTTTAAAATGCTGTGGGTAAAATCTTGGTCCCATCAAAGCTGATGGCAAACTTCCCGCTAACTTCAATAGGGACAGTATTTCATCCATTGTGCCAACTCATGAAGCAGAAAAGGGTGAAGAAAAAGCTTTGAAATATAAAACTAAAACAATAAATAGGATTTCTTTAATTGCCACTTCTGATGCCTTCAGTCTTCCATGCAATTTCTGCCCCTCCCTCTGACATACCAAAAAGCTGAAGGTTCAGTGCTTAGGCAGTTGATTTATTGGTCCCTGTGATCCAGGTTTGGACCACGTCCTGCCCTTTCCACTGCTTCATGCCCAGCAAAACACAACAGAGCAGCTCTTACACCAAGCACATTTTAATAGTGCGGGAAAAGATCCACAACATTAAAATTCAGATTTTCAGTGACTCAATCCAGAACACTGCACTTCCTAAAACTGTTCTTTCTTTGTTTTAAACGGCAGAGGAAGTTCCTTAGCAAGTGGTGTACAAGCTCCCTTATTAGGGATGCAGGAAAGTGGGTGGCACCATTTGGTTTCCATTCAAATTCTGCTCCAGTCGCAAACAAAAGGGAGTTCTGCAATTATATTGCCGCCTCTTCAGATATACTGCAGAGACTTAATAGGAATAAAATTTCTGGAAATCAAATGGCTTGGTAGGTCCAAAGGGAGAAATATACCTAAAGGCCAAATGTCTTTCATAAGATACTGGACTAATAACAGCTGTTACTCATATACAAACTGCCCAGTTCCAGGCCCTACAACTTGCAACTGTATCAGGACGTGAAAAGCAGAGCTTTCATGCAAGACGTTAATGAGTGAGCTGAGGCTACATTTACTGGCCCAGTTACCTGAATGATAAGTTCTGCAGCACTATAGGAACTTCTACCAGATTAGTGTTGCTACAGGGAAGTGCACTGAGCTCCCAAACTATTGAATTATTATCTAATATGTTTCCTTTTCTTTAAGTATTTTTAATTATGTTTATAAAAATCCTAAATCTAGCACACCTGTTTTGCTCTAATCCATCAGTAGTTATTTTTTAAATATCAACAACAGGCCAGACAAAAAAGTAAGAAAAAAATTCAAGTCATGCAAATGTATGCAACGTTAGGACTGGACTAAGCACTAAGTGTGTTTGTAACAGCAAGTATGGAGAGGTAGCATTTTCTTAAATGTTGTCTTTTAGACAAAAAAAAAAAAAATCCACAAATTTATTTTTAATATTGTCCACAATGCTTTTATAAGACATCAAAGGTTGTGCAAGGCATGAGCATGTGAACAAGAAACACTGATTTTGTTTTGAAGTGAGGATACTCAATATCCGTTATTTATCACTTTCTTTTCTGGGTCTTCTATTTCCAAGATCATTTTGGTACCCTGTATTACACAGTCAATTATTTAGAAACATGTCATTCTCTAATATGAAAGCGTAATGAAGTTTTTAAGATATTAGCTCCATATGCAAATTCAGCTGAAGACTGCAGGGATCATTTGATGTACACATTTTTTCTAGACAAAAGAGAAAAAAGAAAAAAGAAAAAAAAAAAGACCTCTCTGAGATATCAGGATAAAAGACAATATTTCAGTAGGGAAGACAGAGTACGCTGAAAGGCTTCACAGAACACCAGAATGAGGGAAGAGAAATGAGAGCTGTTCCTCAGCAGAAGATCACATCTCCGAGCAGACAAAAAGCAGCAGCTGTCAGAACCTCAAGCAGGGATGTCCGCAGCCTGCTGATGACAGCTGTAAGACTCAGGTGGGAGAACAATGATCTACCCTGACTGACAGTCAGCTCAGTTAAAACGACGCTCTGAGAAATACAAACACAAACACTCCTCCTGCTTCCCGTGCTCACGCACAGAGCACCACCATTTGTGCTGAAGCCCAGGCCATACAGACCAAGAAAAACCTGGTGTGATGCTTTCCAGGTATCAGTCATGCCACCTATACACACCAACCCCTGTCACCTCGTGTTACCACGAAGGAGGATGAGCTCTCTGGCACGAAGGACAAGCTACATCTCGCTGGCTGCAGAGCAAGGGCAGGCACCCAGGAGCCATTCCGCACTCCCCTGGGATGTCATGCTCCCCTTCCCACAGACACCCCAGCAGCTCCACAGGGGAAAGGTGACACTTTGCTCCTTTCATCTCAGTATCTCGCCAGCGGTGCCAGCTTATAGAAGTGTCAAACTGGATATAGGTAACAGGGAGAGCTGCCCTGTGGCGGGCAAGCTTCATCAGGCATGCCTAACTTTTCGGTGCCATCTTCCGTAAGGCTGATGATCCTTGCTGACAGTGTAGTCAAACTGTCAGACAGTGGAGGATGAAGCTGTGACAGAGAACACCAAGGCAACAGGAAAATTAATGTATGGCTAGAAAATAAGGACTACAGTGACTACAGCTTTGGTGATATAAACATTATCTCAACTTGAAGTCTTTACAGCCTTATCTACTCCTTCTAGGGTTATACTGTAAAAGAATGCATACACTGAATTGACTAATTAGAAAAACAGTAACTGAGTTTATCCTCTGTTGCCTGTCAATAAGAAATTATTTCCTGAATACAGAGCTTAACCAGCAGGCCACAAGGCCTCCCTCAGTTTTCCTCCACTTCCTCAGTCTGTTTCAAATCTTTCCTCCTCTAGACTACACCCAAGCATCAGTCACTGGGGCTTGTCCAAATAGCCACAAAGCTTCTTCCTGCCATGTCCCTACCTTGTTTCACATGAAGCTTGAATGTATGCTGTTGCTAACGACATTATAAGCTATTGAAAGAGTTTTTAAGATTGCTCTGTTCCATGGTTTACGTGAAGGCACTGGTGCATGCCCTTCTCCCTGCATCTGATTAGTTTCCCAGTCATTCTATCACAATTTTTTTATTTTTTTCCCCTCTAGGTCTATAGACTTCTCATCCTATCAGCCACATTAGGAAGACTTTCACTTGAAAAGGAGATAAAGAACCAAGCCTTGTTTTTTATTACTTTAACCTAGGAACAATTTGTTGCATGAGTCTACAGATGGAGTTATGATCATATCTTAATCGAACATCTGAGTCCACAGTCTTATTGCATATGCCAGTAATGCTGAGCAATAATTAAACAGCTATTAAAGTAAGTACACAGTGACCTACTTATCTTAATCATACATCAGCTTTGCTTCAAAATAGGCTCTTCTGAAAAATCAGGTGTCCATCTTCCTCAGGCTACACTACCATTATAGATCCAGTGTCAACCCATACCAAGAGGTACATTCTTACCACCTTCAGCACATCCGTATCTCATGCTAACCAGTTCTCTGCCTAAGCCAGGTTTTCTACACCTCACGCAAACACAACAAATCACTCTCCAGAGCAACTTGAGAGTTGGTATGTAGTATGGGTGCGTGTGCTTGTGTCTTCTGTATAGTACCCAAAGGCAGAGCAACACTTCGAAGCCTGCATGCAATGCACAGCAAGGAGGTCCTTTGGGTGCATGAAGAAGCAGCAGCCCTCAGATTTGGGGAACCAGAACCCATTACCCTGCCAAGGAAACAATCTACGCACCTCCTCCCAGCAGGAACTGCAGCCAGCCAGGACGGGCTTGCTCAGACAGAGCCCAAGGAAGTGCCTCTTGCCAGGCACCTTCTTAGTGCCCAGCATATGCTGCCCCATCCAAACACACTCTAAGCTGGCACATCAATGCAAGGCATGAAGGACATCAATACCTTTCTCAGGAGATAGTTTCAAACTACATCTAACTCCAGAACAAACTTTGCTGGAATACTTAACGAAGTCCAAGTGGTTATTAACAATAACAGAGTCATCACAACTTTGCTCCTAAGGGCCGGCTGCTGTAACAAAATTCAGCTGCAGCACAAATGCAGGAACAATCAAACTTGTTACTGAGATTTACTGAGTAATTTCAGGCTGTAAACCTGAACAGATGGCACTTGTGAGCTTTATTCACTATCTTGGACTTTTTAATTAGGTTCCTGTTCAAGGCAGTCTGCTGGTCTACAGTGGGAGACCTCAGGTTTCAAAGTAACCTTAGGAGTCCCATTGCTCTGTCTGACAGAAAACACTATGTCAGGGAACTGCTGCAGGCACAGTCCCTGCTGCTTCCACCCCAGGAACCTGTCAGCAGGTAATTAACAGAGCAGAATTAAAGGAATAGTCAAAAAATGCAGCTCCACCTTAACCAAAATGCAAATTAATGCTTTAATGTGCCACACTGCTTTATAATTTTAGGATGCTGTTGGTATGTTTATCATTAGGAATCTGTATACCATCATTTTCTCTTCTGTCTCTTCACATTGGTCTCAAATTCACCTTCTGCCACTGACAAACTCACTCTGGGCTTTCACTGCTTTTTGGAAAACTGCAGGTAATCACAATCAAAAAGAAACAACATGTACTGACTGTTAAAAAGCTGAAGATCTTGCAAGGCAATAAATAGTGCATCTGCCCAGCACTGAAACACTGCAAAAACAACCAGCA
This sequence comes from Pampusana beccarii, assembly GCA_013399365.1. Lineage (NCBI taxonomy): Eukaryota > Metazoa > Chordata > Aves > Columbiformes > Columbidae > Pampusana > Pampusana beccarii. The sequence continues at coordinate 593,194 of VWYH01003690.1, read as the reverse complement.
GGCTCTGACATTTGTGGGACCAAATCCCTCAACAGACATTAGTTTCATTAAATTTCAGAATCAGGTCGAATACTTCATTTTTAGCAAGACAGATCAAACAAAATAGAACAAAAACAACAACAACCACCACACCACAAGCCCCCAACAGGTAAACTAAGACAACAAATGAAGAATTTTTATGGGTGCTGCAGTGTATAAAATCTCAGTGACACTTTTAACCTGAAGCAATAAAGCACAGCACAACACACCAGAACAGTAAGTATAGTTTTATCAATCGCAACAGCACAGCACCATGGATGTCCTTTCACCAAATCAGTCAGAAGCTATTTTGGGGTTGTTTGTATTACTTTGTCTTTTTGAGGAGCAAAAACTCCAAAATTCAGAAGAGCTTCTAGACTGCTGTAATCATGTTCAACATAAGATTGATCACTCCTGCAAATCCATTTTTATTCTATGGTATATCCTGCATGCATAAGCTAGTATTAAGAATATCCTCTCTGTTTTAGAAAACACTCTACTAACCAGAGAACAGCAAACACAGAGCTTGTGCATATTTATTTCTGTGGCACTGGTGACCTAAGTTCCTTTCAAGTGGCAGAACTCTAAAGTCCCTACAAAATGCAGCAATGCTCCATTATCTACTGATTTTAAGAGAGATGAGTGGGTTACAAAATAAATGGAATATATATATATATAAAAATAAACATTTTTTAGCTGTTTGAATATCATGTAACAATGAGCTCTAAGAGTCACCTGCCTGGTGTGTGTCAGTTGGAGAAAAAACTACAACTTGGAGAGTTCCCTTGTTCATTCAGAATAATTTTGCTCCGAAGTATTTTGTCAGACAAGAAAAGCAATCCTGTCCTAGCATGGCATGAGACTCAATCCCTCTGAAACCACGGCCCTCACCAGTGGATGTGTTTAAGATCGTGTCAGACAAACTCCTGGGGAATGAGAGTGAACTGGATGCGTTCAGGTCCTACCCTTCTCCATGGGACTTTGATGTGCAAAACTGCCTATAGGCCTGAAATTCCTAAAAGGTGGTGTTGTCAGCATTGTACATTAGATTCCTGCTACAAAGCTCAAACACAACTGAATTTCGTGTTAACTAGTAGCATAGATGGCGTAGTAGACAGCACAACCGTTGCAACAACATGGAGTTTCTCTAGTTAATAATGGTAAACAATCCTGAAACAACTGAAAATAATAAAAAGTTGCATACACTCTCTCATTACACTCTTATAAAACATCATTATTAAGTCTCTTAAAATCTCTAAAACAACCCCTTTATTTCACACGACAAAACTAAAGGGGGTGGAGGAAACCTGCACTCCCATAAGCTCAGTTACACCAAGTCTTTCAAACAAAGTATATCTCTCTCTCTCACAAGCTGTACATAAGATTTGTGACTGCAGCAGAAAGACATCTGGTGATAACCAGAAATAAACTTTACTGTCGCTCTGTCCTTTGGGGACAGTGAGACATCAGGAGTAAGGCATCTCTTTGCTGGTAATTTTCTGTCTAATTCTGGAATGATGCAGTCTACACCAGAAAACACTCTCCTTGGATGGACAGATACCTACCACATCATAACACCCTTAAGAGCTGGACAGGAAAAAGCCTAAATCCCTCCTTAAGTATAGAAAACTGCATCTGTGCTATTTACAGATTTCAAGGCTTGTCTGGACTGAAGTTTTGTAAACACAATCTATTCTGAAGTCAGAGGCATTACCATTTGGGTTAATGCCTTGAAAGAAACAATTCAGATAGCCTGCATTCCCCCCCAGTGTTGGTGTTCACTCTGAAACCCCAAAGACACCCAGTCAATATGAAATGTTAAGATCCATGGACTAAAGCAAATTTTCGTAGAATTATAGAATCATTTCAGTTGGAAGAGACCCTCAGGATCATCAAGTCCAACCATAACCTAACCCTGGCACTAAACCATGTCCCTAAGAACCTTGTCCAAATGCCTTTTAAACACCTCCAGGGATGGTGACTCCACCACTTCCCTGGGCAGCCTGCTCCAATGCCTGACAACCTTTTCCATTAAGAATTTTTTCCTAATATCAAATCTAAACGTCCCCTGGATCAACTTGACGCCATTTCTTGTCATCCTATCGCTTGCTACTTGGGAAAAGAGAGCAACACCCTCCATGCTACAACCTCCTTTCAGGTAGTTGTAGAGGGCAATAAGGTCTCAGCCTCCTTTTAAGTTGGTTGTATCTGGACCTTGGCCTATAACTGTTTCATAATCCAATTTATACATTCAGAAATAAACAAAACGACAAAATCAAAACAAACAAACCTCGCATAACTCATGTGCTCTCCGCATGCCTCATTTCTCTATGCATCTTGGGGTGAAAGCACGGAGGGTGGCAGGGTGTATTCTCAACGCTGCCCTCGCTGCTTCACCAGCAGAAGACTTTGTTGCTGAAATCTCTATTTTCGTAGCACTGGCAATCTGAAAAACAAAAACTGTTTTGTTAACACATGAATCCCTAGATACATTAGAACTAAGTTTTGTTCTGAACCACTGCCAAACTAAATCATTAACCCCTCCCACGCAAAGCCAACAACTTGCATGCAAAAAAAAAAAAGGCAACAAGAAACATCTCCACTCAGTTCATACCTCACTTAGGTGTTCTGCACAGACTGCTCAGGCGCAGCAATTAAAAACCTCTCTACATACAAACGGAAGTTAGAAACCAGTAATGCAACACATTACAAACACGTGCTTCAAGAGGAGTTTTTGTTAAGCTATCCAGGTATCTGAGAAACACACAACTAGGAAAAGCAGCTTGAAACGAGCCAGCACCATCACAGGCCCTTTTCTACAGCGGTGGCACCAACAACAAACAGTGCCCACACTACAACAGGACTGCAATTCACACAAAAGCACCTTCAGGTCTGTTACCATACATTCTTATTTAAAGTTTCTCATATCCCAGGCCTGGCTAGGCTACCAAATTTCAGCCAGAACCTCTGCAAAATAGCCACATGTCAGCTACAAAGATCTACTGCGGAAGTTTTCCTACACCAGCTGAGCCAGGCACTGAAAAACTGGTCACTGCTTTTGAGCAAACTGATACCGAGCAATCAGCTGCTCATTTGCCCACAGCACTTGAAAACGGTAAGACAGAAGGCATAGCTGCCCTTCTTGTTCAACACGATACACTGAAGTTGGTGTCTAACTGAGCTCCCAAAAGCTGGCAAGAAGAACTTCATGCTCTACGAAGTCTGTCATTTTCATGCTGCAAAGTGTCAGACTGTATTACAATATTTTCTCTGATGTTTAAATTGGCACGGCTGATTTTCAACAGCTTCTTCACGGCACACAGCACCTTGTCATAAAAAATATCCTTATTTCTCCAACAGTTAAACTGACATGCTACAGCAGAATTAAAACTAAGAAAATAATTTCATCACACTCATGCTTCAAAAGGCAGATCTTACTAAACGTTTAGCAATAGAGTCAGTATACAACAAAACAGATCGTCAATCAAAACGTTACATGCAAACTTGGAGTTACTCCTCGATCTAAAGCTGTCAAGCATACAAACAGGGCAGCATACTACTAGAAGTTTTCTTTTTAAGATTACTCAGTGGAATTAAAGCCAAGTCCCAAACTGACTTCACTGAAAACAAAGGCTGTCCCATTAAAATGAAATGCAAACAAAATAGCAAATAATATAAGCTGGAAAACCACCATACAAAAGGGAGTTAACAATGGGCCAGCAAAGTAAAGAGCAGTATTAGGCTGCAAGTTACACTCAAGAGGAAATGTGAGTAATAAGGTGTAAGTAATATTTTTCTTCGTTGTTACCATAAAACCACTTGCAAAGTTCCAAATACAAATTAGAGACTTGCTTTGCTGGTGGAGAAGGGTATGTATCTATCTACACAGACCTTTTAGAGCACACACCACCAAAACCCTCTTCATCATCGGTGTAAGAGCTGCAGGGCAGGGCTGCGAGTGCCACGATGATGGCATTCAGACAACATTGATGTGACCCACGTGTAAGGGAACCCTTCTGTCACAAGCTCATAGTGCTGTTACCATGCCGGCCATGTACTTTTTGTCATATATACTTTTCCTACACAATGGCACAGAATGGATCTGCTCCTCAGAGAGACGCAGCACCTCCTTTGCCATGGTACCCAGTTCCCAAACACCAGCATCTAAGACTCAAAGGGCTGGGACAGCAGCTTGCTCTCACCCACATGACTGCAAAATCCCTCAACTGAGAAGGGCCCTTTTTCTTCCCGTGTTCCAGCTCACTGCAGAGAGCTGCTCCAGCATTTTCCTTTCCTGATGGAACTACACTTCCAGCTCTTCACAGATGGCGCTTCTGTACTGGTGCTTTGATAGACACAGAATGAGACCTTGTATGATGTTAAATACAAGACTCATGTCAGCATATACATGTAATTTCAACAACACAAAGTTAAATTCTGCCCTCATGAGCAAACCTGACTCTCCTGGATTTTTGCTGGCCCATAACTATAGGGGAAATGCAGCTGGCTGTTAGCTAATTACAGCTGTGGTGACTTCATGATACTAACACTCAGTCATCCCAGATTTGTAAATGTACAGCTAGAACATTTCAATCTGAGCAAGAATGGGCAGAAACAAGAACACAACGTTTATAGCAGACAGATGGTTTACTACTTTTGATATGAAAGAACCAGCTTATGGTAAAGCAATACAAAAGCTCCCTATCGGTCAGGTCTTATTCTGAGACTTATTAAGTACAATATCTTGCTCTGTTCGAAGAAAATTTACTGGCCAGGGAAGAGGGTCAGTGTTTCTAAAGCGCTTCCAGCACAGCACTCCCACCAAGCTACCTCTCAATGAGGTCACGATGATACAAACAGTCCATCAAATGGCTGAAAGAAGTTGGTCATAGTAAATACAAACTTCCCAGCAACACTCTGCCAGCTCTGTGATACCCTTATTATTATATTAACCTATAGACCCCCAAATAAAGGGTAGCATGGTCTTGTATATATACAGAGCTTTATCCATTTAAGTACCTTTATATAGCAGGCTAGGAGGAAACAGGCATTTTACACCCATGGTCTTAAACACCCCTCTTTCCTCTTTCCTAAAACAAGCCTTTCAATGCCAAGGATTCTACCAAAGGCAAAGAGCACTTCTGAAGGAATCCATCTGAAAAAAATCCTTCATGCATCAAGAAAAGAGAGAAGAGTAAAAAACGTAAATAATTAAGAGACAAAGATCCTCTGTCCTAAAGCAATAGTCACATAAACCTCACACATCTCAGAACACAATTGTAGCCTCCTGTATACTAACAATGCCAAAATCCTGTGCATTAAATGTGACAAATACAACACAATAGGGTCTGCCATTTAAGTTATGGACAGATAGATAGGTAGAGCTGTGAATATCTTAATAGAACAGATGAGGCAGTAAGGGCTATGGTACCAGACCTTGATTTTGTCATTAGTCTTGTACTCACACTTCCATTTTCCTGCTGAACAAGGGGGTACGCAAAAATAAACACCACCAAATGGCTAGCTGGTATGGTAGTGAAGACATTAGTACAGTGCTACCATAGACCCTTCCAGCTCTATTGTAAAGTAAGAGTGAATTACATTATGTACTCTATAGCCACATTCAAGTCACAGATAGCTCCTCAATTGCTCTTTGGGAAAGGCCATACAAACTCAGGGTAGGTGCCACCTGCATGAGGAGAGAGCAAACACCAACTGTTTGGGTTTGGGGTTTTTTTGTTGAGTTGCCAGACATCTTCAGCACAAACTACAGCCCCTGGTTAAAGCCAGCACACAATGACCAGGTGCTGAGCAATTCAGGAACACAACTCTACAAACACCTCCATTCATTCCAGCTGTACTACATCTCCTATGTCAAAAGGGAGGTATGAGACACTACCAAACCTCAACAGGTCTGGCAAAAAGGAAGTAAAGAGGAGACACTTGTTCATGTGGTTCCCCTGGAGGGTTAGCTGCTTGCAGCCAAGCTAACTGCAGCACAGTGCCCTCCTGTAATGTGCACTGCAAACGCCTGCCCAGGATAGTTATGCATAGTATATACATCAGACCTTGGCCTCTCAATCATCAGACAGAAGAGAGATTTTAACTTCTTCTATGCCATCTATGTTAAATCAACAACCAGTGAACAGGTTTCTGCAACAGCCCATCAGTTTCTGCAAGTGGTTTTCTTGGATCCTCCCCCACCCACTCCTTTCCCCTAAAGAAACTTGGGAATAGCCTGCACATCAGATGCAATACCAGGGAAAGTTGTTCCTGCTTACAGAAGAGAAGAAAAAAAAATCCCACGACTTTTTCAGCCCCATCGAACCTCTCTAAACGTGCCAATGCCCTGGACCCACACATCCAGCATATGTGCAGTATAAGCAGCAGCTCAACTCCTGGGAGGCCAGGCTGCCCAGTGACACACTGAGCATCACCTCTGCTCACGGGCAGAAAACACTCAGATCCACAGGAAGGGACCGTTTACCCAGTCCGTCTGTCCGGCCTGCCCACAAAGGCAATGCTCTGCCACAATGTGCAGCTCTGCCCTGAAGGCAGAAGCCGTCTGCACTAGGAAAGCTGGACCTCATTTTTCTGTGCCTTGGTATTTGTTTCAGGAACCTTCACACTCCCAAGCAGCATTTCGGAATCTATCCTAACTGCTCGGCCAGATGCAGAACTGAGCCAAACAGGTACATATGTCTGCGATGATCCAAGGCATTTCTTTCCCCGCTTTCTTGCTATTTTCAGAATACATTCCTGAAAGCACTTAAAAGTATTTTTTTATTTTCGTTGATGATTTACATTTCAGAGGCAGCACATGAAAAAAAGCGCTGACCTTTTTCTTAACCTCTGACTGATCCTATGAGGAAAAGGAATGTCTTGTTAACATTATTTACCCTTAATTCACTGATTCTACACAAAACTAATGATCATCATCTAAAGCCTCTAACTCTCTATTCAGCAGTTTAATTAGAAAGATGATAATTGATTAATTCACTTGAGTTACTCTGGAGAAGGTGTGACTGAACAGAGATCGCTCCACCCCTGAGAAATGTGCATTAATTAGTTCTGCATTAAACTGCCTTCCTCTTTGCTCAACTTCAAAAGAACAAACACCTACCACACAACAATAACAAAATACCTTTCAGCGTTAAACTCCTGAGGTATTTTTGGCTTACTTTATTCTTTAGGAAGTTGCACGTTTTCTTGCCTTGGATTTCATAGCCTTTATTTTTTCCCCTAATTATTGTGTTTTTACAAAATAAACAAACCTAGACTAGAGGTTCGATACGTTTTTGCAAAGCCCTGCCAAAGAACTGCAGTCATGAATTAGCTGGCTCAGGCAAGCAAGAAAGGATGACACTTATATTGGATGGGTACGTAAACAGCATCACTTACATACCACAATCGAAACCAAGTATACTGCCATCCAGCAAGTGGTTTCAGTATCCCACCTAGGAAGACAGACAAATAGCAAACCTTATTTAAAGGTTTCCTCATCCATTTTTAAGCTCACATCAAAATTTCTCCAACCACAGGCTGGCCTACAGCCTCATCATGAGTCTTTTACACCTGAAAAATGGGTAACCATTCCCTGACCGTATCTGTGTGCCACAACTCATGCTGCCATTAGTCTGGTAAAGGTCATGCCTCACCCTGCCTTATGATCATAATTCCATCTGCTGATGTTTCGAACAGCAAGAAGGGCCGGCTAACTTCTCTTTCCATTAAAATCCTCTCCTGGTCTCTACACACAAATAGAAAGCATCTCCACAGCACGACCTTCTGCTTGCCCACTGCCCTGTGACCAAGGGGGAGGCTAATCTCCTTCCCCCAGGTCTAGGGACAGAATGGCTGATCCCCAAGTGATTTCAAGCAAATAACCCTCCTGCTCCATCTCCCTTTGTCCAGGAAGGTGTCCTGCAAGGCGGCAGGTAGAGCTGGTGACTCAGCTCTGCATACAGGAGCAGCCCAATCCTTTTCCTGTCACCAGAAAGTGACATTAGGAAGGCAGACGTGGAGCAGACCAGACAGCCAGGCTAGGGAGGACAGGGAGGGGGTAGCAGGGCTTTATCTTCCACATCCTAAATTAAATGCTCCATATCATGTCCTGTGCACATGTCTTCCTGTACTTGGCATTATTTATTCACTTCTAAAGCACAAGCCATCATGCAGGACACACTACAGCCCCGCAGAACTCCTGGTACATGGTTAGAAAGAATTTTTCCATTGGCCTCTGTCAACTTAATATATAATCAATGTGGCATCAGCAGAAGTCAAGCAAGAAAACTGATCCTACACCAGCGCACCATTTTAAGAGTATCCAGAATCAATAATCTGTGAATCTCTTCTCTGTTGCCATTATGCATGCTGGTAGAAAGTCTTCTTAAGTCCTTTGTTTATAGGTTATTTTATCATCATCAAGTTACAGAGAAAAGAAAATAAGCCTGTGCTATTGCAAAGGGTTGGAACTGATAAATAAATCTTACTGAGGCTTCTGATAGCCTTGCTGGCACCCATAGAGCAGTTCAATGGTGCAGACTTGGAAAGAGGGTGACCAATTGGAAAGGAACACAGAAATACCAGAACTGAGCCTGATCTATGTGAGGGCCATCACAAAACAGCAGCTTTCTAGTGGTGAAGGGACTAGATCTGCAGAGAGCACAAGTACAGCCCCATCACCAGTCTGGGATTCTCAATTTCAAAACATTTTTGCAGCGGAGTAACTTAAGAACATAAACATCCCTTGCCAGACAGAGATCAGTCATAAACCTCTACTGAAATGGAGATGAACTCTCTTATTGTGTATTTAAAGCAACACTATAAAGCAGGCCATATCTATATAAAGCAACACTGTGGGCTTAAAGCAACAGCAGTTTATTCTCTGTCAGCTCAGGCTGAATACCCCAGGAGAGGCCCACAAATTGTGCTCCTGTGCAGGACCTGGGGTGTGAAAGCTTTTCATTTACTAAGCAAAATTTCAAAGGAAATTAAAACCTTTTGCAGGAAGGAAAAAAAAAAAAAATAAAAAATAAAAAAGTTGGAGATTAGTTCTGTGAAATTCCCCATGAAGGCACCAAAGAAAGCCCAAAAAAGTTGCACATACAAAGGTGAACCTCAGATTTCCATAAAGCTAGCAACATTATCAAGGAGGTTAGTGCTCACATTTGATGGCATATACCAGATTTAACAGACCTATATATCTACATTTTACAGATACCATGCTGTAGGGAATGCTTGAGAATATACTGCATTACCTTATTTTTCAAAGTACTTTATCTTCCCTTTTCTAGCATATTCATCTTGAATAATTTTTTAGTATGCTATGTCATATACTAGAAAATAGACTGGTATTTTAATATTGTGTTTTTATCAGGACATTCCTAACTGATTAAAAGCAACAGAAATAGTGGGGAAAAGTGACTTTAAAATGTTAAACTGAAAGATAGTCCATAATTCTGCCTTTTTTGCTTAAATATGTTTGTAAAAAAATCAGCACATCAAGATAAACATTTAAGGGAAACACTGGAATTGCTTCTCCTTATCTCAGCACCCAAACTCCCTGGGAAGTCACCCACCATTAACTCCAACTTCTGGGCAGACAAACCTATAATTCACCACACTGATTAAGTCTTATCTACGATTTTATAACACAGAGGCCTTGAACTGCTCAATTGTTTTAGTTCACTCTACAATCCTTACGTTTTTTTCCAAATTAGAGCATGAAGTTAACACAGATAATAACATTTCCACTTATACAAGTTCTAATTAATGGCATTTTTATTGGTGGTAGCATACTGAGATGAGCAGTCTTAGTTCTAAGGAACAAACGTTACAGGGCATCCTAATAGCCTGAACAGGCTGAAAATGCTAAAGGATGTAACATGACCGCTGCGGGTTGCTAGGACATCCGTAGCAACATTCACCTTTGGGTGTGAAATGTGGAACCTGAAGGGCGACAAAACATCATGGTTAGTGTGGCAGATTAGTAGACAGATTGCAAAAACAACCTAGTCATTTACACTTAGCAGGCAATTATCTGTTTGTTGAAATCCTGAACTATTTCTTCACCCACTAACTTGGCTAACACTATCAAGTGCTTCCATCTCCCTTTTCACCTCATCGGCACAAATATAAACTCTCCCTTCCAGAAAAGCTCCTGGTGCCTTTTCAGGGATCACAACTGAGAAAGCAAAGATCCAAAACGCTTCTCACTAGGAGAAGTATTTTGTGCCTTCTGAGCAAGCTGAATATTTTAAAAGAACTTAAGATAAGGAGAAGTAAGAGTTATCAATGCCATTATAAACGTGAAAGAACAAGAAGAATGTGAGAGGAGGGAACCCAGACTTCATGAAGCCTTCAGACTGTAACTGGAGCAATGCTAACACAGCAGCAACCTCATTCCCACCCTGCAGAATGACTCAGACCTGACTTGAGTCTTGCTATCAGCTTCAAGTCATCAACACATGTTATCCTGATTTCTTCAACAGCTTAAAGATAACATGCAGTAAAGTCTTGGTTTTTGTCGGTTTATTTCAACCTTCATTAAACATCCCATTAGTATTTTCATGCTTAGCTATGTTTAAATAAAATAGATAGAGTCATCCCCTCTATAGAAGTCATGACCCCAAGAATTGTGACTTTAAAATAACAAAGAATTATTGGTAAAATCCTAAAACCTGGCAGTTCTAGAGCATCTCTGCAACCTGGGAGAAATAAAGATAGAAGACAAAGTTATTTTTCAAACCTTGTTCCCAAATTTGGGGCATCACAACTCTCATCCTAGGCGCTCCTGAGAGTGGTATATGAACTAGAATATAAATTTTACTCCCAGCTTCATCAGAAATTAACTGCATGAATGATGACTGGTACAACAGTAGTGACTTCAACAGCTTTTCAATTATTGTCTCAATTATGCCTTGGCATAAAGGTTTACTGAATTTGGAAGACTATTAAACACCCAGATACCTTTTTCTCCAACAAAGCAGAGGCAGCAGGAACAGTGGGTGCTCTATACCACCCATCATATTCAACACCCCAGGCACAGACAGAGGCTGGGGGGGGCGGTTGAAGCATGTTTTATAAAGTGGGAATATTCAAAGATTTTTATCAGCGAGTCTCTAGTCTGCTCTTGTGGGCACGTGCAGGTAACAAACTTCATCAGCTCTGGTAGGTTGGTAAATCTCGGTTAATTTCCATGGGGCTGCAAAAAGCACCCAGACTCCCCCCTCTACTCCCTGAAGGTGTAACAACTCTTTGAAGGAACAGCTGGCTAAATAAAGTTGACAAATCTCTCTAATTTTCTCCAATGCATTATTTTAAAAACAGTTTGAGTTCTTCTGTTGAAAACCTAAGAGTTTTCAGCCTGAAGCACCAACAAAACAAAACAAAAAACCAAAACAAACAAACCACCACTCTGGAAATTTTTCATACAAATGACTGAAGGCTGGCAAGAACTAAACACAGGTGAAAATATGATGTTATAAGACACTCCTACCACCTCCACCTACAGTATTTTATATATAATATTGTATAACACAGTTGGAAATGTAAAGGCATATTAAAACAGCTTTAAACTACTAATGGTCCACCACTTTTGTTGTTGTCGCTTCTGTATTTTAAATAGGGGAAGGCAAAATTACTGCAGTTTTAACACTATAAAGTATGAAACATCCAGACTTCTTTGCTGAAAAACCGTATCTTGGGATCTGAGAAGAGGAAGTGATCACCTGGTTGAGCCAGTCCTGCCACAAGCAGCCAAGCACTGCAGACATCTGGGCTGAAGAGTCTGTGGATCATACAACCCTAGTTCATCTACATCACGACACACAAAACACTTCATGAGATCCAACATGAAGCCTGCAGCCCACAGGAAGGGGCCAAAACATACAAGAGAGCAAGACAGATGAGACCTCACAAGGGTCCTACTGTAACATAGGATTTTCCATATTAAAGGACAGAGTTCCATTGCCAATCTCTGTTACCCATGCAGAAAAGAGCGAGCAGGGGAAAAAAAAAGAAGGCAGCCCACTAACTCCTAAAAAATAATTTTGAAACAAGTTATGTAGGGCTTATGTCCTAAATCGCATCAGGTCCTTTGCCTAACAACCACATCCCTCTGGGTTCCTAAATCAGTGCACCCTACACCAGCCCTGAAGCTAATGGGGTTGGTAGGTCGGGGAGTCACAGCCAAAAGAAGACACTGACTAAGATCCCCTCTGGATATCACCTTCTCCACTGTGCACACAGAGGCTGGAAGACCAAGCTCCTCAGTAGGCACCTCAGTAGATTGCTTGCCTGAGGTAAAACAAATCAGATCCATGGTCTCTCTTTTTATGGCTTTTTGAGGAAGAAAAAAAAAAAAAGAGAAAATTTTTTTCCAATGGAAATATAGTTTAAAAGGCCAATACCCTGGTAAAATCTGAAAGTTATAATGAATTCCAGGATTCATTCAAGTACTCCATTCTTAAAAAACACAATAATGAAAGGCTTACATATGAAATTTAGTAGTAACAACTTTGGGGTCAAACTCATAGTGATTTCTTTGGCAAAGCTTCCACTGACAACACTTGCATGTGATTTCAGTGGGTGTTCTGCTTGATAAAGGACTTTGGGATTGGCCCACACTCTGTATATTTAAGTCACCCCAGTCCCAGTATTATACAGCGCCAACCAGTCACAAAACCTAGCATTATTTAAACCATTTGCATGCCAGAATCTCCAATTGCAGGGTGCAAAAGCCAGCAGGAAGCACTGATCATTCCCTTAGTAGCAAACAGAAATGCAATCTTTTTTAGTTGGCTTTCTTATGATATCATTTACCTTCTATAATAGCAATTGCTTTTTTTAAAACATGGATTTGCACAGTATTCAATTCACCAGTTTCCCCATATAGATGTAAATTTACTGAAATAGCTGTTCACAGAATCCAAAGCCCAAGGGTGGAGACCTAAAAACAAATATATGTAGTTTAAGATCTTTTATATCCAGACATGATAAGAAATCCAGTTCTTTCCTAGTGAGCCGTAAAAGGAGAAGAATGGGAAAACTACAAGCAAGCAAACAACGACAAAAAATTATACATATTTTCCCCTATCCCCACAAAATTGCATGGATACTTTAATGCAATGACTTGACTAAAAGTTCCAAATGTTGGTTTTTCAAAGTATTTAGCCATATAAACTACCCTTTTGTTTCTGTTGGCTTCAAATATTCCTAGGCTCATGAATTCTTCCTTAGGTCTTATTATTCAAAAAAATACAGCCAACATTGCCTTTATGGAGCAAGAAAAATCTGAGTATCATTTTCCACTTAACTCTTCCAGATCTGCATAAAAGTGAAATCAGCAACAACGGTTTCAGGCCAGGTTTTCTAATCATTGCACCTAATCACTACAATTTTTAAGTATTTTATTTCCCAAGTAGTACCATCGAAAAATCTGTACAATTGCAATGCAAACTTAAATCACGAGAGTGATGTAGCACACACGCTAAAAATTTATAATGGTCTACATACTGAATAAGGAATAAACAAGCAGCAGCAGTAGGCAAGACTTACTGCCCTACTGAATGCCACAATCCCAGAAATATTTCAGAGCACTTATTTTTTTAATTCGAAAGACTTAACTAAGGCTTTATACTGATCTCCCACCTTCCAAATGCAAGTATTTCAGTGAATGTAGACTTCATTAGCACTTGGATGCTGTACTTTCACACTATCACAAAAGGAAACTTTATAATCATCACCTTCTTTATCTTTCAAGTATTTTTCCAGCTTTTTGTCCAGTTTCTCCAAACTGAGATATCAGTGACTAAACAAGCAATTCATTTCCAACCGATATTTTCCACTTATTTAACCTCACACTCAGGTGATAAATTTGCAGCGTCACTACTTCTACAGCAAGTCAATGACTTCATAGCCAACAGCTGCCAATCATTGTCTAAACAAGTCCATGAAAAAGCTGCTTCAAACACCAGCCATCCTAGCAGGAATAAGGACAAACAAAGCAGCGAGGTCTCCCCCCTTAAATACCACAGGTACACAATTTGCAGGTCTTTCCCTTCATTTCCCAAGACCTTCCTTCCTGTTGTGTTCTTCAGGAGCAGAAGAGCCAGGAGGAACTCCAGACGACTCCAAACAGAAACATATTTTCCCTTGCAAGCATCTAAGTTTCTCCACCCGAGCTGAGGAATTAATTCTGCAATGCAGCAGTGAAAATTTGCACGCTGCTATTTTTCTGAAGAAGTGCTGCCCATCCCAAGAATTCCTGGATGAAAAAACAGTATTCAAACTACAAAACCATAAGCTCACAAGTTGACTCTTTAGTCAAAGAAACAAGATTTCTTCCAACTTTAAGGAATGTGACAATAACAGCAAATCTGCCCCTGCCTGATAAGTGGCAGGCAATTCTCCATATAAGGTGAAAAATGTGCTAGTGCAGCTCATGCAACACTGCTAATTCCCTGCCTGTTCTCAATATTCAAGAACATAAATGAACATATAAATCAATTTTGTAAGTAAACCCTTCGCATGCTTACAGCTATAAACCATCTAGACCATGCTCAGCGCACAAGGAATTTTGAACTTAACCATTTAATCTTTTTTAAACATAGAGTGCATTTACGCTTGGTATGTATATTGCAGTAGCACATTAATTAGTGTAAATCTGAGCAGTCCCGGCTCCATTCAACTCCTAAATTCCCTTTACACGTTACCACTTCCCAGTCATCCCACACATTCTGGCCCCTGACTAACAAACTCACACATCGAGCACACCAGGAGAGCAACCAGGAGGGTGAGGAGGGAGCTGAGGGCTGGATGAAGGCCAGCAGCCTGACACAACCACTGCTCACTCCTGCACATCACAGAATGTTAGGGATTGGAAGGGACCTCAAAAGATCATCCAGTCCAATCCCCCCGCCATAGCAGGAACACCTAGATGAGGTTACATGCCCCAGGCTGGCCCATGGTATCACCAGGGTATCAGCACAGGACTACTGCTACTACTGTTCAGCATTTTATTAGCTCTGATCATCTAATACTCTCTACATAATAGCAATAGAAAAATAAGCAGCATTCATGAAATTGTCTGTGCAGTACAAGAAGCTTGCAAGGCATCACACGCTAAGACTTCTGTTGATCTTAATGGGCTCTATACCAAGCTGCAACAGCAGAGAAAAACTATATGACCCCTTCCCCACAAAGCAAGATAGAGTATTTGCAAAAAATGTATCAGACCTGGTAACGAAATCCACTTTGTTTTGAAATTAGACCCAAGCCCCATTTCTCTGTTTTTTGTTCGGACAAACTGCTTAACAAACCAGTGGGCACACCAATGAACTATAGTTGGTTTTTTTGTTTGCTTGTTTGGTTGGTTTTTTAAGGAATGAAATACCAGTGGTCAATGTCCTCAGCTGCATGTCCAGCTTTGGGGCTGGATTTTTCATAGGTGGGATTTAGTAGGCCGTGATGTCTGCTAAGAAGACAGCTTCCTTTGCTGAGGGTCAGGAAAAATGACAGCACTGAGGTAGGCAGGAGCATTGCTCACAGTTCTCCAACTATTGATTTAGTGGTGAGGAACAAATGTCAATGGATAATGTCTTCTTCCTGAAGAGTCCATCAGCAAACCTGAGGCCATAAGGCAGGGGTGACTATAAGAGTGTGTAAAAGACAGGAGACTCAGAAAAGGTCCCCAGGGTTCTTTCAGAAATCATTCAAAGCTGATTGGATTATCAGGAACACAAGACTTCTTAAAAACTAGTTGGCAATGGGGGGGAAAAAAAAAATATATATATATATAGAGAGAGAGAGAGATATTATTTTTTTTAAACCAAAATCCTGAAGTCCATGAACTACTCTGCAGAAGTTGTACTCTAGAAGTCAATGACTTGTAGGAGAGGAGAGGCAGAAAAGGAAAGCTTCCAAACACATTGCACATATACATATAAAATGTGGGTGGGGACAGTAGGAAAAAAGGAAAAAAAAGGTTCATTTTCTTTAACCTTCATAAAAAGGCATAGAAGATTTTTATTCAACTATTTTAGCAACAGAATTTTTTCTACATCAAAGAAAGAGCAGGTGATGGTTTCAGATTGCCAACACCTTCCTAGTTTATCTACATTCAGCCAGTCTGTAAAACTCCCAAGGCAAGAAAAAGTAAGATGACCTGCTGAGGAGACATCACAGACTGTTTCATTGCTAGTATAAATGTAACCTTCTATTGCGTCAAATACTTAACAGTCAAAAGGAGAACATGGCCAGGAAAGAAGAAATGAGTCTTTAGAATACATTAACTGTCCCAGTCAACAGGGATGAGAAGTGCAATCAGCACACAAGTTATATTAGTCTTTCACAGCTTTGCTTATTGCAGGTCCCATGAAGTTCAGGCTAATGGTCTGCAAAGACAGAGCACAACATTCTACAATATCACAAGTATTAAGAAACTCAGCAATCAGGGATGCGTGGCTACAGTGACTTATTCCAAGAGGTTTCTCTCCATCTTTTAAACAACAGCAAACAACTTGTCAAAACCCTTCCACTTTTCCTTTAAAACATTCACTGCCTTATCCAAAGGACCAGCTTCATGCACTAGGCAGTCCAGCTTCATCCTCTCCCTGTGGCAGTGCCCTGACGTACAAAAACTCTAGAACTGAGGGGGCTGAAAATGAAGAAAATAATCAATGTGTATTTATCAGATAATTACCCTGCACTTGGCTAACCACAGTGCTACTACTGGTGCTGGATTACTTCACTGCTTACTTTTAAGAAACATTCTGAAAATTTTGCATCCTATTATTGACCCTTTTTTTCCTATGATGACTTCAACATTTAATCAATTCTAATTATTAAAATGCTCAATCTAGTATACCTGGATTAGCAAGTAACTTGAAGGCATTACTTTGTTACTTGACAAATTCAGACTAACTTTCGAGATGTAACTTGTGGAACTCCACTTGAGGGAGCCCTAATGAGTCCAACAAAACCTCCCAAACAAAACAAAAAAGCCCAGCCTGATTGATGTGATCATGCCACATACACCTCACAACCTGTTTTTATTCCCATTTATGAAGCATTAAGAGCATGTTTCCTAATGCAGAAATTTGACCCCTCTGTGGTTTTGCGTTTCAGAAAAAGGCAAATATATAGTATAATAAAAATCTGTTAAAAACGTGAAAAAAATATATAGGAGGTTTGTACCAGATACCATTCCAACAATTTGCAAAATGGACTTCAATACAAAGACAGCCACTATCTCAATGGTTTCAAAGAATCATGAAGGTGCATGCAGCTTTAACAACAAATACCAAGAAACACATCCACAATCACGAAAAGAAAGGATGCATCAGGAAAACTTGATGGATGATAGATGAAGCTCCTTGATGGATGAACAGCATTGAGAGATTAATAGGCTTAATACATTTCTAGGAAACAGAAAGCAAAGGAGTCTACTCTAATTACAATACTTACTTGCCTGCAAAAGTACAAAACAAACCTATCAACAAGAACAACTAAACACTGAATGTGAAACACGTTTCTTTTTGCAACATATGCACAAAGTGTTTCAAAAAGACGGACCCAGTTTGAAATCATGGTACCTCTGCAACCACAAACCACACATGAATGAAACTCTTACCACTTGAAAGGCTGGGACTTAGTGTTTCAAATTATTACTGCTAAGATGCCTCATTAAAGCATTTGTAATCTTTTGTGTAATTGTAACATGTTGCCATCGCGAAACATGCTGCTTTGAAACTGGGTCCATCTTTTTGAGGCACCCTGTATAAAACCAAATGGGACTGCTAAACTGGATAACAAGCTGATATTCTTCTGTCACATGAGCTTTAAATCAGTGAGGCTAGTGAATGCAGACATAATCCCAGGCACAAGTCTGCCACCATCTAAAT
This sequence comes from Pampusana beccarii, assembly GCA_013399365.1. Lineage (NCBI taxonomy): Eukaryota > Metazoa > Chordata > Aves > Columbiformes > Columbidae > Pampusana > Pampusana beccarii. The sequence continues at coordinate 575,270 of VWYH01003690.1, read as the reverse complement.
CACTGGAAATACTGGCAAAATTAATGCTCAGTATATAATGGGTTCACTCAAACAACCGTTTCATTCAGCTGAAGACACTATTATAATTAAAAATATAAAAGGATGCATCAGAAAGAGTAGTTTTACGATGTGACAGGCAAAGTGTGTCAACATTTACTTAAGGATGATTGACTAAAAGGCTTTACCACAGCAAGAACTCCAAGGAATTAGCAACTTGCCTTCAGAGTGGTGACCTAGAGTCAAAGGCATCACTTCTTACTCCAAACCAGCTAGCGGACACAATCTTTACTCACTAAAAAAACTTCTCTAGAGGTTTCTGGCTGTTGGGAACTCCGTTCTGTTGTCTTTTCTTTGCATAGCACCTATTGCCTTACTATGTAAAGAAGTATAGCCTGTGAATTACTGTGAGGCAGCAAAGCACTACAGTGATACACACTTGGATTTTAGGATTCAAGTTATACTGCTGTGCTCTATAAAAGAAAAAAACAACAAAATCAGGAGAATTAACTCTACACATTACTTAATTCTTACAGAATGACTCTTTAAGCATGTTTACAGCCATTCACATCTAAGGCTTATTCTCATTTCCTGGAACCTTATCTAATCTGAATGCCATAGAGAAGTTTTTAGCGGTATATGAAGATGCATACAAATTAACCACACTCTATTCAGATGAAATAAAGTTGTAATTTTAATAGGGATGAAACTAGAGCTGTCAAATTATATCCAAAATAACAACAAAAATGCTGACCTTTTTGTAGAAAATTTACTCTCAAAGGAGCTATTATGTACCCTTAATTCAGAGAATAACTCTGACGTGGCATAGCACAAACATGCTTCCAGTCGACTGGCTTTTTATGCAGGGAATGCAAAAGGGAATGTCTTTTATCCATGTGATACCAAAGAACTCACATGGCTAAACCACAAACTGAGAGCTTAAGGTTCAGTGCTTAAAGCTTCGGAGATTTGGCTCTGATTCCAAAACCAGTCCAGAAAGCATAGCTGGAACCAGGGTAAGATACAGTAAATTTTGCTGTACCTTTACTGACATGGCTCCCCTCAAACTTCTTGTGAACTTTTGAGGACACCATTTAATCATTCCTATCTTTTCTCTGCAAGACTATATATTATATAGACCTTACATTATATTATATTGTATTATATTATATTGTATTATAAATGTGCATATATCAATAATACATACAATAATATGTCCAATAAGAAATATAATCAAATGCCAATAATGAATGGAAAAAACTTCACTCAAAACAATGACTAATAAATTATCAGTAATACTGTGTACTGTAATACTAAGTGCAATTTGGTAAATGATGTATTACAAATCCAGCTTCTACTAACAAAACCTCTACAGCAATTCTACAAAGCAATCTATAGAGAAGAATGGAAAAAGCCATCAGCAAAACATAATAGTTCCCCATAAAAAGGTCTTTGACTGAGGAAGATAACTGCACAGCAAGAACCTTCTCTCTCAAGAGGATATAGAAAATACAAGTGAACAAAAAGTTAATGTCAAGCTTCCATCCTGAGATCCAAAACCAGTTTGCTCCACATAGCTGCTTGAAGTATTTACCAAACATGTTTTATTTGGGAGACTGTCTTCCCTATAACATAGAAGTCCTAGTGAAACACTGCGAGAAATAAAAACAATGTCAGCATGCGGATCAGAGGAAATAAAGAACTGTTCCAAACCAAAGTAAATTGTTTTAAAAGAAACAAAATGTTTAAATGGGCTTATTGGTCAAGTACAGCTCAGAAACTGGAAAAATCTTTTATTATGATCTTGTGATGGGGAAAAAAATGTAGTAAAAGATAAGTATTTTAAAAAACTTGGACACTTTTTGTGATGATTCAGCCGTATTAGTTACTCTTCAGAGCTGGCAGGCTGAATATCTTAATTTCTACACCAGTTTTATACAAGTAAGAAGTAACCACTGATAAAGAATTGTCTCAGTGTGAATTTAGTAAATGGCAATATCTTTCCTCCTGTACGGTTGGGATTCAACGTTCATAAAGCGTAAGAGGACAAAAATAATTGACTAAAGGCAATTTTGAAAGCAGTGACAAGAGCCACACTTCACACTTGTTCTTAGCCCTTAATTCACACTGCCACTTACAAAACAAGGTTTAGTGAATGATCTATCAGTACTGGCCTTGGGTGACACTCCCTCCACACTTATAACTGTGCACATGGAGATCTTACAGGACATGTTCTCTAATAAAAACGTTGGCTCAGAGTTTTGACAGTGACAGCTTATCACAGATATTTTCACCCCAAGCATCATACCAACAAAAACCCAAATGTTTTATGGCCCTAAATCCCCTGTGTATCATTCCAGGAAACATTTCATCACAACGTAGCTGATGGCCAAATCTTGCAGCCAATCCTCATCCTGCCAGTGAAGAGCTGCCTCCCAGCAATGCATATTCTGATGTCCCTCACAGCCTGAATTTAAACATCTCTAGGGACTGGGCTCTCTTCCTTTCCCCAGAGAAATGCTCTACTCCTTCTGAGATCTAATCTGAACAAAAGCAAAAACGTCTTCACAGTCAAATTTGCTACTAAGCTTACTACTTCTAATTTTTACTATTTGTAACCCCTTGCATTGTCTAAAGTAACAGCCCCTTCTGGGCAATGGTTACAGCTTTCAGGTACGCCCATTAGTATGTCAGCTCTCTCCCCATGATCACTAAGCTAAGCTATTCCACATCTGCACCTCTGTTTACTCTACTTGAATCAGTCTTCAGTACACAATCATTTGTTACTCTCTTATAAACTCTCTCCAAAATACACACAATGTCCTAAACACCATAAATTTTTAGACTGCTGTGAACCGCCTGATAGTTCACATGTGTTATACTCCTTCCTACTGCCGCCATGCCCAGACCTGAAGGCAATAATCCAGATATAGCCCTGCAGCAACTGCGACAGACCAGCAGTGTTATCCCCTCCCTGATTTCTATAACTCAGTTTCTGGTGGTCAGCCAATGTTTCCATAAAACACCAATTTGCTATGCAAGAATATTCCATGTCTTTACAACCACTACCACCACCCCCTGCGCCTGCTCCTGTCTTCTCCTTCCTCCAATTACTCTCAACTGTCGCAGTACACCTCAAATTCAGCTCTGTCTCTTCAACACTGAGATCATTCTGAAGGATTCGCAGAGCATCTTGAACTGTTCACAAGTACTGATCTTTTTCCTCACTCCTCTCCAGAGCGATCTCGCGCTACTTTTGAAGAAGGCACTGGAGACCAGACGCATCCCTCCTTTGCCAACACAGAGGGCAACCAGTGCCTGGCGCTGGGATAACGCACAAAAGCTCTCTCGAAGTCTTGTCTAAAATGCTTTCTGACACCACGAAATTAATGAAATCTTTTCCATTACCAGCGGTAACGTGCGAAATCCAAGGCAGCAAAAAGGATCTGTGGCTTTATAATATGCAACTCAAAATATCTGCTGATGGTCATAAGACAGAAAGAATAAGCCAAAAAAACTGTATGATGTAGTCAGTTGGCAACTGGGGAAAATCACACACAAAATGAAATGCATTCAGCACTGTAAAAGCAGGGCTGTGGGAAATTGTTGGTTCTCCATATAAGGATCCAATATTTTTTCAATTTGCCAGCATAGCATAAAGCACATAAAATCTTAAAATAAAATTCTAAATGTTAACCATGAAGAACACTTTTTACAATATTTCTTAAGAATGTTAATTCTGTACACTCCTGAGTCCCCATTTTACAATTCGCAGCCAGCCTAAACGAAAAATAAGAATTTTTAAATTCTCCATATAAAAAGTCAACCACCTTTTTAATAGAGAGTTAGAAAAGCATAATTGAAAATTACTAACCTCAACACACTCATTAGTGACAAATCCTAACCCCAGTTAAACATGGCCCTAATAGGATTAAAAAGGCATGCAGGATGATGTATGCAGCCCTGGTATGTAAGAAAAGCCGAGGAAAAATCTGGATCCATCTGTAAAGCAGGGATCAGACAGAAAGCTCTGGGAGCAGCAGTAAGTCGGTGCCTGAGGTGCACACGCACCCTTCCCAGTACCTCCCTTCATTGCTGGAGCTAGCAATGCTACTGACAGGCACCCTCAGAACCACAGGAGCCGGGAACATGCCCCGCCGTCACCTGCAGATACCACTGCTGGGCCCAGAATCTGCAAGGACACTCAAGCTCCCCTGGGAAGGAAGCAGGCAACAGCAGGCCATGCACCTCAGAAGGTGTTTAATGGAGTTTAGCTGCCCTTTTCACAAATTTAATGGTCCTTCACCACTTCCCCTGCTGCAAAAAGCTCTTCAACAAGTGGGCAGTTTGGGCCACCACAGCTACAAAAATTGCACATACAGGTAAGTCAGACCCAGTCCAAGTTTCATGGTCTCCAGGTCCATTTGTGAGCATCAAAATCATTGAGCATGAGATTTCCTATTGATCACATGCCACTGGCTGCACATCTAAGGAGGCTCAGGAGGGCAAATAATTTTTTCCCAAGTCAGCTGTAAATTGGCTTCCTAAATTGTCTCCAGATCCTTTCCAGACAGCAGAATGGAAATAATTAGAGGTGGTTGGAAAATGGAATTTTTGTCCTGAGGGGAAAGTCTGATAGTCCTGTACTTATTTTTATCCTAATGCAGGCCAAAGTGTAAAAGCCTTAAAATATTTAGTAAAGAAAAATACTGCAAGACATTCTGATACATACTGAAGCAGCAACCTGAACACACTTTGACCTATTTTGCTGCTAGAGAAGAAGTCAAACAGAAAGCACCTTGAGTTTGATTACACCAGCGCTAGCTGGGGGTGAGGGGTATGAGACCTGACAGGCAATGCCACAGATGAACACACCCGGAATGGGATGCAGGGAAACCGTGGGAGGAGGAAACAGGCCAGAGAAGCTCTCAAAACCTGAGGGTGACCTGCAGCATCAGGGAAGGGCAACTGGCCCTGCTGTCTAAGGGCTAGACAGGGGTCAGGGTCAGTGGCCACCTCAGCAACACTGAAGGGCACAAGGGGTTATACACAGGCACCTTCCACATTTGGTAGTGCACCCCCAATGTGGCACAGCACTGAGCTGCTCCCTGGCCCCATCACGCCAAATCATTTCCAAAGCCTGGGAAGAAGCCACCACTGCGACTCCTGATGGACAAAGCTGCTCTCCTCTGGCAAGGGAAGCAGCCCCATCCCAAGTCACAAACCTGGATGGGGAGGACCAGGACAAGGTGGTGTTGCCTGGGCAAGGCTGAGGGCGCAGGGGTGGCTTTCCTAGCCTAGGCAACAGGGCACAGGAGCCACTGTCTCCATCCCTACAGCACCTCTCTACCCCAATGCAACTGGCACAAGAATAAGCCATTCCCTACATGGACTCACCACCAGCCCACAGAAATGACTTAGTTTCCTCCTTGAGATCCTTTCTGCCCCCCAAGACCACATGGCAGTCACTAGCACTGTTGACACAAGCTCTCTGCACAGCATCTCCTCTTCCTCTCAGTGAGTAAAAGACAGATTATATTATATTACCACATTAAATCAGGAACCACATTCAATCACTTCTCCATTCTTAATCTTCTGAATAAAAATTTAAATAACATGTTCTGGAGGTGCAGATAAGTAGGTTTTGCTCATTAAAAAAAAAATACACAAATAAACAACAACAACAACGTTTTAGTCAGCAGTGGTTCATTCTAAGATCTCCTGCTGCTTACCTTGCAGGCAACACTTGCCCACCACCTGCGTACGCACCAACTTCGCCACAGAGAGTAGTCCCAGAGCTGGGAGCTGAGACACCACGGGGAAATCTGCAGAGAAGTGATCTGTAGAAGTCATGCACAAACTACACACAAGAGTAGATGGCAGTGATTACCCTCAGCATCTCTTACGGAAAGGAAGAATACATCTTCCCTACTATTCTCCATGTACAGAACAATGTCTTCTGCTGCTTAACCAGAGGGACACTGTTGAACCAAGGCCCTAGGTAGCTCTTAAGTAAAACTCTTTTTTTCTTGACACCATGAAGATGGCTGCTTCATGCAAGTCATCCAAGTAGGATGCCTCATGGTAAAACCTTCAGCGCCACCACTCTGTTACGGGTCTTCTCTGAAGCTGTTTAGCCGACAGAGCTATGGAAATCCTGAGCAGATGAGAATTCTGCATCATCTGGTTCTTGGCTTCAACAGAATGCCCTTGACTAGTACTTCTGATGAGCATGACACCTCTGTCTGTAACTTGCCATGATTCCCTCAATGGAACTTTCCACTGTACAACTAACGAGCCCTCCTTGGCATCTCTTCCTTTTCAAGTCATCTGGCAACTATTTCCAGAGGAACCTGCAATATGTTGTCTAAGCACAACTAAAGCAGACAGGGCCTGAAGCACAAAACGGCAAGACATGGACACCAGAAAAAACACTTATCTTTCTCCAAAAGCTCTCTCCAAGACCAACTAAGGCAGTGGGAAAGACAAAGGACTATTTGGTTGCAGATGGGGAAGGGAGTGATTGCACTGGGCAAGGTCCAAAGGCTTTGCCTCTCCTAACCTTCCCACATGGAAATGCTGCTTCCAAGCAGCTTTATACTGAAGAGTCTACAGGTACAGGGCTCAAAAGAAGAGGGGGGGGGGGGGGAAAAAGAGCTTTGATGAAAAAGGTGAAACACTGTCCAGAAAACGTCTTTCGGTGTTTTGGACTTAGATGGCCACCAAACCAAGAACTAATTGCTTCTTCCTCTTTTACTATTTCTATGCTTTGGGGAAAGCTTTGCAAGGTTTTAAAAAAAAAAAAAAAAGAAATCAGTTAACAACTTTAAAGACAGCCAAAGAGAGGCAAGATACAAAACGACACCAGTTTCCTTTCATCAAAGATGCAGATTCACAGGATATTTCTATAGGTTATGATGTTGACAGGTTCAAACTTGTTCAGAACAGACACAAGGAATCCCTGCCCACACTCAGAGATAACCAAAAGTCTTTTGAACACTTAGCATGGCTCTGGGCCAAACTAATAAACTCTGCAGAGCCGCAGGGACATCACCTTTAGCTCTGTGCCATTACCTTGGGCTCGGCACATGCTGGCAAAGTTCACAGTGTTTTGTGCTGGCTCAGAGTTCATTCCTGGCTGCCTTTAGTGCAACATGCAGAGGGAGCTGCTGTCACACTCGCAGCTTTGTCTTCAAGTCTTGACTTCAGTCTTGGGGCCATTCACACCCATTATCAACCCAACAAAAACCATTCCAGGCCAGTTTTCAACTCAAGAGTCAATGTTCGACACAGAAACAAAGTTTTTCACCTGAAGGTGATGAAAAGCCTTGAAACAGGAGTCTAACTAAACCAATACATTTGACTTTAGCTTTGAATTATTAATACACTGTTTTACAACAGCTTTTCTACTGAACCTTAGGAATTTACACATTTAAGCAAGACTTCTTAAACAAAACAGCATTTTTATCCAAGTGTTTCTTTGGAAATACTTCCTCAGCTCTCCAAGCAGGACATTTGTTTAGTGAGTTGGGTGGGGGAACAGAAGAAGGGACGATGAGACTTAGGCCATGTTTACGGCCAGTAGAGCTGCCAGGCTTCTATCCAGCTTTAAGACTTACAGCCTTTGAAAGCCCTTGTGTCTGGTCTTTGACTTAAAAATGACATCTCTACAGACAGACGAGGGGTATGGGACTGTAAAACTAAAGCATATTTTCTTAACACTGCTCCAGAAATATCCTCTGCTAAACATGTAACAGATGCATGTTCCTCATTAAAAAAGTGTTGCTATACATTATGTCTTGGCTGTAGACAGATTCTGGCAAAGCCTGATACACTGTGGACATATAATTCATGTGTATAGTATGTGAACTCTGCACCCTGCTTCTCAACCTGTTGAGGTCCTGCTGCGGATCTCAGGCTGTGGAAATAGGAGTGAGGGGAAAAAGCTTCTAGACATGGAGGACCAGCGTGAGGGTGATGCTGTAAACTGAGAAAACATCCATTCAAAGCTTTGTAACATACTTTTCCCCAACACCATCCCCAGGCACCCAGCTTTTATTCCCACATGTGTCATGAACTGGAAAAGCAGCACCAGTTCCAGCTACCTTTCTTTGAGAGGAAAAAGAAATCATCACTTCATGGTGACCATTTTGTTCCTTGAGTCATCTCTCACCTTTTGTTGAAATTTAACTTTTGGGTTCTTGGAAGGATAGGTCCTAATGGTGAATTACAATATTTTTTTGGCTGATTGGTGCTTAAAACCAGCCCATGCTAAGCATAACTTCATAATCCACAGGGGAGACCCTCAGTTTTATTCCTTGCCTGGTATTCAGACTTCCATTTAATTACTAGTTACTTAGATTTATAGGCAGATTTGCTAAAAACAGTGACTCTCTGTGTGCAGACAATAACCTTTTGATGGGTATGGTAGTAAAACTGAAATTCCTATCTAAACAGGACCAAATTTTAAAAGTAGCTGGTGTAGCTCTCTAATGAAATTGGCAGCACTGTGTGGGTACTTTGTCTTGGAGAATGCTAAATGGTGCATAGCCAGCATTTGCTCCATAAACTGTCAAACAAGAGAACCGCAACTGTTCGGTGATTTGTTTTTCTAATGTAGTTCTCCGCTATGGGAAATGTCTTTTCCATGACCAAATGTAGAAGCTGTCAGGATCCAAAAGAAATACAGAGAAGGATGATGTCTAGAAGGTGTCTCCCAACAGAGTAAAAAGGTGAGGGAAAACATTTCTCAAAAGACCCTAGGGTTTGGTACGGTTATGAAAAAGCACAACGCTTAGGAAAGAACTACTTTAGGGATGCTAACATTAATTGCCAAGCATCAGTTATGCTACTGTAACACCCAAGTCTGTCTTTTCCTTCGTTAGGCAGTACTGATGATAAAATTGTTGCATAACTCAACAGAAAGATTAAACAATGACACATGCATCTGGCAACTTTCTTCTGAGGGCCTTCTACTACTTTACAAAACGAAGCAGACCTCATCACCTTCATCAGGTAGAAAACACTAACACCCACCTTTGATTATGACAGAAACAAACACCCTGCAAGTAAGTGACACCTGAGTTACAGCTCAGTAAATAAAGTGGTACAGAAGCACTGATCCCAGTTTCCTATTTTGTTCTATATTCCTTTTGTCATTTCATTGCAGTTTTAAGTTCCTGTCAGTACCCCAGACAACAACAAATCAGTTTTGTTCATAACGACAGGTCAAAAGAGAAGTCTTTCCTGCTGCTGAAAGGATGTTCCCAATTCAGATTTTAAAATCAACTGATATGGACTGACTATTTCAAATAGATCTTCTGGTGAAGTCCCTCAATAATGGAAAAAGCAGCACAGCTCTCATTTTTCCTACTTCTGTCTGGACCAGGTAAAAAGCAAGAAAAAAAAACCAAAACCCACACAACACAGATTTCATCATCTGAATTCAAACTTCATGTAGCCTGGTCCTTAAAAAGACACACTGCATTTAGGTATTTGTGATGGTTATTAAGGGGTTGATTCTGGAGAAGTAATCAGATACACAGTGTTTTTACCAGGGTTCAGGCTTCCACAATACCCAGTGAAATAATCAAGGAAACCCTGAACAGACTGCAAGACTCCTCTGTATGTGTAGATACTTCCCAGTGGTGCAATTGCAGCTGTTAATTAGGCCTTGCTGCTATCTGTTGCACACTTTCAAGTGGCTGATAGTTAGTTGCCCACTACCCTACAATTTCCCTGCCTGCTGCCAGACTAGGAACCGGTTGTTCATAACAAGAGCAAAGGTAAGACAAAGCTACTGTGAGGAATTTGAGAGCTATTAGCTATAATACATCAACTGCAACAAATCTGCTCAACAAGAAGGGAGTGTCAACACGCCTCAGTAGCCTATTGCCAAGAATCAAAGTTCACATCATTTTATGTCCCTGAAATGTCAAGTCAATGGCAAATTTAAAAATAATCGTTTTATCACTTTGCCAGTCATAACATGAATCTTAATCTAAGTGACCTTGACCTGGCTTGAGACAAGGAAGTCACAGAAGCAGAGAAAACCAGAAGCCTACAGAGTAATTACAAAACATAAAAATCACAGCCATGATATGACATGCTAAAACTCTGCTCAATCCCTATTACCAATTGCAACCTATATTATCTTTGGGGGCTATTTCTAGATTAAGCTGCCTCCTAGCAGCATCTTCTTTTATCAAATATCCAATGCATTACTGGCATTCTATAAACAGATAAAACCTTACAGAGGGGAGAATATTGCAAGTGTTGTGCAGATATTTCCCTTTGTTGCTGTTAACCACCGGATTGTGATACAACTTAAAAATTGTCCCCTAATTCAGAACTCTATGAGCCTCATGTGCTTAGTTAAGGAAAAGTTTTTTTTATTTTCAGCAACAAAAATTATTCTCTCAAACAAAAAATACCAAAAGAGGGGAAAAGATTCATAGCACGACCATGAACATGAGGTTGTGAAAACCCAGACAAAGAGGGATATTGGGTTTTTTTGTGTTTTGTATTTTAAAAAAGTCTGCATAAGTAATTACACTCTCTCCCTATATATATATATATATATAAAAGTAAAAACCCTATAATTATAGGAACTTAGCTTTTCAGGTGCTATTTGTGCTTTGTGATAATGAAAGAGCATAACAGCACTTAGCACCATTTAACATTTCCCCATTTGCAAAGGATTTTGCAGGTACAGTATGCCAAACAGGGACCACATAAATAGTTAGACTGAAACCATGGTTGTCAGGTGACACTGATTTATTTTGTCAGTGAAAATGAATCTCAAACAAGCAGCAACATATCTGTTACACCATCGGTTTCTGGCTTTAGCACCAGTGCCATCGCAACTGGAACTTCAAAGCTTGCATGCGAAAACCATTATGCAGTTAAATGAGCAAGTGCACTCCTCCTACAGATATAATTAACTGCTATCATTTTTGAGAAGCAAAGTGTTAGAAAAACTTGCTGGGCTCCCAGTGACAATATGCCCTCTTGCTTGCATGAATGTAGCAGGCTCTCCTTCCCTTTTCTGGCACTTTTCTCAACAGCTGAGTTGAAGGTAACACAGAGAATAAAAAGCAGGGTTAGGCATCTCCCATATACCATATTTATTTACCAGCCAGCTGAACACAACAGACAACTAGAGGGGACTGTAGAGCTGGTCAATACATTTGCTGGCTAACTGGAGACAAAAGCTCGTGAAAGGAGAATCCCTTCAAACTGGATCCAATTGTGCCTCCAGGTGAGAAGCAGGATAGAGGTGAACATCAGTCTGTATACACCTTGGAAGAAGTGTGAGGATCAAATTAATAAGACCCTTTGTGACACAATGAGAATCACTTTAGAAAGCTCACATTCAGACCAAGTCAAACCCAACACAGGCATGTATTCATTGATGACTTCAACTTAATTAGTTTAGACTGAAATGCCTGAAACTAAGCAATGTGTTACTTAACTGAAAATGTGAACATCCTTAAGCAAAGATTTTCCCCCCAGAGACCTGATAATATATATACACAAAATATAAATAAAACATTTCAGTTCAAATAAAACATTCCTGTTGGTTTAAAACCACAGAAAAAAAGTAAATTATTTTAGCAGTTTCTTTTTTCAAACAAGATGCCTTGCAGTCAGTTGGTAAAGCTTGAAAGCTTATAATTACTTAACAAGCTTTGTATTCCAAACAATGGTATCTTAATGGTTCAAGTTTCTCTTCTTTTTGCTGTCGTATATACAATGATCACACAAGTTAATTATAGGGAGTTAACACTGCCAAATATCTCACACTAGAATTGTGATATCGTTCAATTAGAAATCACGACAATTATACGCCAATTATTGGTACCACTACCACGTTAAAGTGTGATCTCTCTGTATCTACAGGCAAGTCTCATCTATAAGCACACAAGATAAAATTTCCACCAGCTGGCCCAAAGGAACACTCTGTGGCACGAGCACAGCTACACCAACATCAGCTCCAGATCCGGGACTCAGTCTTTCCACAGTACACTGGATTCTTGAACTAGAATGAGAGGTAAATGTCCTGGTTTTACAGAGCTGCATCTAGTGTTTCCTTTTGAAAGTCATTTTATTAATATTGTGGTGCTTCATAAAGGAAACTAATTCCACATATGGTTAAGGCACATAAACATGCCTCCTACCTCTGAAGTTTTTAAGAGCATTTTCAAGTGACTAACGTCAAAACAAGTCAGCAATTTAAACTTTACAGCATCAACTGAAGACAATATTTCGGCATCTAAGTAGCCAAACTCCTCACAGTGTCCCTGCAGAACACATCTATAACTCTCATTTCTATACTCAGAGAAGATGCACAGAGCCTTTTGAATGACAATGATGCAATCTAAATGATTTAATTAGAATAATATGCTCTAGTCCTTGGCCCCTCTCTTGCTATAAAGTAGGAATTTCCTTTGGGCAGGCACTGCACACAAGCCAAACTGCAACTGCTCTTCCCGGCTCCAAAAAATATAGCCTTACTTCCCACTTCTGTGAGACACCAGAAGGCCTGCTAACTTCTTTGACATGTCTCCTTTCTTCTCCAAGTCTAAATCCATCCTAAAAGCACAAGGAAAACAGAAGCAGTTGTTCCTATGATAAAGAGTTTAAAACAATGAGGGCTACTACAAAGCATGCATGTTTGTACTGCCTTCTGATTTACAAGACCAGAAGTTCATTTCTTCTCCCAATATGGTTTTTCTTTTTTTAATTAAGGGACTTTAAAATCCGAGTCTATTTTTTCCTCAAGAAGGCATGGGAGAAAAAGACAAGACAGACTCTATTGCCACCTCAAATTTATCTCAAACACCATACTTCGGAAAGATTGGTTTCTCTAAAACCCAATACCAGTATCTTTTTTAAAATTTATTTACAGTAGAAAACTATTCTATACAACCTTTCCTCTACAGTGCTTTAATATAGAGAGCCACAAAGTTAAAATCAACTTATTTCACTTCCAAAAAACAGTAAGAAGAAAAAAAAAAAAAGCAAGCAGCAAGAACAGTTTTCTTGCTTTTAATTTTTTATTAATAATTCAGATAAATTAATTTATTTACACAAGAGAAAAAGTTGCTGAATTGAGTAAGCAGCAAATTTCTGCAACTGACTTCAGTGGAGCCCCAATTAATACCCTCAAAGAGAACACTTGTCTTCTCCTTCCTAACTGGAGATAAGAAGTTCACTGCTAAATTGCTTCCTAGAGACATTTGACTAAAACTATTTTCCTCCAGGCAAGAAGTAAACATCTATAAACATTTCATACTAACATGGCAAAGCAAAAAAAAAAAAAAAAAAAAACACCAAAAAAAACCACAAAAAGAAACCACCACAGACTAAGCACTATTAACATGCGCTTTTTTCCTTCATGATATTTATAAGAAACAGGCAGCAATGCACGCCACAAGGCCGGGATCGCATCAGACAAAGCAAGGCCCTGTCTAGACAGGCAAAAGTTATCACCATCAGCAAGCATGGTTGAAGAACTCCATTAAGACGCAGGCCAGAAAGTAGGAAACCACATTGGCAAACGACGCAGCACAACCAGGTGACAAAGCAGTCCAGGGGCCTCCCGGCACCTCCACAACCAAGGCTCTCCTCCGGTCACTGGCAGGCCGGCATGTCGCAGCAGCGCTCCCTCATCACCACTGAGCTTGACAGACCATCGACAAGCTAACAGTGGGAAACTGTGCAACCCCACAGCTCTCTGGCCCAGCCACAGTCACAGCATCACACAGGGCAAAGGAGCTCACAGGTGAGCAAAGAGGAGCCAGAGTGCTATTCCATGATGCTGAGCCCAGGCACCAGGCTGACCCAGTCCCAAAGGTACCAAGGGCCCACAACAGAGAAGACACTGTTTACTCAGCAGGTGAGCAGCTGGTTGAGGGGTTTATTCTCACCCTTAATCCCTTGGAATTATACCACTTTTGTTTGCAGAGAAACATGCTTCCCTGATGTTAAGAATATAAGCACATATACCCTAGAAATAAGAAACCCTACACTAAAGAAAGAAAAAAAAAAGAAAAAAAAACTAGACAAACCATGAAAGGAATGAAAAATTAAAGATGAGTGATAAGAATTACATCTAAGCAAACTTGCTTCCTTTGCTGTGATCCTGCCCATGATCTCAAAAAATTTAAGGCTTCTCAATATCCCCTGTTTGATTTGCAAACTGCCTATCATAGCATATTTGATTCAGTGGTAAATGGGATGAAACAACAACAACAACAAAAAAACCAAACAAACCACCACACATGCAATTTATTACTCTTATTTTATTACTCTTCTTCAAATAATTGATTTTAAAATAAACAAAGAAATAGACAAATCTAAAGAGAGAAAGGAGGAAATGAGATGACCTAGGAAATCGTTATCTCAATGTCTCCAGACAGTAGGAGCACTTCTAAATCCAGACACTCCGACATTAAACCATGGCCCACAAGAAAGAGAAACAAAGCTCAGAAAAGTGCTCATATTTTAATTGCCACCAACAGTAAAACCTATTTTCAGCTATGCTATCCCAAGCAACAAGCTACAAGCTTTACAACTGCTATTAAAGGTCTCACAAACCATTTGCTGAAGAGGAGTAAGCATATACTTCTGTGGTTACACAATACGACACATATGCTTTTGGGAGGGGAGAGGAAGCTATAAACTATCCACAGTCCACACGGGAAAATCTTTCATCTTTGAATCAAGAACAAGCTTCATAATAAATTCCTACGCTATTGTATTCTATAATCTCATTGGTAGCATCTGTCCAAGCCTTTCCAGTGCATTACTTTGTGTCACTGCAATTTAGTTGACAGAGGGGGAAAAAAAAAATCCCACAGAGAATGACAGCATATGTATAACCAGTTTCAAGTTTTCTATTCCATTGTATTACTCTTAATATTATTACCATCATTCCATTTTCAGAAGCAACAAACGTCACTTCGGCACTGTCAGGATCTTGCCTTTGTCGCTAAATGGTACGGCAACCCTGCTCATCTATAAGGGTGTTTCACAGCAGCATGAAGGATCCTTGCTGATGTGCCTGTGCATTACCAAACACAAGATCTGAGATGAATTTGTCACTGCAAACACAAGTAGACAGCGTGGGGACCTCATCAGTGCACAGTTAGTGGGCAGGGCACCCACATCACCCTCTGCAGGCATCTCACTGAAGGTTCAGTGATGCCTTCAGCAGAGTTTATTGGTTAATGCCACCAGCTGAACTCAGATCTGGCTAAAAATACAAGTTTTGGAAACATGTCCGCTATTAAAAACAAACAACAAATAGTCCTTCAACCAATTCACAGCCCCATGATGAGATGCTCCATGACCCAAGGGGAAGAGTGCCCAAACACCACAAATCAATACCATCAAGCTCTGTATGCAAACATATGGCCTACCCCTCTTCTGTAGGTAAGAAGTAATAAGAAGTAATTATCATTTGCACTTGCAGCAACAGTTATTACTTCCAGATAGTCAGAATACTTACAGCAGGGATCTAATATAAGACAGTGAGTGTTCCCCAGGACCTAAGCACCAAATGAGTACCTTTTGCCAGCTTTTCAAGGGCCTGCAATAAGGGAATGAAAGAAGCAACTGCACTATCAACATCATCTAAAACTACGCTGCACTAAAAGGGGCCATCTCCCAGCACCCTCCATCTCTGGCCATAGATTTCCACTTCCTCCCTTCAGGCCACACTATTACAAGTGTTGAAACAGCAGCAGTTCAGTCAGTATACTGATGGTTTTTTTAGTTCTGAACACTAGTTTTCAGCCTGATTGTTGGACTTGTGCTGGCTCAAGTGGATGAGTCAGACCAGAGACATGTTGGGATAGCGTCACCAGGAAGGGAAAGGACAGATTCCACATCTTCTGCTGCAGCAATGACTTTCCTGCCTTATGCTGGAAACAAGTTTCTACTTTTCAACTAGCTCCAGGATTGAGAAACACATACAGCTTATTTCACCAAGCAGATCAGCACCCATTGCTGTCACAAGCCCATGTGATAATTACTTATTACTAGAATACAAGTGTCATGACAGCCTGTAGAACTTCTGGCTCACCCTAGATGGACACACTGTGAAGAACAGCAAAAACCTGCAAGAGCTTACAAACTCACACAGCTTTTATAAAACACTGCACATTGTGCTGTGCTATCTATGGTGTTTACTGTTGTCCAAAGCAACAATTATGCAAACACTTGGGCACTTGCTTAATTTTTCTGTTACAAACTACTCCATTACAATTAATGGATTAATTTGCAAAGGCTCATTTTTACCCAGGGAGGGAAGACTCCTGGGGCTACGTGCACAATCCCTGGAACAGCTCCTAGGGGAGGCAGGGGAGAGGCAGCTGGGAGCACCTACAGTCACACTACAGCTCCAGAAGCAGTTTTGGCAGCGATATCAAGTTTTGCCAGCTTAAAAAAGCAGCCTTACCTTCCCCACACCCTCTTCCCTCTTCTCTTACTCCCCAGTGAACCAAATCATGGAACTGATCCAGGTTAAAATTAAATCTGGTTTTTGCTCAGTGCCTAGATCCAGTTCACCGCAGGGCAGCATAAGCATTCATGCTGGTATGAACAGGGGAAAGACGCAGAGGTAGGCAGAGGCTGCCAGGGCAACACCAGCTTCAACCACCCAAAGTACAACCATACTCCAACATTGTATTTTCAGCACTGCTACACCCATCTGACTGTCACTGACAGCGAAGTGATAAGGGTAGTTCTCCCTCCTTGCATCTCCCTGCCCTCTCCCCAGGGCACCGGGGCTCAGCAGTTTTCCCAGACCCTGCTCTGGGAAGCCAAAGCAGAAAAAAAACTCCTGCAAAAAATGCTCAGGCTAGGTTAGGTTTTTGCTACACTGGCTCCCTGAGCTGGCCTTCCACCAGTCAGATGAACTGGAACAAAGGAGGAGGTGTGATGGGACCATAGCAGTTCATCCTAGTGCAAAGGAATCCAGAGCAAGATGTCTGTATTTCCTCCAGCTACAGACAGCAAGCTTCTCCAGGACCAGCCGATGCCTCCCAGAGGGACCGGTCACAAAGTAAACCCAAATACACAGATAAATATTTGTAGGATTTTAAGTTTCACTCATGCCAAAACCCCAGAAGGACATTAAGTTAGATTAAAAAAAAGGTCATACAAAGTACCAGTTTCCTTTCACATTATTTGCATATACAAAGATCCCAAGGGTGTCAGTGGGATTTTCTTGTACAGTTTTACTAAAACCTGATTAGAGAAAATGACCATTAATCCCACTGTTAACTTAAACCAAAATGTTAAATTAATTTCAGTGGGAGTTCTGGATGTGTAGGGAACCTAGCACAGCACCCTGAGGATTCATACGTGCAGCTCTCTTGGGAAACGACAAAAGCCCTGCAGACATATAAAAAGGCAAAATTTACTCCACGTTATTAAAACTTAGTACAAAAATTATCTTCATCAAGCCTACTTCACCAGACTTACAACTATTTCTGCAAGCCTGAGCTTTTAAAATTGCTAACTACACTATTTCCCTCTTTACCTCTTATTTTGAAAGCTCATCCTCCAACCATCTTTCAACCAACATCTACAGCGGCAAACCTTTCCATTTTGCTAAAAATTTGACCCGTGTTTTCTCAAACTGTTGAGCCCTGTGTTGCAACGACTACCTCTGACAGAGCCAGGTTTCCCAGCAAACACTTGTTGAAGAGCCGGGCACAGACACACACGGCAGCTGCCAGACCGGCTGCAGGGGCTCTGGAGGAGCCCAAGTGCCCCGCGTCTCGCTGATGGGCACCGGCCCCAGCACCTGGGGCGGGGAGAGCGCCGGGAGCCGAGGACCCGGGCGGCCGCTGCTCGGCAGCCCCGCTGGCTGCCCGGCTCCGCGGAGCCGCCCCAGCTGCACCTCGGGGCAGCCGCCCCGCCGAGTCCTGTGCGCGGCGCGGACCCGTGCGCGGCCGCGGTTCTTTGTTCGGCGGCGCCAGAAGCCGGAGCGGCCGCGCCCCGCGGAGCCAGGCAGGACGCGGCTCAACTCCGGGAGCGCCGGCGGTGGGACCCGCCGGACAGGGCTCCGGGAGCCCGCGGAGCCGGGCGGCGGCCAGACCCCGTCCCGCGGTTGCGGAGCCGGCGTCTCCTGGCCGCACAGACAAACAGCAGAGGACAGGTTTCAACACACGCACGCACACAGACACACGGTAGCTCCTGCCGGGGGCTGGCGCCCGGCCGCCCTCCGCCTTACCTGTCCGCGGGCGCGGAGCGCCGCAGCCCTGAGGACTTTGTCTCCACGACGCGCCCGGCTCCCGAGCGGACAAGTTTCTGCCCCTACTTCGCCGCTCGCACCGGCGCTTCCCCCGCCCTCCCCTTCCCTCCCTCCGCAGGGGCGGCGGCCCGCAGCGCAGCGCTGCCTGACCCCGCCCCGCGGCTCCTCCGGGCTGCGGCCGAGCCGGGCTGGGGGCGCGCAGCGGAGCGCCCGAGCGGCGGGGGCGGCAGGTACGGCCCGGCAAGCAGCGGGGCTGCCGGGCTGGCCGGTGTGCCCGCTCTGGCAGTGCCCAGGGAAGGGCTGGGGCTGCTCACCTGTACCCGCCTGGTCCCTGCGAAGGGTGCAGGATCTGGGCGTTGTGCCCCATCCTCCTCCGTTTGCCAGAGCAAGGCCTCCTCTGTTTTAGCCTTCGTTTATTTACAAACTTACTGTAATTTACCTACCCGGTTAATACAGCAGCAGGAGAAATTAAACCCAAGAGGTACCTCACACCTCTTGGGTTTTTCCCTACACAGACTTTTAATGGAAACCACCTGGGAGAGCTCTTCCAAGAGAGGCTCCGCACCAGAACAAACTGCAAACTCCCACAGCACAGCTGCAATTCTTGCAGCTATTTAGAAAAGCTGTGGCAGGCTGCTGCCCTTGTGAAGCTGAGTTTTAAAAGCACAGAGAAGGCACATCATCTGCAATTTTCTCCTGTGTTCAGCTCTTCTAATGTATTTGTTACTACTATTGCACTGTGCAAGCACAGTTCACTTGCATGTTGTTTTACGTAATTAACCTTTCTTATGTTGGTAGCCCTGTCATTCTTTCCCCAGGGTAGTTGTGAGCTTGGGGAGAAGGCCTTTATTTTGGGATAGTCAGTTGGTTGGTCGGTTGTCTTTTTTCCCCTGACAATTTTTGTTTGGATTTATTTGGTTTTGCTTACTGATCTTCAGTTTAAAAAAATACCTACTAAAAGTCATACTTATCTGCTCTGCTGTGCATCTGTGAGTTCTAATCCTGAAACGAGACCTGACTGCAGTTGCTTCACTCCAGGTTGCTCAGCCAGCATACATAACAGGAGAAATGCAAGAGTGTAAAGGACCAGCGCGTTTGTCATCAAAAGACTAGATCAAGAAATGTTCTTTGCAATGGAGAACAATGTGGTGATCATTGTGGTCTGTACCACAGCTGGCTCTTAAAGTTTTGTCTCTTCCCCAGGCAGGCTATACCTGATCTGCAGAGAGGTCCATTGCATCAGAGTAGGAAAACCGAGTAGAAGTGAATCTCTATAGCAGGCTGAAGTGAGAAGCAGAGGACATATGTTCCTGGGAGGCTCAGCTTCTTAGACAATATACGTTTGTTGGAGTTTTCTGTTGGCTTCCTGCCTGCAATTTCATTTCTGTAATCTAGTGAGAGATAGAGTCATCAGAATCATGGCCTGTCAGGAGAGAAGAGACTCTTCAGGCCAAGTGCTTTCTGTCAGAAAAAACTACCTGTACGTAGTAGGACGCTTAAGTGTATTGTCATCGAGGGATGCTAACAGCACTCCTGCCCCACAGACTAGCTTAGCCAGTTGTGGTTATGACATTTGAATGAAGAAATCTGTACAGTGCCTATGAAATCTTTAAATGTAAGGCACTGAGTAGTTTTAAGACTAAAATGAGTGGTGTCTCCCACAGGTATGGTTTCTCCTACTGAACTTACAGAGACAATTTAAGCAAGGTGTACAGTCTAGAGAACTAGGAATATACTTGAAGCTATCACTACTGATGGAAGGAAGCATAGGAACATTGCAAAACTATTAGAGCATAAGCATTTTTCATAATCAGGCAAATATCAGTTAAAAATTAGGCTCTTTCATTGTGCTTAAGGTAAACATTTAGAAAATAAAATGGAACAGACTTTCCAGCATAGGATGGAAAGAGTCCGCTGAAGGTTATGCAGAGGAGCCACCAGCACTGTGTCCTGGTTTAACCAACGTCTCCATGGACAGGGGTCTCTGTTACATGATTAGGACACTTAGTTTGGAATTGAGGTGTCCACCCTGTTCCACATCACCTTCTCCTGCCTGGGGATGTTTTTTCTCCTTTATATGCTTGTAATTCGAATATTGCTTTGCCTATGAGCAACACCCCTCAATAAAGACTCAAGGGCCGGGCCTTCAGATGGTGTCTGTGGTGCCGGCTCTATGAGCTGAGCAAGAGACGGAGCAGAACAGACCCCTGGAGGCTGTTGGAAACAATCAGTGGCATTACCACTAACATGGCATATGAAAAAGTCATACAAAAAGTCATATGGAAGCCCTTAAAAGCTATTTGTTCTTCAACAGCTAGCTCTTGAACTTTCAGGATCACGCCAGGGTTGTGATTCTGATTTATTTTTTGCAGGCCTGAGAGCTAACTACATACTTTTAAAAAGAAATGGAATCTTGAATTTGTCTCATATTCAAATGACCTCTGGAACCAGGGATTTGAAAACAAACTGGATATCCTGAAAAATACTAATGTCTGTGGTGTTGCTAGTACTGCGAAAGTGATGATGGAGGCATTAATGCCCCACTGAGCCCTACAGCACTGTAACAGATTGTGTTTATAGTAAACTCATATTAGTAGTAAATCCAGTTTGTAGTGTACTCCAGGGAGGAAGATCTTTACATATGCAAAGTGCTGAACCAGTTGCCTATCAAAAAAGACACAAGAAAGGTTCATACCAGAAGCCTTCATCTGCTGTGACAAATATTTAAAGCTAGTATCACCATCAAATGCTACACACTGTAAATTTACTCGTAAGACCACCATTAAAATTCTTGAAAACATTACAAAATAGTATATCCCTTGCAGACTCACATATTATGATGTTTTGCAGTCTCAGGCCCAGACCTTACCTCACGACTCACTCAAGTAAAACAAATTGAAGCAAATGGGAATTTGGCAGGAAAAAAGAGATGGGAGAAAATAAAAATAGGGATAGAAATGCCCTGGTCTTTTAAGGCAGTTTGGTTCCTTATGCAGACCCCAGGTTTGCTGTTCTGAGCTTAATTCTCATGTCAGATTACCGAAGGACTTCCGATGGGCCTTTACCCGACAGCGTCCTGGCTAAGTAGGCTTTAGGAAACGCCATCTGTGACTGTTCCTCATGCACACCAGGTTCCCAACGTAGACAATAAAGTGCTATTTTTGTAAGAATATCCAGTTCCCCCTTTGCCCCCTGTATATATCACACCCAAGGAACCATTGCGTTAGATGTTTCTTCAATCTTAAATGCTTTAATCCTCCTCCTTTTGGTTTGCTGTGGAGCAGCGTGTCTGACTGAGACAGTGCTTGCGTGGATTTTCTCTCAGTGGTTGGTGTTCCTGCTTGTCCTCCACATGTCTCTCTCTCCCTTTTAAGTAGTGAAATCCTTTATCTGTCCCCTCCTGACCTCCCTGCATGTCTGGTTTCTGGGCATCTGCTTTACTTTTGTTCTCTGCCCTCCAGTAGCCGTCTTTGTCCCATCCAGCCACGACGACTGGTCATCAGTTGGTCTGCCTCTCCCTCATCCCATGGGGGCTTCTGGGTCCCCTCATCTCCAGCACCAGAGGTACAGATGCTGGAGATGGCCATTCCCTAAATTTCAACTCACAAACTCATGCTATTCTGCCAGTCAGGAGCCTGGGACTCCTTAAATATTCGGTATCACTTCTGTCCCACCTGCTCTTGCCATCAACACAGTATGGAAGCATACAGACAATTTCTAGCTCTGCTATTGGAAAATTATACGCATGATGCAAATTATCAGATGGCCAATGCTGAATAACCTCTGCAAATACGCTTTCTTTCAACATATTTAATGAAACACTCTCCAAGAGTATTTGTCTGTAATTAAGAGAGAACATGTTTTCACTGAGGGTAAATTAGTAAAGGTAAATGAAATAATATGAAAATGTTTGTCTTCTACTCTGCATGCACCCACATGCACACACAAACACAAACACACTTAGGGAAAAATGCCTATCTCTGATACAAAACCAAACCAGGGTTTTAGCTTCTGTGCCCCCTCTACTGGCTGGCCTTTATGCACCTTAACAAAGGTACTTTAGAAAGTTGTGTTGGAATTATTGACCATGGTGGCACATTAACAAAATTAGCCACGCTAATAAAACTACTACAAAGGGTAAGGAACTGTACCAAGCCCACATAATTGTAGTTCCAGAATTATTTGCTCCAAACATATATTCAAACTCAAAGTATTTTTAAAATATTAAGGTATGAGATGTCCAAAGCTGATAGAGCACTGCAAAAATTCCTAAGCAAAGGAGTATCTCCAAAACACAGGAGATGTGTGTGGTGGGATGTTGTATTAATTCCTTTTAAATTTCCAGTCTGTTGATGTAGGATCTTCCTCTGTTTTGTATTTTTTTCCCCATCAAAACCAAATTGTGAAAACTTATTTATTTATCACTCTCTCTATACTATGTATATATGAATATACATCTATGTCAATATTTTGAGCTTATGCATTGAAACTTCTAAGGAAAAATGCACTTTCAAAAATAAATCATGAAAAATTCCAGAAAGATTAAATTAAAGATTTGATACAAGCATAAATATATAGAGAGGAAAACAAGCAAAAACATAAAACTTAGTTCTATTACAGCCATGCCCACTATCTGAGAGGCCTATACTGAAACCTGCATTGGTCTCATTAACATCAGCAGGACTGAGCTTTACCAGCCAGAAGCTTTCAGCAGGAAAGCAAAGCCATTCAAAGCATGTTCAAACCCCAGAGGACCCACCAGTTCCAGTGCAGGTGTGGAAAGGGACCGGAGGTGACTTAGGTGAGTAACATCTGCAGATCTTCTAAGATATAAGAAGTTGAGCTGGGACAATCCGAGAGAAAAAAAGTAAAGATTGTCCCACTCACCTAGCAGTTTTTGTTAATTACTAAAAGAGAAGTGATGTGTTGTTCAAATAGCTGAAGTACAGTTTAATTCAAGATATTACATGTAAAGAACTAAAATAATCTGTCTTAAAATATATGTATATGTAAACAGGGAGCCATTCTGCAGCTTTATCACTTTAAAAACAGCAGAAAAATCTAGAACAGAAAGAGGAAGCTGATGGGCTCAAAGAGAAAATGAGCAGCAGAGATTCAAGCTCCTTAAATCCCTCTCGTTCATGCCCCCGTGCAAGACTAAGCCAGACAAGGCTCATGGCCATGGCATTATTCTCAGCGAATATTTTCCATCTTAATAGGTATCCAGGACTGTTTCAATGCAAGATAAAAGCCACTTCTTTGCACTGACAGTGCAAATGAAATCAATGACATTGTGCTCTTAAAAATAATCAATACGTGGGCTAAGTTCTGCTGAACTTCATCTAAAATCTCTTGTGGTTGCTGCAAGCATGACCCCTCCTCCCCTGCACTCACCCTGCTCTGTGTGTGGTTTCGCTTACCACCATTCTTGTACTCCAGTGGCCCTGGCTCTTAATGCATGCAAACAATACAAGAAGAAAAATGTTTTCTCTGTCCTTTAGCCATTGCACCAGCCAGGACAGCCGGGAGCAGTGCACAGTAAAGTGTGCGTGGAGCTTCTTGGGGACCTCCCTGCCTGACACCCCCGAGCTGGCATGCTCTCCCTCAGGCGGGAGAGGCTCACCAAGCCTGTCAGGTCCTTCTCTCATCAAACCCCCATCACCTGCACAGAAAATGCCCTGGCCAAAGTCTGCGGCAAACTGGTGCTCCAAGGCCAAACTGGGATGCTAGCAGTTTTTTGGCACATCAAATAATGCCCAGAAGCCCTTGTCTGAAGCCTGTAAAGCCAATGCAGTTTTATATTGAGTTAAATCAGATTCATCTTAAGCCCAAAAAGGAACATTTTCTTTTCAAAAATGACCACTGAGTGAGTGCATCCTCTGGTGAAGGCTGTTTTCCCTATTAGGCACTGATGGACGGGGAAGATAAGGAAATGGCAGCCTCTGGTAAACACAAAGTCATGCCTAATTTCATAGTTTCCAGAAGCTCTCCTTAAAAGATCACCATGTGCAACAGAAAGCTGGGCCTCTCTGCTCCTTCAAGATGCTAATTTCACTTAAAGATACCAATTTCACTTTGAGATACCAGAACTTTGCGGTTTAGCACATACTTACACTCTTGAAACATTGATGGGGAGATGACTGATGGGACTCCATATCAGACTCTTTCTCAAGCTTTTATCACATAGGACATTATCATTTTCCAAGTTAGAAGTGGCAGAACCACCCAGACTGCTGACACAGGCCCTCTCTCCTAACCAAAAGAGACCAATGACCAACGTTTCTGCTGGCATTGATAACATCACTGGTACGAAAGATACCGCAGTCACAACATATCTTATCTTCCAGGGCAGAGTGTTTACAGACTCTCCACTTGCCACGTTGTATTAGCACATGCCAACCCTAAAAAGGACTATGCTCTCCATTGCTTTGTTTAGGTGTCAGCATTTAGTTTCTGTGCTCGTTCTGGCCTTTTCTTCTTCTCCTTCTATTGATTCCTGTTGTTACAGTGGGCAGTATATAAATCCAGTTCTCCTGTGAATTCGTTAGCCCCCTTACTACTAGGGAAAAGAAAAGGGTAATCTCCCCTTTTTCCCTTGGTAGCAGCAGACATAACTCCAAATAAAATGAGGGGCAGATTTAATTTATTGTAAGATGATTTTGTTTAATATACAGTGCCTTTATCGAACAAGCATCCTGTTTAAAAGAACTTTTGCAAGGGTACTTTCGTCATTGCAGTTTCAGACCTATATTTGTAAAGAAAGCGTATAAGCAATGACATATGACTAATGTTGCAGATTAGTTTTCCTTTGAGTCCTCAATAGGTGCCAAGGAGTGTTTAAGATATTAGTTTAAAATGCGTAATCAATGCTTTCTTTAAAATATCTCTTTTTATATAGACATGACTTTGTAAACTAACTAGAACAAAGTCTGACTTCTGCATACAATCAATACTATGTGGCCCAGATTTTTGGCATGAACTTTGAGGCACTGTAAATATGTATAATATTATCACTCATTTCCATGGTTTTCATCTCCTATTCCTGTCTATCCCAGCTTTCACAATAATGGAAGAGCCAGGCAGTTGTGACTCGATTTTCACAATGATTCATTGATGGTTCAAAAAAAAGGGTGTGTTCTAATTAGGTTCCAGGATTTAATAGACCGAAGTGTGGGTCTACATATGGCCCTGAACCAAGATGTCATCCAGAGTCCAGGCCTGAGCTGCCAACATAAGTTTTGGTGCACACACATTGAGTTTCTTTGGAGGCCTCTGATCCAAGCACTAACTGTCTCTGAATCTTATTAGCATGTGAAATGCAAAAAGCAGGAAAAGTGTGGTGCAAACTCTGACCACTTGTACACGCGAAGTGGAAGGCTATGTGCATCTCAAAAGCCAATGGTTACTTAGAAAAGTAAAAAGAAAAAAAAACAAAATCAAAAACACCCTGGCCACATATAGACAAGGACTGAGAGATACAAGACTGTACATATTAAAGGACTTCTAGATATGCTGCATGTCCTGGCTTAACCTAGTGTACATGACTGAACTTCTTCCTGGAACAAGAAAATTATGCTATTGCTCTTTCCTATGTACTGTAGCTTTTGGACTCATGGAGCTACCCAGCAGTGACTTATTTCTTCTGTTTGCCAGCAGTCGTTCCAGAAGAGTGCTTGAGCAGAGAAAAGGGTCAGCTTTATGTGTCTGAAAGGCAGGCTGGTATTCTTTTACTTAACAAGCCCGTACCACTGAATCCCAGACCACAAGTTTCTGTAGCAGGCAGATTTTTCATAATTAAATCCTGATGAGGAACAGAGCCTTTAAAAGGGTTGTGCTAATCTGTGCTGTTGCTTTGCAGGACAAGCAGATGACCATGGAGCACAACAACAAGGGTCTAGTTGCATGTGACCCACAAATCTGACTTTTACTGGTTTATACCAGGCGATCCAGAACTGGGTCAGAGACCAAATTTTCCTGGTCCTCCATTTTAGGTTCACAGTGTAGATGTCACTTTAGGCCTTTTAAGGGCTGGCAAAAACAAACTGGCTGGTTTAGTTGTTTCCCTTCCTTCTTAGAGGTTTTATAGAGGTTTTCACCACCATGAAATCTGAGTACCTGTTTCCTTTTTGACTTTTAGATGAAGAGGGGGGCATGTGGGTAATTCTGGTGGAAAGTTTGATGGAGTCCTTGCCAGCACAAGGAGTTCCTGAAGCAAAAATCTGGCAGGAGACGAGGGCTGACGGTGGGTTAAAAGAGGAGTGTTTAGTAGGAAGCTAGGGCTAAGATGGAAGCCGCAACCAGTGCTGTAATTAGAGAACATCCTGAGCAGCAGCAGTGAATCACACTTAGCTCCACAAATGAAGGCCCTGTGAACATGGCAGGGATGACACTTCGTGGCACTGACCACCTGCATTAGGTGGCACTGTGGTCCTTTTTGCACATCAGCCTCCACACAAAGGTGATAGTTTTATATGGAATGACTCACAGCCCACACTGGCCAGGTAATTGCACCTTCAGCATCTGAATCAGGAGGAGGAGTTGGGATGAGAGCAGTCCCCAGGAGTTCAGGAGGGAAAATACTGCTGTTAAGTCATCAGACACAGACCTTTGGTAGGCAACTGCCTTTTATCTTTCCTCTACGTTCATTGAGCTTAATTTACCAGGTTTTTGTCTCATTTGCTGTTCTAATATTTCATTACCTCGTTCCTCTGTCAACTAGAATCCTTTGAATAACCAGGTTACAGGCATTCATTATCAGTTAATATTTATTTCTTTCTGACTAAATAATGTATTCTAGATTAAATTT
This sequence comes from Pampusana beccarii, assembly GCA_013399365.1. Lineage (NCBI taxonomy): Eukaryota > Metazoa > Chordata > Aves > Columbiformes > Columbidae > Pampusana > Pampusana beccarii. The sequence goes on along the minus strand of VWYH01003690.1, from coordinate 548,199 downwards.
ATTTTCTGGTGTTTTCCCTCCCACATATTCATAGACAGCAAATATATCCCTCCTCAGAGAGAAGAATTTGAAAGAATTTCCTTTGGGAAAAGTTAGTTTTTCTCCCCTTTCTGGAAAGATTGACATTGCCATGAAGGTGCAGCCGACTTATCCTCTTGAAGTGGTAGAGATGAGCAGTGCTGATGCGTCTTTGACATTCCATTAGAGCTACCCCAAGGCTGAGAGAGCATTTCAGGCCACTTGGAGGGCTTGTCAGTGAGACGGCAGGTCACTGCTGCTGTGCCTCATCCAGGGCTTGGTGACCACCCAGCACACCCAGAGGGACATGAAATAAGTATGACCTATGGCCAGAAAGAGGAAGGGCTGAAGCCACGCATACAAGGCTTTTAGAGACAGAAGATAAAGCAAGGACAAGTCTATGTAGGGTGTGTTTTACTTATGAGTCTGGACTACGTGAATGAGAGGAGAACTTGGCCTTCCTTTTGCTCCTTTTTAGGAACAGGGAGGAAGAATGGGCTGCAGTAAGATGATGCCAAGTAAAAAAAAAATCTGGATTGGGCAGGATTGGATCCTGATGGTGGTTCTCACGGGCCAGGGCTGACCAGCACACATTTCTTGTCTTTCTCTTAACCACAAGTCAGTTGAGCATTTTAATTTGAGATTGAAGGGTTTGAAGTCAGTATTAATTAGGGCATAGCATCGTATCCCTTAGACTGCATGGAAGTTGATGTGACAACAGTCTTATCTCTTAGCACTCACCAGCTCTCTTTAGTACTATTATATAATGAAGTACATGATAACAATGAACCCATAGCAACAGCAGCATAAACCCCAGATCAGTTAACCGCAAAGCAAAAGTGAGAAGTGGTGGTTTTTTTAACATTTCTAATTTGCTTTTGGTCTGGTTCCTAAGGAGACAAGACTTATGTGAACTGCTGTCTATCTGCCTGTCCATCAGTTTTTCAGTCATCAGTGCTGTTACCTGCAATACCTTTTGAACTTCAATAATTTTCGAACTGTAATGAAAGATATCTCAAAGCTGCCCACATTCAACGTAAATCTGTTAATAAGACAGATAAGTGGCCACATTAATGCTGCGATGGATGGAAAGGTAGTCATCCCCTTGTGGTTTTTTTTGCTCTGAAGGGATTTAGGAAAAGTACTTGGCCAATTAGCACTAATGTAGGTGGGTGCCTAAACAGCAATTTCTGCATGGCTTCTGAAAAAAGCCACAAAGCACACTGCTTTCTGCTCAGCTTCAGGCATAAGTAAAGGTAGAAGACCTGTGAAGGGGCTGGAGGTAGTGGAGAATGGACCTGAGGGAGCTGTTAGTGATACAGGGATGTGGAGGTGATGGGGACACAAAAAGAAGCTGCTTATACTGTTTGGGAAGTGGGAATGAATGTAGGAAAATACGACACAAGTTTACAGGGAGAGTATGGCAGAGACACAGAAAATAACCCACTAGTATAGACAATTTCTCTCCTCCAGCTGCTTCAGATTCATTCCTTTGCAGAATTCCAGCAAAATCCTCCTTGATATGGACCACAATCTCATCACTGCAGCTTGTAACCGCATTTGTTGAAAACACCTGTCAAGATTTGACTGCATATTTCATTTTCCATCTTGTACGCGCTTTGGAAGCTCTTAAAAAGCACCAGTCCTAAATATTATACATTGGCTTGAGTTCAAAACCAAGGAGCAGCTGAGGCCCCTTGGAGTTTTTGCTTTTTCTTCCCTTGCTCTTTCAGACTCACCTAGTGAAAATAAACTATCTGTCACATGAGTGTATGTTACTCACTTCGTTATGAAAGTTAGGCTTTTCTTCTGTTAAGGTCTTAAGAGGATTGTTAATAATTGCATACACTTATAAATATATAAATATTAATATAGATATAAATATTAAGATATGCTAGGCGTTGGCTTTTTTTTTCAATAACCCCACTCTGCATGGCTCTGAATGGTTGCAGAAGGAGCTAACTGATTTGAACACGTTTTCCACACATGGGTGAAGTTTGGTTTGACACAGGACGGCTTGAAGCAATGACTGAAACACCAAGTGTGTCAGCACCAGCCTCCTCAAGGGCACAGTCTCTGAACTGAGAACAGCAAAGGCTGGTGAGTTTTGTCTCCAGAAGACCCCAGCCACAGCCTCTGAGTACTTCTGGAGATAAAACCCAGATGGTAGGAGATGTTAAGGAGCAGGAAACAAATAGACAACACTCCTAACTATTTCTGCCCACTGAGAGCCTTTGCTTTTTCTCACTGGTGGGGGGACCACATGCTTTCAGGGCAATTATAAAAACCATGGCGTCTAATTCTGCTTTCTGGGCATTCATTTTAAAGGTGTGCATTACATCTAAAGGAACAGACCCTGGAGATACGCAGACTTTTAATGCTGAACTAAGAAAATCTAATGCTTCATGCACAGCGCACAAGCAGCCTGGGGCACGTTTCATTATCAGATCCTTTTGCAAACATTGAATAACCAGTTGTCATGACACTCTTGGAGCTACTAGGTGAATACAACCAATGGTTCTTTACAAATGCAGTTACAGACACTGAGTGGGATTTTCCCAAACCTCAAAAATACAGTGTTGCGAAGTGTTATCTAAGCTCCAGGCTGCCTACAAGTAAAGACCTCCAAAATTTGTGTGCAAATTGTGATCACATGGTAGATTTCTGACAAAGGGGTTTGCCACATCAGTAACAGGGAAGGTCCTTCCCAAATATATAATTTACTCCCATGACCGGTATAAAAACATCATGCTGATATGCGATTGGACAGAGGTTGAGTTAACTCAGAAACTGAGTGAAAATAAACTGATATCTAGCATTATTGACCTTGGGGTGTTGCAATCAGTTCCTTTCTTTGCCCAAGCTTTATACTGTACAACCAAGCAGAAGGATATAGGAAAACTGACTTTAATGAAAACCTAACCAAAAACTTTCTTTGTTTAGCTAGGATTTTTTTCTGTTGTCCTGGTATGCAACGCTAGTTCAGTAACATCATTATTCTTGGTCAATTCCTATTACTCATAGACCCTATGAGGGTGCCGACAATTAGAAAAATATCTGTGAATGTCCAGTTAATTATTTCATGGTGGTGGAGAAATGTGTGGGCATGACTGTGTGTGTATCAGATACCTGTCTCATTTTCTCACCTTGTAAAACTGCATAAGGAGTGTCCAAAGTATTTTTTTTTTCATAATTCTGACTTGAAATAGCTGCTGGAAGTTCAAAGTCTCCCTTACCTACTGAGGTTCCCCTGTGCTGACTTGCAACATTGCTGCCCTTCCCTTGGCTCAGTGCGTGCTTAATATACTCTTCAGTACAAGGAAATCGCATGCACAAATGCCTTTAACACAGAAGGGCGGGGTGTGTGTGAAATACGTACATGTGAGGATGCAACTCTGCCTTTCGGAGCTTTGCTGAAGGTACTGATTTAATACACTCTTTATGGTTATTCTGCAACAGCTTAATGGGCCATAAAAACAGTCCTGCCTGCAAGGAAGCCTTCTTCACAATTGTCTTGCTATCCAATATCCATATTAACTGGAAAATAAACAATATTGTACACAGATAAAGACCCTTTGACTAGCCAACTTCCTCTGCAATCAAAATATTTCCCTAGTTTTGTTTCCCTACAGTCTGTCTCTTCTTCCTCTTTTCCATATGTTTTCTTGTCCCTCCTGAAATGTCACGACAGCAAACAGTGCATGAAAAGTCATCGATTTTTTTTGCAAGCGCTCAGAAAACTTCTCTTGCTGTGATTATTAGTTTAAATTGGATGACTAATCATAGGAAGTTCTGCCTCGAGCAGGAGCACTGTGAAAGGGTAATATAGAACTGCGAGTATAAGTGAAATGTGACTCACAGTCACACTTAGGCTTTTCCTGCGAATATGTCAACGCAATGCCCTTTTTATACATTAGTGATGGTGAATTTAGCTGCTCAAGTACAAGAATAATCTAACTTATATCTAAAGACACATACATACATCTTGTTAGGTTATGTGGCACCGTAGTTTGGCTCCCTTTTTCTAAGATCTGCTTCCCTGGCTCTGAGTAGAGAGCAAAATCTGCAGTGTACAGCAATGAAGTCCTACAATCTACATTGGACCTGAAGTCTCAGGCCGAGTAAAGAAGAACTGGGATTCAGGAGCTGTGTTCTGTCTTGTGGCAGAAGTTCTCTCTGGCTGCACCTGTCCAGCTGAGGTAAACAGTGTCAGGGAACACTCAACTGCAGTTGGTTGCTGGGACTTTAGTTTAATTTTTTTTAATTATTTGAGCCATGACCAGCACAGTTTTGCCTCCCAAACTATCTCTGGGCACAGTTAGGGCGCGCCAAGTACCACTCCCCATAGGCAGTTTGGGTGCAGCCATCCTATTTTGGATGGCAGGAGAATTTAGGAATAGGGACACAGTTGACTTGAGTCATGAGAGTGGTCCTGGGCATCAATTCACTACTATAGCTGTAGCCCATGCCTCCCTGAGTCAGTGAGCACACAGCAGATGAAGAGTAAAATTGTGGTGAGATTCATGTTACTTATGTACCTGACAGTGAATTTGGGAACAGAATCTATTTAGGTGCTCTGAAGTTTTCTATCTAGATTTAAATAGGAACTATTTGTCCTTAAATCTATTTCGTATACATATGTTATAGAATATAATGTCTATTCCTACGGAAAGGCCTTAAACGGACTGACACGTGCTGCTGCTTGCTGCTTAAATGAGGTTTCTGAGAATGGTTGTTTCCCAGAAAAAAATCAAGATGTTTCCAAGCAGCCATGCTCAGTTACTCTCTTATCTTACATTTGTGTGAGCCCTTTTTTTTTTTTCCTTCCTTTTTTTTCCCTACCATGCAAGAACTGTGCACAACAAAGCCAACAGGTAATTCATAAAATCGCAAGGAATCACACTAAGTTACGCATACTGGCAGTCTCCAGCTCCTAGCAAAGGAGAAAGCAGGTTTTTTGGAAGCACTGCATAGTAACTGAAGTGAATTCTGCAGAGTTCTGTTATCTACGGAGAGGGGAAGTGGAGAGGAAGGATGTGTGTGGATCATGTATTACGCTGCACCCAGGAAACTGGAGATAATAGTCATGGTCCTGATGTTTATAAGGGCTCTGCAGCCCTAAGATAGGGCTTGGACAAAGCAGAGAGAAAAAAGGAAAGGCTATTGAATGAAGTAATCAGATATTACAGGGGTGGGTACTAAAGAAATTTCTATCAAAAAATACCTGAAAGCACTCTAGGTTCTTTTCAGCATATTTTTTTTAAACAGCTGAGATCACTGTAGTCGTTCATATTTTGGCTTTGCTTAACACGGCATCTTCCATCGCCTCCTTCTGCATGTGTTGCTCAGTTAATACTGTTGTCAAACCGTTACAGAGGACTTTATGAGTGAGCTGGGGCTCGCTACAGGTGTTGAAAGGCTTAGAGCTCACATGCATTTGTACTTAAAAATAATTCAGTTAAAAGGTGGAATATAAACACAGACTTTGTTCCCAGAGAGAGGCAAATGGAACATACATAATTTGTCTGATTTATTTGGATTAATGTATGGCTTCACTCCCTTCTCCCCCATCTCAATTTGATTTTAAATCCAAATCAGCCTGGATGGGGAGATAGCATACTAGAAGCTGAGCAAAGAAACCACATAAGCCAGGCAAGTGAGAAATGGTCTGACCATTTCCTCTTACTTGATCAAGCTCGCTGGCTGAATGGGGCCAGCGTAGAGGAATTTAGGAAAACAGGACAAACTCTGGACTGGCTTTGCAAATCCAGACATTCTTCATTCTCAGGTGCTTCGGAGAACCCCAGTGAAAAAACAACTGGTAATAGTTTGAAAGAGTCTTTGCTCTTATGAAGCACCACAAGGCACCTGCTTTGTGTTCTCTTGCTTCCTCTCCCCCTCACTCTGGGCAGCTGTTTCTTTACAAGGAAGCCACAGAATGAATACTGCAGAAGTACCTTCTTCCAAACACTTTGTGAAATGCTTTTATCCATGACTGGGAGGTAAACAGACCCAGAGCTGAGGGGGCACATTGCTCTAAATTGCCATCAGCTCAGTACAGCTGTGGGAACAAGTCGTCGGTTCCTCTTGTAACCTGCACCTCCCAGAGTGATGCTGTGGACACCTGACAGAGCCAAACCAGGACCTACTGAACACAACTACTGCACAAATACCATGACCATGTCTTTCTCTTCCTTGCCGTATAAATAACCTAGCTTCGAAATGCAGCGTCTGGCTCTGCTCTCCATCAAGGCTGTACTTAGGAGCATCACTATTAATGCAGCAGGGGCTTGTACCTTTATCTTCCATCCTCTGGAAGACAAAGACCCTGCATCTTCATGCTGTTGTGCTGCTTTTAGTCTGGTGGAGCTCATCAGTGGTCAGTAAAACTGCACCAATGTAAAGCTAGCATAATGGAATGGAGAATGAGGCCTGCAGGCTGGAATTTGTTCTGACATAATAGGATAAAACTATTTGTCTAATATGTACTCTTAAGTGATTGTGCTGATGAAATGTGTCAGAATAAAGCCCTGGAAAGTGAAGTCCTTTTTCTGTCCATTAATCAGGCACAGAATGGATGGAAAAGCAAAAGCTCCACCAGCCAGGCTATGTGCTTCTCTCCCAATATGCCTGTGCCGAGACCCAGGTTTGCCCTCTCACATGTAACAGGGTAGTTTTGCTTCCTTGTCTGTTTATTTCATGGCATCTCTGTGGAGATTGCCAGGGGGGACACCAGTCAATGTCAATGTCAGTCACGATGCTGTTTTATTGTGCTCTGGAAATGCACCCAAGAAGTGGATCGGCACCCCTCACCCCACATAACAATTGGATAACCTACTTCCACTCCTTGCTGACCTACTTATTTGCACGCTGGTGACCTAGATATGAAAGGCTTCATATCTCGCTTAGGTCTCTGGGTCCTACCACCATGAATGAGCTCAGGATGTTATGTGTATGCACATTTCACCAGCATAAATTTGGTGCTACAGAACCACCCACCGGGAGAGAAAAATCACATTGAGAGGAGTAGCAATCAAATGAAGGAAAACATTATCTTTATATCTTCTTATATTTTTAGACAGGGGTCATTTGCAGCAACAGAAAGGATTAGGATGTAAAGAGTAGTGATGGATTAGCAAATGGTAGAGAAGAGTCAAGCGAATGCAAGACAGAGAAATTGTTGATTCTATCATGTAAAGTCTGAAGACCATTTGTTGTTGTTGATAACTCAAGTTATCAACACTTGTAAATTATGAAGAGAAGTCTATATGGTGCAGTAACAGACCAGGTGTACAATGATGTCAGTCCATAGTTATATGATATCTGAAACAATTATCTCTTTTGTTACATATTGGATTGATAAAAATTCTGCAGTTACTGACGTTCCTATTGTTTGGTGAGCTGCATCCTCAGGAAGTACAAATTAATGCTCCTCCATCAGTCTGCATCACTGGGACAGTCTGGCTGTTGCTGTATGATAGCAAGAGAATGGACGCATTCACAGCCATTGACCTTGCAGTATTTGATGTAAGAATAACAATCAATTCTATACTCACTATATTTATATCAGAAGCAGACCCACATTAGGATTCACAACATCAGAAGCACATACGTAAACTGAACTCTCCAAACCTCCCAAAGTCTCACGGGAGGAGAGCAAGTAGAGGCTGTAAGCTTTACACAGACACATTCTATACACTGTAAGAAACAGAGGTTCATCCTCACCTATCTACTTTACAGGCCCTCGTGGTCGAGGAACAGTTTTTGTAGCTCATGATACATAAGAAAGTAGTACTGCCAAAGCATCATATCTGGCTACCCTTGGGGGCCCAGATACCTGCATCATGGCTCGCTGGGGAAACCATTCACACTTGAGTAGCAAGGCTCAAGTGGCTGGCTTTGGTTTTGTGGTGAGGCAATTTCACTAGTCACTGGACTTCTCACATTGCACTTGCTGTATGAAATATTTTTACTGCTTGTCTCCCTTGGGTTTGGAACACACTTTAAATCCATGTTCTCAGTAACAATTTAAAACAGGAGCTGGAAGCAAGTAAACCTCAAGCTGGCCAGAATGACCTCAGGTCCTTCTGGCATTGTCTGTCCTTGGGGACTTCACTGGTGTCGTGTTCATATGCTGTTCCTCTGCCTTGGGTCTTTGTATTTGATGAATAAGAGCTAATAAGATCCCCTCAGGTTGGCTGTTCCGGGACGTACACAGTTATCCGTGCTACTCACCATCCTTTTGGGTTGAAGGTGGAAGAAGGCAAAAATGAACACTGCCTTTTTTGTCTCCATAAGGCTCTAGAGCCCAACCCAGAGCCAAATCTTGTCTTTTTACCCAAACAGTAACATTTGATTTTGACAAAATTCTGCTCTGACTGACTTGCTTTTCCTGACAAGTATAATTGCATTATTTTGAAAAAATTTTAGAAATGACCAGGCTGTTACAGCTTCTCACCATGCCACAGCACTATAGTGGTGAATGGGAGAGGAAGAGATCAGGGAGAGATGTTTGTCTACCTGCTGCACTATAAACCATCACCCTGAATATACTATGCGGTACTTTTTCCAATTTTACATTACTTTGCCCTATTTTCTTTATTTTTTTTATCCACAGCGATCCATTCGCAGAATTTGAATGTGTAACCTGGGAAAAATGAGTTTTTTAAAAGCCATTTTTCCAAAAGCACTTGTGTGTGCCTGTAATTTGATGTATGACTTTGTGAAAGCTGTCACACAGGTGTCCCACATGCTCCAGCACTGATGGATCAGCGTACTGGCATGATGACACAAATATAGTCTTTCACCATTGGCAGCACCTTTTGATTCTGCATTTTAAAACCTTGACAATTAAAAGCTCTGGTTTTCCATTAGCTTCTCGCATCCCCTCTGCCTGTGCTACAACACACTCAGAGGTATGATGAATGAGTCATACAGCAGAAGTCCAAAATTTTGCAAGGTTCACAAAGTGAGTAATGGGGTGGCTCCGCATCACATTATGACATACTTTAGAATTATGTACAAGGGAAGTACTCCTACTTCTATATCAGTTCACAGTAAGGACATAAGATTTTCTAAAATACTTTTGCCTGAGAAGCAGTGAGCTGTTGTGACAGATTATGGTGAAAGGAAAGCCCAACAAGATTTATTCTGCAAGACCAAAAGCTCATCATTATGATCTCCTGTTGGGACTTTAATTCTGGTCACTACATGTTGCCCTGCTGTTGTTAATCAGATGTCTGGTGTGAAATGAAGTTGTGCCCTTTAACAGAAAGTTGACCTTATTTTAGCCAAGGTGATGTACAGTCCAGAGAAATCCCACAAACGCACCATTGCAACGATGTTTACCCTGGCCTGCTACCTGGCAGTCCCAGTCACTGCAAATAAATTACTGTTCCTGGAAAAAGAAGTGTTCCCTGAGCACCTGGGGCGAGGGTCCAGTGTGATAGTGAGACATGATGCAGGCTCCTGGTACTCCTGCTCCTGGTCCACAGGGACAGAAGCCTTCTGGGGGAGGTAAGTGTATTTTAAAATCAGAAACAGGACAGAGTACTGTCACAGCCGCTGGTTACAGATACCAGACACCAGACTGCTTTCAAGAAAAAAAAGAAGCCCCTCTTGCCAGAAAGTCTGTGGGCTGGTAGCTCAAATCTGCACACGAAGCTTCTTGATATCAAATGCTATTGCATCTTTCCAGCAGAACTGGTGCAGCAGTAAGAGGTTCCCTTTGTCTCAGACAGACTTTAGCACCTCACTGAACAAAACACAATTTCTTCCTTCTTTTCTTGACACATGCTTCTGCCTTTTTTTTTGTCCATTTATTTCAAGCAGTAGAGAAGGTGGGGGCAGCTTAAGGAAAATGAAAATCAACAGTTAAGATGTCAAGTAAAGCCAGAGCACGAACATGTGAATAAATTTGCTTTCCCAAAAGACATTTACAACAAAATAAACATGAAACAAAAATCTGCTGAAACTTTTCACCAGGGGTAAACAGATATTAGTATGGAGTAAACCTATCCCTACTCAACGTCTGCAGTATACCAGGGCCTGCATCCAGACCACAGGTCCACAGCTGGCTCCCCAAGGACTAAGCACTTAAGAGTTTCTCAGAAATGCAACACTGCCTTCACTGTTTCTAAATCAACACATCTTCCCCTTCAATTAGGTTCAGCGGGTTGACATCGCTGTTACAGAGCTTGGTCCCAGCAGGTCCAGCAGCCACCGCAGCCCTCCCATGCCTGCTGCCGGGGTCGGCAGCCTTGCAAGTCACAGCACCGGGCAGCTGCCGGCAAAAGCCAAGGCGATGTCAAAATCCTGACAAGTGCTCAATAGCACGCATGTCACCTCTCATGGGGAAACAGAATAATCCTAAATTGGCGTTTGATAATTGCACTGCCTCGTAGGAGAAAAATATTACAATGCACCTGGCATTTATAATGCTGCCTAGCAGCCAATTTATGACGGATGGAGTTGAAACACCAATTTACAGATCTGTACTGTTCCTGGGAAAGGAAGGGCGATGTTCTAGTGCTACTCTGTGGAGCAACAATTATAATAGCATGACAAATAAAATGTGAAAGGAGAAGGTTTTTTTGCAGTGTTACCAAGGAGAGTTTAGTGCTAAGACAGCGCTGTGGGTTGATGCAGGGTCCGTGCTCATAGCACATGTGTTTTCTGAAGAGGATGGGCTGTGTTTCTTTTGCTACATGCATTTGGCCTTCATTCTTGTTCAAAGGCAGGCAGACTCAAAGGCAAAAGTTTTTACGTGGCTCAAGTAATAATGTCTGGCAAATCCTTCTGCTAATGGGCCAATCCTGACCACCTAAAGGGGTTATCATTGGCTGAGAAGGGACTTTCGCATGACATGCTTGACAGAGAACTCTTATTCCTTTCTTTCAGGTCCAAAGCCAGTGGTGGGATAATTGAAAATGCTTTCTGGTCCTGCTGTCCTGGAGCAGAGCAGCTCAAAGTTTATTTTTCAATTACGCCATTTCTCTGTTAGGTGCAGAATTAGGTACTGGAGTCACTGTCCGGTGTCACTACTGGAAATGCTTTAAATTGAGCACAGGAGTGGGGTGACACTATGTTTGACCTGAGAGAGAGACAGAAAGTATTTTTGGTTGTCCTGGCTCCTTCATGCTGTGATGACTCTGCTCAGTAACAACAGAAGGACGAGACGAAGATAATGTTACATATGTCAACTGAGATGGGCTTGGACCCAGAGCTCGAAATTCATTTCTAGTCCGTTCTGCCCACATCCCTCATTATAGTGCAGTGCCCAAGCAATGTGATGGGTCTTCAAACACTGCAATAGTGTCTGTGCAAAACAGCCAAAAGCAGGAAAGGAGAGAAAATGAGTAAAGACGATCTACATCAGAGAGCTGAAAGATGTATGTGTTAAAAAAAAATCCTAAATTGTAGTGATAAACACTGATTCAAAGAATGAGAAAATTCAAAAGCAATGTGTTTCAGACTGCTACTAGTTGAAAATTAAAATATTCACGAAGTTTCACTAAGTTTAGCGTGAACAATTCTTAGTATAAATACTTACTATGGAAATCCACAATTAGGGTGCATTAAAATTAGTTAATACTAATTTTCATAGTTGAATTAATTAAAAATGCAACTAATTATTTTGTTTAAATGATTAAAAACTTCAGTTACAGTTTTATCTGAAATGAAAAAAAAATATTCACCTCTTTTTGTAAAGTTTTTTTACTTTGCATCCATCAGAAAGGAAAACCCATAGGAATATAAATAATATTCTAATTGGGGAAGAAAAAGCTTCATGAAGAAATAGATTTCACTTATTTCTTGCAAATGTTTCATTGAAGAGAATAACAAAGGACTTTTCTCTACATTTTTTCTCTCTATTACTATCCCAGTTTGTCATTAGAAAGTCTCTGTTAATTAAAAAGTTCCAGTAAGTTTGGTTCATGAGCATCGTTTTCAAATGGAGGGTAGTGCCAATTCCAGAGGTTGAAGGCCCTCAGTGCCACAATGCCAACACCACATGGCCAGAGAATGCAACTCTTAATAAGAGATGCATTGCCTGCAGCATTCCTACGGGTTACTTAGTAACTACCTGTGAATAATGAAGGTGTCCAGAGAGAATGAAGGTCACTTTGCAAATGCTATTAACAAGAGGAGGCTGAAATTTCTTGTGAAAGTGTTTGGGAGTAACAAGTTGAAGAAGGGAAGTTCCCAGCAAGCAACAAAATTTGTATTAATTAGACAGAGCGCAGGCTTTGCAAATGAACTGAAATGAAATACAACGAGATAGTTAATGGTAGATGAGTGGGATGTTTAAACAAAGACTTAATGTAAGATACTTTTAAAATGCAGTCCTAAAACATAAAGAGCATTAAGGAATTTTTTAGATCTATATAACAGCAGCTGATTATGTACAGATGAAAGTTAATGAACTGGTATTCTCTGAAGTGCCTTCTTTTATAGATACGGCTCTGTAACTTCCATTAGCATCCACAGAGTCTTAAATAGACAAATGCATTAGTCATGCATCAAATCACACCATACATTTTGTTAAGTATCCAAAAGCTGAAGTGACTCATACGGCCAAAATTTATTTTCCCATGTGAATCAGACGCAATGCTTGACAAATCTCCACTGAAAGAGAAGGCTGGTGTCTTTTGAGTAATATCTTTTGCAGCACCTAACAGCTATAGGACCTTGTCTGCAAATTAATCACACTGATTTCAAAACTGGGTTTTCGAAACTGTACAAAAAGCACATCAAAATATTAGAAAGAACTTGTCAGTGACAGAAATGAGGCCCAGCTCAGCATTGTCCAGCCCACACGTAGCCAATTTGCACCACTAAACAGGAGCACTCGATGTTACCAAATGGGGATGGCCACGTTTTGCAACCACGTTGTGGCACATTAATGTACCAGACCTCAAAGGCCAGAATTAACACTGTCCTCGTTCTTTTGCAAAGAGCCTGCTTTAGCTGACATTTTCCCTTCAGAACCTCTCTTTGGTCTCCAGGTTGGGAATGAGTCATGTCATGACTCCTGAGGAGTTAAACAAATCGATGCATTCTACAGTGATTCACTGACAGTGGTTTTGCCAGCTTCTGCATATGTTGTAACTCCAAGCAGTGACAATTATCAGAAGGTTTGTGCTTGGTTTATGTAATTCCTGATTCTCGTTTCTTTTTTATTTCCCCTTCCCCCAGCTTCTCAATCTGTTTTTAATTAAAATCAGACCCAGGGAAATGTTGAATAGTATAAAAAAATTCACCATCCACATACCATGTAAGAGCTGCAGAATCCGGCAGCATTCAAGTGTGTCACTGTGTTTTTAAAAAGGCAACTGGCCTCCCCATGTGTATGTGTCACGTTCTTTGAGGAGCTTTATGTTTCTTTGTGCAAACACAGCCTGTTAATGATGCATGTAACTCTTTCTTTCTGCATGGAAGGGGACTGCGGGCACCTTCTGGCAACGCTTTCAGAAGATTCACGCGGGGCTCAGTGAAGCACAGCTGTGCTGGGGCCACCAGCTGCAGACCAGCAGTGAGACTGCAAAAGTAGATGTGGACCAGGTGAAGGAAACCCCTGTCCCTAGGGTGCTACTGCATTGCCAGGCTGAGCTCTGAGGAGCTCAAGGAGTTTCACCCACATGAAGAGAACTCGCTCTGTGGCTATACTCAATCTTCCCGGCCCTGGGGGAGACCACTGATGTATTTTCACAGCTGAAAATCCATTGAACCTGCCTTCACGCCTATCTGCTTGCAGCCATCCCTCTGCTATGACACACAATAAAAGCCACCGAGCTGGCCTGGCAGGCACAAGGGCTGTGTTTTCACTGATGAACGAGATTTTTTTTTTCCACCGAGCACAATACATTTGTATACTGAAGGCTATCTTGTTGTACAAGAACTACAGAAAGCAACCAAAGAATTCATACTCGTGAGTTCTCCTTGGAGCTGATTCACAGGCCCACAAATGAGGAGGCTGAGAAAAGGTGTTTCTGGAGAGAGGGGAAGGCCAATTTAAATTCAAAGATGGAGGAGCAGGAGCATGGCAGAAGACGATGGTACAATAGGCTGGAAAGAGAAGAAGTGTATTGAAGAGGACAGAGAGGAAGGAACACAAGACGAGGCAAGGCCTTGGTCTTGCTCAGCCATGAAGGAGACCACTGTATTTCTCACTCCTTGGCCTGTCCCTGGTTGCCCAGCATGGAAAGCGACTACTACAGCTGCTGAGGAACATAAAGCAAAGCAGACAGACCCACTGATTAAATGGAAGAAAAGACAAATCTGTCCAAGCGTATGAGTATTACTACCCTGGCTGCGACCGCTGCTCCAACTAGGCACTTCTGCTACTTTAGCTGCTTTGGCTTCAGCAGCTTGATGTTTCTGGGTCTTTGAGGTTTAATGCCAAAGGTAGAGACTTTCTATCTGGGACAAGAAACACCTGATAGAAGGCATCTCAGTATTTCCTTCTATTCTGGCTGAGTTATAATAGATCTCCTTGTCTGATTTTCTGTATCTCTCACATCTCCTGCTATAATCAATTTGGATGGTCTGTTATTTCAATCCGTCTTTGGATTGAATCTTGCCTGAAAACACAGACAGTTGCTAACCAGTATGCCAGGGACCTGCATTCCTCAGTCACTGTCTGACTGCAGCGCTTTCTTTCACTGCTCACATTACAGCCTGCCCAGTCTGAATATTCACACTGACTTCTACTTCTCCAAGTATGAAGGTCCTCAGGCCGTATGAAGGTGAGGTGTGGTTTCTCTTTTGGGCAATCTGCTTTTCCCTTTTCCAGTGTGAAGAGCTGTGTACAGTAACTCCCTTCCCAGTTCGCCTCCTCTAACTGTTCACACAGACAGCAAGGAGACAATAAAAGTTATCTGCACACACTCGCAGCTCTCGCTTCAGGGAACATCTTTGCTCATTCTCCAATGCTCCAGAAGTGTTTGTGTGCCTTGCAACCACTGCATAATTTTGTGTCATCTCAGAAAGCTGCTGGGTGAAGGATTTAGCTTCACATCCCTTCTCAGTCTTCTTTTACAAACCACCTCAAAGATCATTTCAACTCATTATTGGCCGGTTACATTTCAGTTTCTTGCCGTACAAAGATGTGGTCAAAATGGGCTCTTCTGTCAAGCTACATCTGCACCGCATGATGCCAGGTCAGTTCTGACCATGCTGTGCAGAGGCAATGGAAACAGTGGCAGCCCTGTTCACGCACAGCTCTGCTTGGGCTAAGCTGTCCTGCTAGATACACCTTCATTGCTCTGCTCAGACCAGCAAGCTCCCATGTCGCGTTTGGATGCTGAAATAGAGACAGAGCTTGAAGCCAGCTGACCGGGCTCCCAGGTGTGGCTGCGGAAATCTGGAGGTTAGTTTACCTACACTTTGGCTTGGCTTCTGCATTAAGTCGTTCCTCTGTGGCCAGCCACACAGGCTGGTTCAAGTAGCAAGTGCTGTGAATGCCTCAGTGCCCAGACATAAAAGCTAATCTCTTAGTTAGCTGCTAATCCCCAGACCCAGCCTCAGTGTGCAGAGACATGTGCGGGTGTTTGCTTTCCACTGGGCAGTCTGTGGATGAGCTCAACTGCAGCTGAATCCTCAGGAATGTAAAAAATTTTTGCAATAAAACTGATAATGGTCATTGCAGGAGACTACAACATTTCCCATGGAAGTAATGATTGAATGGGCTGTAAAACAGAGGGCCAGAATCAAAATGACATTTTTCTGTTTATTTCTTTAGCATTTTTTTTCCTCCCTGTTGCTGCATGAAAAGTTTCCTTAAGTAACAGAGGAAAGGGGTATCGGACTGGAGCTTGAAAGCAGTAAACCTGCCCGCATCTTCCCTCTGAAGCGCAACAATGGTTAGAAACCCCTCATCCTTCCAGACTGTCTTTTTCTCTTTTATTTGAAACAGTTTCGAGCGGAAAAGCACACCTCTGCGGGGACGGACAGAAACGGCCGAAAAAAACCCCGCTTCAGCCCGCAAGTCCCTCGGGCACCCCCGTCTCTGTTTTTAAGCTGCGGCCCCGGGCTGGCCAAGGGCTCCCTCCCGTGGTAGCTGCGGGGAAAAACCGCCGCGGGTTGCCGGGGTCCTCCGGCAGCCCCCCCTGGCCGCCTGAGCGGTGCCCGGCGGTGCGGGGCCGCCCGCGGCAGGGGCCGGAGGAGCGGAGAAGCCGCGCTAGGGATTTGGGGGAAATGACCCTCTTGTAAAGCGGCGCTGGACACCCCGGACCGCTCTGCAGACACAGGAAAGTGCGCCAGCAAAAAAATAAAGGGAAAGCAAACACATCCGAAGTCACTTTGATTCTGAAAGGATGAAAAGGTTTAACAGCGCACAGGGATAAAAAAATGCACTGGATTTACATGGGCCAGAAGGAAAATGTACTTGGGCAAACAGCCCTTGCTTTTGAGTAAGAGCTCTTTTGAGAGGTGTTTTTATTCAAGTCTCCCAAGGAATGCAATCAGTTACTCTGTCTTGTCTGAACTTCGACTGAATATATAATTTCATTTAGCTAGTAATTGGCTCCCTTCTCCCTTCATGTGGAGACCCAGGAATGTTGCCAAAGATCCCTCCCGTCTGGAGTCTGCAGCGGCAACAACCCGGCTCTCGGGTTCAGCTTCAGCCCTTTAACTCTTGGCAAGCCCATCAGGACGTGCTGCCTGCTCCTGGGCCCGGCGGGGGGACCTGCCACCCCAGCCCAGGGGCCGAAGCAGAAAGGGTGGCAAGTGCTGCAGCTGGGAAAGGAAGACACCTTCTGTCACCCTGCCCCTGGCTGGGGGGCACAAGCTGCCCTGGAAAGACCTTGCGGATACAAAGTTCCAAACATGGCACAGTACTGCTCTTAAGCCCGCCTAAGTGACAGTCCACACCTATGAGAACATAAAGCTGGCAGTGAAAAACATACTCGCAGCATGCATATATTCTAAGTATCATACTTAGAAAGATGTTCAGAAATAAATATGAAATGGGTCCCAACAACCTGGACTTTTTAAGACTGACAAAAAGAGTAAGGCTGCCTGGAATTACATGTAACTGGGCATGTGGTAGCAAAGGGAATGGCAAAGAATCTATATTTTTTACATAGTTTAATAACCTGAAAAGCCTAAGACTGAAGTTAAGCTTTATTACAAGGCCTTATTCATCTGCATTTGAAAGTTGTGTGGCCCATACTTCCCAGCTGCAGCAGGTCGGTAGCTGCCTACCTCAGAATGCTTTGCTGTGCTGCTGGAGCTCTGACCTCAGATGCTCATCCTTGATTTACCCTGGAACATAGCCGCTGTTTTGCTAGGAATGTGCGTCAAAAGACCAAAGGTGGCCACACACTCCCACTGGCTCTGCTGTGGCCGGTTGCCCTGTCAGGATGTACACAGCTTTGCCACAAAGTAGTGACCAGAATTTCCAGGATCAGCAACACTCATTAAAGCACCAAAACTGGTCATTGACCTCAACTTCATTGCATGACCATGACTCACAGCATGGTTTTACCTTTCCTGTGCACAAACAGAAACACAGCAAGGATGGGAGGGAGGACCTACAGTGGCCTGAGCCAGGTAAACATGTCACTGACTTTGAAATTGCCTTTCCAAACCCAAATGGCAGCATTTATCATATGAAGGGCTATCGCTGCTCAAAAGGTTTCGCTTTTCAACAGGTCTTCATGTGTTCCTACTATTTTTCGTTGTTCTTGACTAAAAAACAGGAATCTTAGGGATAACAGAACTCTTGTTTGGTCTCAAAGCCTGGTATGCCCCTGGAACCACTGGGAACTTATTTAAGATAATAACTGAATTTTCCTTTCGAGTTTTTGAAATATTAGAAATACAATTATTTCAGAAAAACACATTGTGCCATTCTGCATTTCTATGCTCCTTAATTTTTTGGGGTTCAGCTGTTGTTAGCCTTGAATACTCAGGACTAATTGATTCTCATTGACTTAACTGGGAAAGAACGTGCTACATCACTGAACAGACTCACATGACATGGATGCCTTTGTCACCCAGGACGCTCTTTTCTCCCTTGAATTTTTATGTCAACACTGGCTCACATCAAGCTCAGTTACAGAGAGATGTCATAATGAGCTTCCACGTGTGGCAAAGAACCGCGATTTTCTGGATAGCAGTTTGTGTCTCTGCTGTGTGCTGATAAATATTTACCATCCTGAACCAAGCCTTCGTCCCACACAGGTTTGTGCAAGTTTTACCATGGATTTCGAGAGGCAATTGAATTATGGGAATTCAGTCTGTAGTTCTTAGCACAAATATATCCTACAAAAGAGTGTAGACACATACTCTGTGCTATTACAGGAAGAGGTAACAAAGTGATTACACACAAGAAAGGCCCAGGACCTGGAAAGCAATTCATTAGAGAACTAATTTGCTATGTATAGGTTCTCCTATTGATTGCCTCTGCCACAGCACATGGTGCTTTCCAAGACTGCTTTGATTCGTCACCTAATACATGTTGCTTAGTGCTTCTAAAACTCCTGAATTTATGCCTATGAATAAAGTGGGAAAAAAAGTCCCTGTCCCTGGATTAGAAAATCTTAAAAACAAACACAGAGAAGGACAATGACAGCACAAAAACTGGAGCCTCCTTATCACAGACTGTATTTTATAAACTATGGCATTTGGGAAATCTAATGTTCTGGCCTGGAGATGGGATGGGATGGACTGCCCTTAATGATGAATCACTGCTCTGGTATTCCCTGCAGAAGCTGACTGTAAAACTGCCTGAGAAGTGGAGCTACAATTGGAATGAAAATCCTTCTCTTTGGAGATTACCTTAACAGCTAAATAAATTCCATGCTCTTCTCATTGTAATAATACTTGAAATCAGTTATGTGAAGTTAAGCTGCAATACTGAATGAAGAAATTATGACAATTAAAAGCTGTGCTAGCAAGTCTTTCTGTCACTGTGGTATACACAGGGAGGCTGTGAGAATGCCCATGGAAAAAACACTGGTTGAAGTACAGAATACACACTCTAAAAAAAGAAAAAATACGTTTATTTCCTTTGACCGTCCTCCAGACACAGATGACAAAAACTGCTCAAAGTCCGTGGGGATGGTTTTACTTACGCTAGAGGCCATTCCTGCTCCCCTTGCTGTGCAAATGAGCTCTTTCACCAAACATAAATGACAGATCTCATGTCTGCCAACTTACGGCTTGACCTCTTCAGAGACCCTTTTCCTCCAAGTCTGGAAGTGCTTCAGCTCTTACTCAAGCTAAAGAAGGCCAAGGTGCCTAGCACCTCACATTGGCCATGGAGCACCGAGCAGGATTTTGTGCAGGGTAGGGCTTTTGTCAGAGAAACTGCAGCACATCACCCATCAGCTGCTCCATATCCCCACTGCTATGGGGTGTGCGGGGGTATGTGTGCCATCAGACAGGGTCTCTCAGCTAGAAACCATGAAGATCTCTGCCTTAGCTGATCTGGACTCCCTTTTAAATTCTGGTGTATGTTTTGCAGTTGTTTGGTTAACAAAGAATAGTAACAAATCCAAAACAAACCAAACAGCAGATCCTAGTCGGGGCCTTGTGAGAGTTATTGATTAGAAAACCACCTGATAAAAAACTGCTATAAAGGAGGGCGTTGGGAGGATAATTCCTGAAACCATCCAAATCTGTATCGCACAGGACACTTCAGTGTCACAGCAAGTGTTTTATAGCGCTTACGTGACAAGAATCTGATCTGGTTCTCACGTAGATTTTAGGCTCCTTTTCAAAACAAAAATGTGTTGTACACTAACAAATAAACATACTTCTGGTTCTGGCTAGCTTCCAGAATTTTACTAAAGATGGTTAGGTGACAGTTTTGGATATTCAGTTTCTAATTTTCCAGTTTAACTGGACTTAAAAGGAAGCTGTGTGCCTAAATAACGGTTTATTTTGTTCAGCCTGAACTTACGTCTTTGGAGTTTTAAGGAGAATATCATTGTTTGGCTGACTGCCACAGGTACAACTGAAATTGCCTTTTTTTTTTAGAGCTCTGCACTTTCAGCTTCCCATGGAGACAAAGGGTGAACTCTGGTGCACACACATTAAGTGAATTCTGGAGTAAACTGAGGGTGGCAGGTGCAAAAGGTGTCTGGGACTAGATGAACAGAGAGCTTGGTGTCATTCTGACCTAGCTCCAGTTCCCACTCACTGCCTGCTGCCACTACGAAGGCTGCGCTGTCCCTAGGATTAATGACCAGCGAGGAAAAGCTTTCCCGGTCCTGTCGGAGCTCATCTGCCGTGAAACGTGCCTTGCGGTGCCACGGCTGGGCAGTGCCTTCTCCTGCTTCTAAATTCAGGGACATCTAATTCAGCCGTTTGAGTTAATACTGGATCTACCTGTTTCCCTGTAAGCTGGAAGGTGGCGACTGCTTTTTACATTGGTTTTTCTTTTCACATTGATCAAACCATTTTCCACTTCTTTTTAGTGGTAGCAATAAAAAGGTAGGAAGTCTTTTAAAGCTCTGTGCTAGCGATAGGGAGCCTTGGTGAAAAGCAGAACTGGTGTGAGCAGCACATTCTCTGTTTTCAGAGCTGCTTTGCAGTTTTCTGACTTCACCAGTTCATTGTTTGTGTTTGCTTGTGACAGAGTGCCTGGCTACCTTTCCTCTTTTAACCTAAGTAACTGCATGGTAAGTTCTTATGGATGGGGTTTTCCCCATCAGGTTTGCTATTGGCCTTTATGAGCGCTCTGTTAATTCTGCCCACTGCTTCAACTTCCAATTCTGCCCTGGGGTTTAAGAAAACAGCGACAACATCTGCGAAATAAACTTGTAAGTGACAACGAGTATTTCATTAACTCTGTACCTCATACCCGACACCCGGAGCGGCTGCACACCACCGCTACGGAGGCCCTTGTGCAGAGCCCAGTGACACACCACAGAAACTCTCCTTCTTTGTAATGTAGCCAGGAGTGTGCTCTCTACCTCTGATGCCACCAGCAAAGACTGACTTCAAAACCAGGCATGACCTCAAGAGCATCATTTATCGTTAGGAGGGAAAGGTGCCAGCCAAGCCAGAGAAGAAGACAGCCTTGAAATTACCCAAGAACTGACCCAACACAAAGTACAAAAACGACCCTTCACAACAATTCCTGGGAGGCAGCTAAGGTTATCATAGGGAGTAATACAACCTAATTATTCTTTGCAAGATGGAGAGGGGACAGGTACAGAGCTCCTGCAGAAGCTGAGGTGAAGAGAACCTGCTGACAGACAGGCTGTCATGCATAGAAAGCAAACACAACAGGCAGTGAGAAAAAAAAACAACTTAAGATGTTGCCTTACTTAAAGGGTTATCATTGGTTTTGTTTATTGTTGATTGCTGTGCAGCAACTTCTTGTAAAATATCTGTGAAGGTACTTAGCTCTCCAGTGACTTGGCTTATCTACTTATACATTAGAATAAAATGCATGCTGCGTGGAAACTACTGTGGGACTTCCTTATTTAGTATTTGACAAGTATTTGGAGATTTCTAGACGAAGGTTGCAACAGAGAATTTAAAAAGTAAAAAAAATAATTTCTTATGAAATATGGTCATAGTTTCTCAAAAACTTGGGCTTTTTTGAGTAATAACAAACAAATAAGTAACAATTTGATAGCTAGCTGTTGGGGTTTCCCTTGTATGAATAGTTTGAAACAACAGCAGCATGTGCACACACATATAGTTCAAAAACAAGGGAATGTAACCGTAAGCAATCTAAAGCAAGCTGGTATTTGTAAAAGCCCATGATACCACAGCAATGCAGATTGGCAGCAGGAACAGAACTGCAGTCGCAGGTAAGATTTGGTGTGGTGATCTGTAGCAGTGACATACTTATACTTTGTCATCAAAACCCCAGCTGTGACCTGGAGAGCCAACTGTTTCTTAGATGTCTAATATCCGAACAATGCTGGACAAAGGACCTGTCTCTAAATTTACTATTTATTTCAGGTCTGGACCCTGAACAGATGCTCTTATTCTTGTCTGCTAAGGAAATGACTTAAGCCCATCTCATTTGAATGTGAACTACATATTCACATACTACATTCAGTCAGCAAAACCAACACTCTTGCCTGCTAAGCCACATAGTCCATATTAAGTATTTGTTCGAACTGTGCAAATAGTGAATTGCTCCAAGTCGTCAGTCAGGTAATACTGTTTGTAAAGCCAGCGCAACCCTGATTCAGATGTTTAAAGTTGCCAGAACATAATAACTTTTGAATCTCTCCTTTGAAGCTGACTGAAGAGGTGGACGCTCTGCAGTTCTCTCCATATTCATGTTCCTTCACAAAGAAGGGCTTGTCCAGATGCCAAGGGAAAGCACAGGGAGGCTTCTCAAAAGGGGAATTCATCTGAAGAACAAAAAGCTCCAACCTTTGCCCTTACCGGAGTGCTGGGAGGTTTGCCTGTTTTGTTGTGTTTTGTTTTTTAATCGCTCCTTCAACAGATGGGCAACAGCACCACATCTCGCCAGAAAAGTTCACCCAACAGGACTGTCAAGCTTCCAGCAGCCTCCGTACAGCACAGACAAAAAGCTGTTTTTCTAAACCAGACCCTGCTCTTGAGGCAATTCGCTTTGACATTCAAATTCAAATGGTGCCATGGTCAAGCTCAAGCATCTACAGCTCCGGTGGGTCCAGCTGGCCACATGCTGAGCACATACCTCATTAATAGCTCAAGGTCTGCTAGCACAGGAGATGTACACTGCCCTGGCACTGCTGCAGCACACCACTTTCGCTCCTGTTCTTCTGAAAAAGTTTTAGTCATCAGAGTACTTTGAATGGCAAGAATGTATTCCTTTCACGGCAATGTATTTTTCTTGTACCTCGAGTACTGCCACTGCACAGGTAATTTTAAGGGTGTTTTTATTTTTTATATGGATTTAATTCATTTCCAGAGCTTTATTTTCTTTGCACTGCTGCTGAATCAAGGAATACTTCTTAGCCATAAGAAAGCAATGTGCTTAAATAAGGTTAATTGACAGTCAGAGGACCTGAAGGCAGGGTTCCTCCATCAGTGTAAGCCAACCTAAAACTAAACTACTGATAACAAGGTATTTGTTCCCACCCTCTCCCTGGTATCAGAGCCAGCACAAGAACTAAACTCTTACGTGGGGGGTGGGATACTTTCAGTCGGACCAGGAAGCCTCACAGGTGTGCAGCACTTCTAGGGAGGTCACGGAAAGGTGAGAGCGGGGCAGAAGAAAACAGGGCTGCCCCTTGCCAAGCAGGAGCACAGCCCTGGATTGGCTTAAATGGATCAGGAAACTGCACTGAGACGCTGTTGTCTGACCCCATTCACGCTTAAATGCACTGGTATGGACTTCACAGCGTGAGCACTCTGCTGTCCCTATGCAACTGCATGCAACACAGGATCATGGTGACGCCCGACTAAGGCATTTCAAAGGTTTTGCAGGGATGCTCTGTTGATGTGAGCTCAGATGTTTGCTATAAGCTAAACATAGCATCAGCGGGACAGAACCCTGACTATAATGCAGCATGGCTATGGTAGCCTTGTCAGGACCACATTAATTTTTGAAATGCAATGTGCAGTCTTTGCTTGCATAAACTTAATTACTACATGAAGAACGTATCTATAGTTTAAAATTTTGTCTTCAAAGAGAATACGAAGGAGGAAGGAAAAAGAGTCCAATTGGGTTTTAAACTCTGATGTACATATGTTCAACACAATTTATCACACATAGTGCAAATCAAAGCCAGCTTAGGCTCAGCTTTTCTAAAGCTTTTTCCTCCCATACCTTTCCAGGACTACTAATTAATAGAGACCAGATGTCAAATACTTTAGTATGGCCTTAAATCCAGGATGTGAAGAGCCTAATCTCCTTATTGCCCTGGGGCCTCATGTGCAAACTGAATTTAAGCATCACTATTGATTTGCTAACATTTTATATCCCTCTGCCCTTTAACGTGTTGTAAATAATGATACAAAGGAAAACAAGATCCAACCATACAAATACCTTCCTCTCTAACATTTTTTTCCAAATCTTCTTCTAAAGAGTGATCAGCAATAAACAGGATTCCAATCAGAGACTTGCAGATACAACACAAAAGTAGAGAAAATTATGAGAAACAAAATTTTGAATTTAGATCTTTATTATACAGGCCCAAAGCTGTGGTCACCATGCACTTACACCATAATGGGAATGATCTTGCTGAAAGGATCTCACTAAACAAATGTAAAGAGACCACAGACTACAGCATTCCAAATAACTGGCACTTTAATTTTTGAAAGAGCAAAAATAAATAAAGGAATGGCAAGTATGTCCTTTTCACATATGTGGGGGCATATACATATTATTTCTTTTCTAAAGCTATGCAAGAGACAAAATTAGCAAATACTGCCCCAAAACACAGACCTTTCATGTGAGGGCTCAGATAACTTTGCTATTTCTCTCCCCTTGGTTATCGGATCAAACACACATTCAGATACGTGCATATGCCAAAAAAGAAATGCAGTGTATTTTTTTGTGTTTCATTTCAACTTCTTGCCCTTTCCTCCTCCTTTCAGGACACTAACAGGAAGAATTTGGAGACATCCAGTCAAATAAAAGTCCTGGAACTTTTCCCTTCTTCTTTTTCATGATACTCTGATAATTTAAGGATTCATCACAAATCTAAAAATATTCAGGTGTCTCACAAGGAACTCATCGTCTCTGGAATATAGATAGCCACAGTGAAGAGCTGCACACATACTGCACACGTAGTGTTATGTAAAAGTGGTTATCTTTAAAAAAACAAAAAAAAACCCTCAACATTTTAAAAAATTTGTAGTTCAAAACAAAGCATGTCTTATCCCCTACAGTATTCTCTTGCAACCTGTTCTTCAATTATTTGCACTAGGAGATGCTACAAACGGTATTAGTTACAATATACAGTCCACTGTCATCTTCTGGTCCAGCAGAAGAACCTGTCCCTCCGATGGATGCAAAACTGTTCATCTGAGCAGATCATCCTCAACAGCACAAATACGGCCTAGAAACTCATAGAGTTTATGGTTTTAATTTATAAAATTAAACCTGCTCCAGACAGGTAATACTGGTACGTAAGTTTGCCATCCCTGGGTTCTGTCAGAAACGGGGTACTGAGGTGCTCAGCGCCGTCTCAGTCTGCAGCGCTGGGATCCTTCTGGCACTTCAGACCCAAGAGGCGATGTGATGCACGCTAGAACACGGGCGCACTTCTCACCTAGCTCTGCAGAGCCCGGGACATGGTAAGCTGCCAGAACCTCCTTCATCTTGCCTGTTGACAAAAGGAACAATAACTAGTCATCACTGGTTGCTGGAGCATAATTCCAATTTTTAAAAAGCCCTGCAAATGAGACTTTTTTTTTTTTTTTTTTTTTTTTTTCTTCCAGGCAATAGCAAATGTTTCATAAATAATAGATTTGGTATAACATTTACAGTCTCTCTGTTAGTCACAGTTTGCTAATGAGGGAGAAAGGTGTGTTATACTGCATGGTTCCTAAAATATTATCCAGGATTAAACACATGTTTATTTAAAAAATATTATTAATTTTCCCCTTCAGTGTCTAGTAGCTTAATACTTTAAAATTTTCATTAAAATATGATCTCTGTAAGGTATATTTTTATAGCAGATTTTCCAACTAAAAGTGCTATATTGTCTCTCACACACACTGTATAGAAGATACAGTGTAAACAACTTAGAGGATTAATAAACAATTAATGAGTAAGAATCCAATAGATTAATAAGTGGCTTATGTAAGTTTGGTGTACAAGTATCTCTAGCACATATTGGTCACACCTATCATGTATTGATACCAACTATTAATCACAATAACTATAAATCCTTCATAAATGACTCAATGTATGGGCTTCACAAAACCCAGGGTCAGAAAAGACCACTAGATCATCTACTCTGATTTCCTGCCAATTGTAATTTTTCCAGATAGTCTTCTGCCAAGTCCAGGCACTTTGGTTCTCAGAAAACCAAACTCTTAGTATCACAGACTGAGAAAACAAAAGACCAAAAATACGCCTCCAATACATATTTGCTGCAGAATGGGTAAAAGGGGAGGCAGAGGTACCTCTGGAGGGTGATTCACCTACACCTTGGGTATCCTCTGAAAGGTGTCCATCTTTTTTCCATGGCCTATAAATAAAGACCAAACTTTCTTACGGCTAGAATTGAGTGCTTTGTACCCTGCCACAGCTATCTGACAGGTTCACCTCTTTACTTCACGAAGACCATTCACAAAGCCCTCAGACTCTAGTAAATTTCAATCAATACTGACACAGGCAAAATTGTTAAAAGGTATAATTGCTTCGATCTAATGTAAATACAGAAGTCACGCAACAAATTCCAGAACTAATATTAAGTTTTTGTTACATACCCTGAAACTTTGTGGAGATAACCAAAATACTTCTTGCATGTACAATTATTGTCATTATCACATAAACAGAAATCACTAAGGGAATAGGGCCAGCAGGTAATTTGAGAGGTTGCTTCAACCACCCCTGACCTACGCCATGCCAGCTGATGTTTGTCCAACCTATTTTTAAACATCTGCAAGGCTGAAGTTTCCATGAATTCCTCCTAAACAACCTATTCTGCAGCTACATTCTTTTTTGCCACTTACATTTTATTCCAAATGATTATACTAAATGATCCTTGCTAAGATCGAAGCCTATTAGTGTTTCCCTGTACCGACAGCATACACGGCAGCTAAATCCCTTCCTCTTCAGAGTCACCCATTGCTATACGAAGGCTGCTGTCATCTCTTCCTTTCCTCTGCTCACCTCTAGACTAAACAACCCTTCAACCTTTCCTTGAAGATCCATGTATTTTAGATCTTTGAGCCCAGTTTGCTCTCTTGTTGGATCCTACCTGAGCTGCAATCCCAAAAGTGGGTAAAGCTCTTCCACTGAGACCTTATCAGTGCTGAGGAGAGCAAATGAATTACATTTTATGCTTTATTACTCCCCTTTCTAGAGCCCACAATAGTGCTGGCCTTGTTTGCAGTAGCAGAACATCACGGGTGCATGTTCAGCTCGGGATCATTATGGCACCAAGTCTTTTCTGTAGAACTCCTGCTTGGCCAGTTTCTTCCCGCCTGTATTTATGTGCAGCTGATTATATCGAGCTATATGTACAGTTCTGCATTTGCTCTAACTCCACTGCTGGAAAGCTGATATCTTCTGGGCTATTCTACAACTTTATCAAGGTCATTTTCAGTTGCCTTGCTTCCAACACACTTGTTTCGCTCTATGAATTTATTAAGAGTACTTTCTAACCTTTCATCCAAGCTGTCAGTGAGAATACTGAACAGAACCAGAACAAGGAAAAACACTTGCAGAACTGCACTTAATGGTGTATCATTAAGAAGTACTCTCTGCGTACGCTTTCCAAATCATTTATGCACTCACATAATAATAATTTATTCTAGCCCAGTTTCCCTAGCACACATGAGAATAATAACAACTGAAATATTTTGCCATGCAGTCTTGTTCGAATAAAACAGATAATGCTAGTAAATATCTTTTAAAATGAAGTAATGTATACTTTTCATAAAATTAAAGCATTATGGAGAAAAGATTTCAAGCGACAATACAGTCTTGATGAAAACTCATTTTACATCCATATAGCTACTTTTATGAAGTATGTGCTCTACTGGAATTTTGCTCAATTTAGGCTTAATTGAAGTCTTTCATACCCTCTTAAGATTGCATTTTGTTCAGTAGAAACCTCCACTTAGAAAGCAACAAAGACGTAACACTACGATACCTCCTTCGGAAATAAATCAGTTGCACAGCTTCACAAAACTCCAAGCTGCAAAATTACTGTTTACTATGTATCTTGCATAAGTTCTTGATTAGAAACGTATCAAATGAGGACTGCTAACACCAACAGGACTGATCATACTGAACCTTTCAAAGAAAGGATTGCCACTTACATTAATATTTATGGAGATACAAGCCAATTCCACAAATATAGGAGGCACAGACCTCTCTTCTTACCTATTTTGGGTTATTTGGCAGATCTTTCCTACTTCTCACTCTATGATATATTCTGTTTATGCTATGTGAGCTACTCACAAAAGTGAAATAACTTACTTCCTGAGATGGAGACAGATCACCCAGTTCCTCCTAGTGACATACAATAGTGTATTTTCAGTTCTGGACTGGAAAAATTGGAGGCCAGCAGAAGTTGAAATATAAACTAGTCAGTAAACGCAACACAAAGCCCACTTTCAATTAACAAGAAATTTGATTTGATTTGACATTTAGGGATACATCCCATTGGCTTTCCAGTGAAAAGAGGGTTTGACTTTCCTTTGAAAAATATGTGGTTACAGAGAGATAGCAGCATAACGAGCACACACAAATACTTCTGGCTTTCTCCAGTGGAAAAGAAGGAAACAGGAGAAGGAACGATGGACGGGCCAGCCTGACCCAGGACTGCCTGTGATGTACAGCCGCTGTCTGACCGCCGAGGCAGAGAAGGATTCCCACAAAAAACACGGTTGTTACAGGAAGTCAGAAGTCCTGAGGCTGAGATAAACCAGATGTCTGTGCCTCTCTGAGAACAGCTTGAGGGATTTTAAATTATAAAGATTCAAGAGATTTCACGGAGAACTGTAGACATCCAGATACCAAAACTACCTTTGTTTTTTTGCCAGTCAGGGCTAGGGTTTCCAGTCTTTCCTGGGAACAAGGCTTTTGCTAACAAGGAAAGGGAAAGACAGACAAACTGCTCAGTCAGAAACACAGCTGAGAGAAAACCCAGGCAGCAGTTCACTCAGGAGCAGAAGACCTGATACCCTGTTGACACGGAAAGATGTACGCGTCGTGGCGACTTCTCTCTTAAAAGATCACCATCCTTCTCTTTGCGATCCAGAAACGAAGTCTGCTCAGCCTGTCTACTTTGCAGGCAAGGAAAAGTGAACTGCAAAGGGGTGAACTCTGCTTTTTATGCACCAGCATCATGACACAGTCATTGCCTGTCAGAGAAAGCGGGATGAGGAGGGCCGCACTGTCCTGCTCAGTGGTACAACCGTCCTGTCTCTGTGTGGATACGCAGATCTTTCCTACAACAAGGGAATGGGCTGTGCGTGTTTTGAAGAGCCCTGAGCTCTAACACGTGGATAGGATATTGCTTTGTTCCTCTAAGAGCACTGAAACCTGCATATGAGGTCATCTGAGCGAGTTTCCCAACCCAGAAACATGGATCTGATGATATCCCTCTGGGGAAAAGCAAGGAAGAGAAGAGGCATTGGCCTGATGGCACCGGCTGGGTCCTGCCACCACAGTGGGATGCATCTCACAAGCCCAAGGGTACGGACAAGCTGAATGCAGCCAGAGCTTGTGATGTATGAGACAAACTTGGGCACAATGTCAGAGGTGCAGCCCATCTGCAGCCAAAAGAGACAAAGTGGATGGGTTGATATTACTGTGACCTGAAACCACCTAGGCTGCAAATAAATACAATTCCTCTGCAGCATTCCTACAGTGGTCCCAAACCCTTGTATAATATTGCTGCACGTTTTTGAAACATCCAGTGCATCTTTTTTCCTGGGTAACTGCTGCACTCAGAAATGCAGTTCCAGTGCACACAAAATCTCTTCTGACGCCTCAAACAACATGTAGGGGAACTGCTCCAGTCATGTGAAATGGGGTGGGATTGGGTACCCAAGGATGGGACTCAGTTATCTGTGCTTAGGGGTCTAGTGGCTTTTCAGATGCCCCATTCCTGCCCCATCAACATGGGAACCATCAGGACATCTTTAATGGCACTAGACGCTACTGTTAAGGCAAACAAGCCCATGATATCTAGAGCCAGTCGGTGATGAGAGGAGAATTTTTCCCAGGCTGTTAGGTGTCCAACACCAGTGGCAGGAGCAGCCATGAGGAGTGTGTGGGTGTCCCACCCCCACTATTTAGTGCTCACTCTACACTACAGAGACAAACAAGTCAGCTCCGCATTGTAAATGTTTTGCAAGGGCAAAGCGAGGTGAGACGAGTCCCACACATTTTTTTCAAAAGTAGAAATAAGAATCTGCATATAAAGCAGTGTAATGTTGGCATGTTGATTGACAGAGGGAAAATTAGCAATGCTCAGTGTATTTAAGACTGAGGTTACCAAATAGAGATTAATGGCAAATGTAAAACTTTTCCTCATGTTAGCAAGCAGAATAAAACCTACATAATTTAACTGACTTTAAATTTCAGTGAAAGTATGTGGGTAGTGAGTAGACTACTGATAATGAAATACCTTCATCTGTTTGTTCCTTGAAGTCAAATGTCTCAGCATTTACAGTAAGGAAATGCTGATGATTGTACATACTTGAATTAAATTACAATGCCCTTGTCCCTGGTGTTAGCTAAGACTCTGTCAAGATAATAACAATATTTGAAACATCATATGGTATTATATATTTGGGTGTCATATCTAAAGAGGCAGTAGGAAATTTGAAAATTATGATGGTGTTTTATATGACTCAATCCAAAGTTTTTTATGGGAAAAAATGAGTAGTGATATTCAAAATCTGAATTGCTGTATTATTTGTGTGCCTGTGTATGAAAATATTTTAATAGTTTTTAAAAAACAAATTAACAGGCAAACATTAAGGAGAATTATTAAAATTCATCTAAGATTCTTGATAGCATAAAGATACCAGGGATATAAGTATAAATAGAAGCTACAATATGCTAAATTCAAATTACGCTTACTTACAATGGATAACAAAATCTCTGAACTTTTAAATAATTTATTTAGAAATATATTTTAAAATGAACATGGATCTTCCACTTCAACAATCACATGAAACTGTTTAAAATATGAGAAAATCCCAGACTAGACAGAAATAGTAACATATACTATTCTTTAAAACCAGTTAAAATCCTGTATGACACAATTTAAAGATCTGCTTAACTTTAAAAGCTTTCCTGCATTGAATATGGTGGTGTATGTGATATCAGTTAGACATGAACAGTCCAGTGGCACACTGCATTCTGTAGTCAGCACTGATTAGGGTACCAATTCATAATCCAGTTGCCAGTCCTCAAAAATACAGACTGGGACCCAGCAACTTTTTGTGGGAGTGGGGGAGTTCCGTGCTGGAGAGTGAATTTCACAGGCTTGCAGCAGTTTCCCTGGCCTGTGACTGAAAATGCATGTACTGCACTGCACAAGCCAACAACTGTAGCCACCTCTGACCTCTTCACTTCCTTCCCCTCCTTTCAGGTAATCTATGCCTGTTTTTTGTTTTGTTTTGGTTTCTTTTTGCATCCATACCTTCCTTCAGCAAGAATTCCGTAATCCAAACTATACCCTCATTGCAGCTGTATGAACTCCAGCCAAACTTAGTCCTTGGCTTTATCAAATCCAGTGTTGTCAACTCGGGAGAGTTTCTTGTGAGCTCCATGACGTGAAGTTTTTCTGTAAACCTTCTTCTGAAGAAAGCTGCTCATGTGAGAATCTGAGTTTTCATATTTTAGTTTATTTTTGTATGCTCATAGATGCAAGGAAAGGTGCAAAATGTGATTTTAAGTGCTGACAGGCTCAGAAGAGGCTGAGAAAAACAAGGCAAAATAAAAGGGATTTCCAGAGCCTTAATTTTAAGATTTCAAGATTTTAAAGCCAGTCTCATAATTTTTGAAGGCACAATTTTTGAATGTTTGACATTTGCAACACAAGAAACATCCAAATCTGCTGTCTTGCAGCTTTGCAGGCTGAAGCAGTCACCCTGCTCTGCCTGGCCATGAGGGAGACAAAGATTTATGTTCTGTTTGGGGTTTGCCTACACAGTGACGTGACTGAATCTTGACCACAAGCCAACTCTTGACATACTTGCTAGAATACTTCATCTACGTTCAAACCAAACAGTGTTCATTGGGGTGGCTGCAGTATGGCAGAGGGGGTGAGCTGGAAACTGCAAACACCACTTTAAGGTGTTAATGAAGAGCAGCCTTAGTCTCTCCCCAGCTGGGCTTGACTGCGGGAATGCTTCTGGTTTGCTTCAAGGCAAAGGCACATCCATAAACACAGCAAGGACAGCACAAGTGAACCCTTTAGTGCTGCTCTGAAGCAGGGAGGACGGGCTCACAGCGTCAGGCAGCGCTGAGAGCTGGTACCCATGGTGAGAGCATCCCCACCACACAGCTACACATTCCAGGAGAGAGCCGGGACCCAACTGCAGGACTGCTCCCGTGCAGCATCAGTC
The DNA here is from genome assembly GCA_013399365.1 of Pampusana beccarii. Lineage (NCBI taxonomy): Eukaryota > Metazoa > Chordata > Aves > Columbiformes > Columbidae > Pampusana > Pampusana beccarii. The sequence continues at coordinate 516,006 of VWYH01003690.1, read as the reverse complement.
CTGTGACATGAGCCTTAAGCTAACCTGGACCTTTTCACCTTGCAGGGCAGGGCAGCCTATGTGTGGCTGTGACTGATTTAGGGGGCTGTTTGCTGCCAGTGTCCAGGTGAATGGAATTTGTCCCAAACTGTCGCTTTCCCCCATCCTGAGCCAGCAGGGACAGGAAGTGCTCGCTGCCAGCACCTCTCTTGCCTGACAAGGCGGGCCAGGTGCTGCTGCCTCCCAGTTGTGTGGCTGGTGCATTTTCGTAACTGGTTGCACTGGGACAAAGTAGGTAAAAAGTCATTGCACAACCACTGAATATCAGCTGGCATTGTTTGCCAGCAGCACAGAGCAGCTCCCTGTACTGTCTCAAAGCAGTAACTGAGGGTTGGGCTTCCAGCAATGTGGAAGAAGCAGGCTGAAACCCAAATTGGCACCCCTGCCCTGAAATGGACTGGAGCTCCTACAACTTGTCAGCATTTGTCAGGCTGTATCACGCCAATGGCTTCTGGAGATCCCAAGACAACCAACAAACCTAGATTTTTCTCCTCTCTCACAGCTGATGTGTCATCTTGCTTTTTTACCATTGCAACCACCTCAGTGAATACCTGCAAGTGTCTGGTTCCCAAAGGCCATCTCAGGAGCATACAAAACTGCCCATAGTCCTTTGCTATGTGAACAGGAGACAGAAAAGTCTTTGTGTGTGGGTTCCTCCTATTGCTTTCCATTAACTGGCCAAGCTCTATCCTAAAAGTTGTCTTTTCTTTTCTTTTTTTAACATCGTTTTGCTTACTGCTCCAGAAATTCATTGCTCTGATGGCTAGAATATATTTTTCTAATTTGCAGCTTACGTTTATTCATGACCAATTTGTATCCCTGAGGTCTGCGTCTACAATAAGCAGATTTTCTGGCTTTTCTTCACGTGTGTGCTACTTGAAGGCAGCTAGAGAGATCATTATCACAGTCTCTTTCCCAGGTTTTCTTTCACTAGGTTAAGTCAACATCTGTCACCATCCTCTTGCCTCTTACTTTTCCCGTTCTTTCCCTAGCTTGCCTCTGAGTCTTCCAGTTTGATTTAATCTTTCTTTAACACGAGTGATGAGACACACTTTATCCTATAAAGACCTGTTTAGGAGCCTGGTCCACAGTGTCACTTGGGAGGCCGTTCTGGACATTCTCTAAAGGCTGGACATTCTCTAAAAAGGAAATCTTAAAGGTGCAAGAGCAGGCTGTTCCTGTGTGTTGAAAGATAAGCCAGCAGGGAAGAAGATGAGAGTGTTGTCTGGAACTCAAGAAAAATAGGAGAGTTTATAACATTTGGAAGAAGGGGCAGACAACTCAGGAGGACTACAAGGGTGCTGTGCAGTTATGCAGTGAGAAAATTAGAAGGGCCAAAGCCCAACTAAAACTTAACCTATTTCTGTAAAAGACAATAGAAAATGTTTCTATGAATACATGAACAAGGAGGGCTAAGGAGAATCTCCACCCTTTATTGGGTGCAGGGGGAAACATAGTGACAAAGGATGAGGAAAAGGCTGAGGTACTTAACAACTTCTTTGCTTTGGTCTTTGATAGCAAGACCAGTTTTCTCCAGGTACACAGCCCCCTGAGCTGGAAGACAGGGACAGGCAGCAGAATGAAGCCACAATAATCCAAGGGGAAATGGTTGGTGACCTGCTACATCACTTAGATGTGTACAAGTCTATGGGGCTTGATGGGATCCATCCAAGGGTACTAAGGGAGCTGGCAGAGGTGCTCACCAAGCCACTTTCAATCATTTATCACCAATCCTGGCTAACCAGGGAGGTCTCGGTTGCCTGGAAGTTGGCAAACGTGATGCCCATCTGCCAGAAGGGCTGGAAGGAAGATCTGGGGAACTACAGGCCTGTCAGTCTGACCTCAGTGCCAGGGAAGGTTATGGAGCTGATCATCTTGAGTGCCATCACGCGGCATGTACAAGACAACAGGTGATCAGGCCCAGTCAGCATGGGTTTATGAAAGGCAGGTCCCACTTGACTAACCTGCTTGGTGGATAAAGGAAAGGCCATGGATGTTGTCTACCTGGACTTTAGCAAAGCCTTTGACACCGTTGCCCACAGCATTCTCCTTGAGAAACTGTCTGCTCATGGCTGGGATGGGTGTACTCTTCGTTGACTGAAAAAATTGGCTGGATGGCCAGGCCTAAAGAGCTGTGGTGAACAGAGTCAAATCCAGTTGGTGGTTGGTCATAAGTGGTGTTCCTCAGGGATCACTACTGGGGACAATTCTGTTTAATCTCCTTATCAGCGACCTGGATGAGGGGATTGAGTGCACTCTCAGTAAGTCTGCAGATGACACCAAATTAGGTGGGAGTGTTGAATCTGCTGGAGGGTAGGAGGCCACACAGAGGGATCTGGACCAGCTGGATCATTGGGCTGAGGCCAATTGTATGAGGTTTAACAAGCCCAAGTGCTGGTTCCTGCACTCGGGTCACAACCACCCACGCAGTGCTACAAGCTTGGGGAAGAGTGGCTGGAAAGCTTCCTGGTGGAAAATGACCTGGGGGTGCTGATCGATAGCCGGCTGAACATGAGCCAGCAGTGTGCCCAGGTGGCCAAAAAGGCCAACAGCATCCTGGCTTGTATCAGGAATAGTGTGGCCAGCAGGACCAGGGCAGTCATCATACCCCTGTACTCTGCACTGGTGAGGCCTGACCTCAAATACTGTGTTCAGTTTTGAGCCCCTCACTACAAGAAAGACATTGAGGTGCTGGAATGTGTCCAAAGAAGAAAAATGAAGCTGGTGAGGGGCCTGGAGCACAAGCCTGATGAGGAGCAGCTGAGGGAACTGGGGCTGTTCAGCCTGGAGAAAAGGAGGCTGAGGGGAGACCTGATCGCTGTCTACAACTACCTGACAGGAGATTGTAGCATGGAGGGTGTTGGTCTCTTCTCCCAAGTAGCAAGTGATAGGACGAGAGGAAACGGCCTCAAGTTGTGCCAGGGGAGGTTTAGATTGGAGATTCAGAAAAATTTATTCACCAAAAGGGCTGTCAGGCATTGAAACAGGTTTCCCAGGAAAGCAGTGGAGTCATCATGCCTGGAGGTGTTTAAAGGATATGTAGATGTGGTGCCTAGGGACATGGTTTAGTGATGGACCTGGCAGTGATAGGTTAACATTGGGCTTGATCATCTCAAAGGTCTTTTTTCAACCTAAACGATTCTAAGATCTACAACAAAGGTACTGATAACTTCACTATCTCTCCTGGAGATACCTTGCTTGATACATCCTAAGATAGCATTTTAACATTCTTTTTTTTTTAAAAAAACACAGCTGTGTTACATTGACGGCTCAGAGACATCTCTCAGCTAATAAATATACTTTGCTTTTCCCTCATTTTACTGCCTCCAAAAAGTAATTGCAGAAACTGTGTTAATTTTTTTAAAAGCCTGACTTTACACTTGTACTACTGAATTTCATCCTGGTCTTTCAGCGTCTCCTTTGGCTGAAAGGTACCCATCTGCAGCTGCCTGCTAGGGTTTTACCAGTCTGCAGAATGAATCTGTTTGCTGTGTCTACACGCCCCTCTGCTAAGAAGCGTGTCTTCTGCCTGGCTTTAGCTATGTGGAAACCATCAGCTTCCTTCCCACACGCTCTTTGCAGTTCTCGCTCTGCAGGGGAAACACTATTTCCAATAGCTGCACTGCAGGAATTGCCTCTCTGGTGAATTAGAAATGCATGAATAACCATGAAAGGTGAACCTTGAAACCTAGAGCTTCTCTTAAACATCTAAAAATTGCCTGAAAATATCACTATGCATTTACATGTAATTATTTCTATTTGGCTTTAATTAATGCCTTAAATAACCTTATTTTAGGTACAAGTTATGATCTGTCACTACTTGTGGTTTCTCTGTGACCTTAGCTGCTGTTGATCAGAAAGCCAATACTTCCAGTGCTGATCCTGTCTCGCCGGGCCTGGCACTAAAAATATTTTGGCACCCTTACTTAAAATTTATAAATTATGTAAACAGAACGCCTCTTACTCTTATACTCTTATTATTCTACGAATATGTCTGTATTGATGGTAGATCCATCCAGCATTAAACAAGCAGAAGATGCTCTTCCTGTAGGTCATTTTCTTCCAGATCATTAGCTCAATTTTCTAGTCAGCTGTCTCTCTGCAAATTCTAAAAACATTGGTTGAATCTATATTGGTGTTACTACACATCTATTTCAGTTATTCCAATCAAATACCACAACATATAAAAATACCTCAAATAATCATTATGGGATGACAGAGCACCAGGACAGAGGCAAGATTCTTGCGCCTGTTGAAGGCTATTGGCCACTATTATACCAGCTATGGTCTCTCACTGACTTACTATTAAATCCATACTGAAGGTTTAACTGGATGAACTGTTCAATAGCTTTTGTTTCTGCATTCACTCATTACATTTCAGACATTTTAGAATGCCTAAATCTAGCTCTTAAAATAAAAATAAATCTTTAATATCCTTCTTAATAAAAACCTGAAATAGTTCCGTATAAATAATTATGGTAATTAGGAAAATGCTTAAGTAAGCAGTATGTTCGCACTATCGCAATAATCGAAAGAAATCTTAATGGAGAAGACAAGAGAATTTATTATTTTACCCATGACTGAGCCCACCTTTCTCTTCTAAATACAGACCCAAGAACTCTTCATGTCAACACATAAACTTCTCCACCACCACTATTCTTCTCCATTAACTCTGATGAACAAAGACTTTGATCTCTTTTTTTGACAATGGTAGTTGCATTCGCTTGATACCATTGCTTTTAAAATTTTCCCTTTTGCCATTTCTAAATCTTGCTAAGTTCCAAAGTTGTCAGGCATTCAATATTAGGTCCTTAAAAATCTTTAGCTTTTTCATACATACGACTGTCAGTAGAAACTATCTTTTCAAGAAATGGGAAAAAGAAAGTAAAATTCAACTTTAGTTGTGCAGAGACAATATTTTTTTTTTCCTAAAAAAGACAGTCACTAGAGCTAGAGTCATTGTTCCTCAGATCCATCACAGACCACCCAATCTACAGAAAGTTATCTATCAGCTCCAGTCAGCGGAGGAACGCCGCCTGCTCTGGATGCCAGGGATCTCCAGAGAGCATCATAGCCAAATTCATATCATTCCTGTTCACCAAAGGATTTAAGCCAGAAATATTCTTCCTAATTACTATAACTTTTTCTCTTTTTTTACTCTAACTACCACCAGCATTTCTGAAGAAATCTGATATTATGCAGTGTGAAAATATATTAACAAGTTGTTTGTGGCAGAGGAAGATAAAGAAACTTCAGAGGATAGTTGATTTCTAACCAGATTAAGCTGTCAAGAATATTAAATTAAAAAATAATCTGAAGACTCTTAGTTTTTCCTTGAAGACATACTGTTTCTTCTTTTGAGCAAAATCCAGCACAAAGGGAAATTCCTTTACTGTAAGCAAAGCTTTTAGTAAACAAAACAAGACATTGCAATAGAAGGTGTTTAAGATATACTAGAAAGAACTATCTAAATGACAAAATACAACTGAAAAACAAACAAAAAACAAAAACCAAACCAACAGCAACAAAAAACCACCAACCAACAGAAGTAAAAAAAATAGTAATTCATTTACTGTTAGGTTGTGCTCTGTGGCTCGTATCACTAATAGAAAAATCTTGCTATCAGTATTTCATTAGTAATTCTGCTATTATAAAATGAATCAGCATATATTTTTTCTCTAATTGTAGAACATGTTCCTACAGTGATATAAATAGCTGGAAAAACATAGGTACTGCAGAAAAAACCCACATCTAACCAAAAGTAAATACATACAATATAATGGAGATAATTGAGTGAGAAGACTTACTCAATCCAAAGAAAACTTCATCCCCATAGCTACGCTGATTATTGAATTCCTAAATATGTGGGCATAAGACTGGTGAAATATAATATTCACCTACAGTATATACTTATTATATTTCTTGACCAGTTTCAGTCTAGGAAAATTGAGTCTGGTGCCTTTAAATTCAACTTCTTTGGAGATTCCTAAGAGCATAGAGGACTTTCCAAAAACGTTATTTGTAAAGTTCTTTTTTTTTTTTTCTTTGTGAGTGCAGTGTTGCCAAATATTTTTACCAATAAAGAAATGCTATTTCAGCTGCATTTGAGCACAGTAATAGTGGTAGCTAATGGTCTATTCAGTTAATCATAGTTATTCACTCCCTGGAAATCCTCAGAATATAATAAATGTTTTGTTTTCTTTGTGGACTCTTAAATTACAGGCATTATATAATACCCAAGATATGTAACCTATCAGTACCAATACAAACTGAATCCAAAACCACTCCTCTAAAATAATTCTAATATTTGAAGCCTCCAAAGACAGAAAAATGCTGCTGTTACCCACAGAGCTACTGAAATAGCACACAGAGCAGGGTAAGAAATGGCTATTAAGAAAGTTCTGGTTTAGCTAAAATGTGGCTGTTTGTCATCCATTTACAGAGGTCTGAAATAACTATTACAGAACAGTTTTTAAACAAAGAAAACAAGAAGCATGCTCAAATAGCTGAACCACACACATCCTTTCCTAAAGGAAAAAAAGGCTGCTAATGTGGGGCTGCAGTTTGGCCCATAGGAGACAGATCAACCATAAGGTTATAGCTCTGAGACCAACACTCACATTGGGTGTTCTGCCATAAACGGTTTGTCTTCTTCACTTTTTGTTTGTTTGTTTGCTTTATATTCATATAGATTGTAGAAGCCTCTGTCATGTTTAGCTCTACTTTGTTTGCTGCTCAGGGAAGATTACATTTATTATGTCTCATAGTGACTACCTGTCACAAGGGTAAGGTCGTAGCTGCTTAAACCGCATCTCTTTGTGACTGCCATTACACTGATGAGGCACAGAACCCCTTGAAGGTTCTTCAGGAAGTTTCTTCCAGATGTATTTTACAAAGCTGCAGAATACATTTTAAAGCAATGTTAGGCTTCCGTTTTCAGGCTTGGTTTTTAGCTGCAATTGCTTTGCAGAAAGGATTAGATTACTAGCTCATAAAAATATTCTGCTGAATAGCTCAAGGAGTGAAGACAACCTCCAAAACAGTCTTCTGTTGGCTTCCTGGATGGAAGAACTCTTCCATGAAAGCACACAAAAACTCAGAAGGCTTTCAAAATTAGAATACGGACCAAGTTTGGGATTGAACACCTCTTTTATTTCTCCTGGAGAAAAAGACACTCGGGTATTTGCTGAAGAAGCAATCTGGCAGACCATAAAGTGATAAAAGACATTGCACAGGTAGTGGTGTTCTTCTAACTCTAGTTTTGTAGAAGAACTGTTAAGAATTTAGTGATGAAAAGAAAAATCAAATGGAAGTGATTATAAATCATGAGATTTCCTGGTTCCTAGGAAAGGAAGAGCAGACAAATGCTGGGTGAGTGCATCTTTTTTTTTTTTTCCCAGCTCCAGGGACTAACCCAGGACACCCCCAGGCAAAGGCGATCCAGGGGTGGAAGGGTTCAGACAAGAGGACAAGTTTACAGAAGGGCAACGCTAAAGGCACAGCAGCAAATTAACCCAGAGCAGAGTGAGCAAGCAGTATGCTATACCAGGAGATGTTTAATTACCTTAACGCCCCAAGGGAGTAATTTAAAAGCTATCAGTAAGTACCCACAGCTTAGCATGTTGGGAGAACTGCAAAAAATTCACTATGCAAAGACACAGGGAAAAGAAAGAAGAATAAGAAAAACCCCTGCAAATACGTCAGAAAAAGCAATACAGCATAGAACAACCTTGCTAGTTCAAAATAAGCTCTGCCTGAGGGAATACTGGTGCCATCACCTGGAGCTCCACACAGGCTAATTCAGCATCTGAGCGTTGCCTTTGGTGGCTGAAGTGTCAGCTACCTTGGGTCATTGTACGCCAGCAGAGTGACAAGCAGAGAAAGGTTTGAGTACGTCCTACAACATAACTGCTGCTTGCTCACCAAAGAGGTGGGCACAACCAAAGACACTTCACCAAGTTTTTCAGAACACAGTAGTTGTAATTCTGATGCCTTGTGTATTTGAGGATCCTTGGTGATAAAAGAGATTTGTAAAATCTGATGTGATATAAAACTGGGTGAGGTTTCAAGCAGTTTACAAGCTTGGATTAGAATTCACCGTGGTAAGAGTAATTTGGATAAATGTCCTGAAATTAATGCATTAGATCCATAAAAAGAAAAGCAAATTACTATAGAATGATAATTCAAATGCACAAGTATAGAAAGGAGGCTTGCTAGGCAACTGTACTGCAAAAAGGATCTGCAGGGGAGTTACAGCGGTCTGTACACAAATTATAAATCAGGATGATATCTAGTTGTACAAAAACGGCAGCCTTATATATAGTCATAGTAATAGTGTAAAGAAACCAAGTAATTATTCTTCCCCTACTAGCAGTGGCAAGGCCCGACTGCATTAGTGTCCAGCTCTGCCTACCAGGCTGTCAGAAGAAGGAGACAGTTGGATGTAGTCCAGGTAAAAACCACAAAAAATGATAAAAGATGTAGAACAAGGGAAGGCTGAAAGAATTAAGATTGTTTAGTCTAGAAAAAGTGAAGACTAAGAGAAGACATGATAGCATATTTAAAATATGTAAAAGTCTGTTATGAGAAGAGGACAGTGACTAATTGTTCTCCATGTCCATCATACACAAAACAAGAATTACTATGCAGTTGCAGAGAAAAGCTTTCTAACGCAAGGATGATCGGCCTGCCAGCAGGTTATCTACAGGTATTGCATGTAATGTCACCGGAAGCGATGGCAGAGGTTGAGACAAACACCTGTCAAGATGATATGCCTGACCCTTCCCGAAAGCAGGCAAACAGCCCAGGTGATCCCCTGCAAGTTCCCATGCAGCCTTATGCCTCACGCTTAGCCACAGAAACAAGGCACAGACCAGAGCTTTCCATCAAAGAGACTAAAAACCATTATGTGCATGACTGTCATTTGTCTCGAGATGCTTGCCAGGACGAAAGGAGCCTGCAGGACAAGGGATGGATCTCCCAAATCCATTTTGCTAATGAATTCAATTGGCTGTAAGCAGCAGAGAGCACCCGCTCAGTCACCACTGTGCACTCTTTGAGTTGTTTAACTTGCTCATGCCCAGTCATAATTTTATTTACTCCAACTTTGCTGCTAACAGCCCTTTTCACTGGTGGATAGGGATGGACACAGAGTAATTAGGTATACGCTGCTGTGCAGCCATTGGAGAAATGAGTTGAACAGGCCTTAAAATAAAACTACAATGTGTGCAACCAGAGTGCAGAATGAAACATTTCCATGCTATCTTGTCAGTGTTTTAGCCTTAAACAAAATAACCTATAAAAACAAACTACTCTCCATTAAAAACAAACAAACAAATAAAACGGAGAGTGATGCAAACACAGCCAAAAGCCTGCTCTTATGCTTGATCACTTGTAAAGACTGGATAACATATTACATACGTGGAAGCTTTTTGCTCACTTGACAATGCAGACTATAAATCTTGCCCTAGAAAAATCAAATTCATGGATAAATAGGATTAAAGAGATCCTATCGATTACTCAGTTGTTCTTTCTGCTTTCCTGTCAAATCTAACAGCTTTCTGAAAAAGTTCCTCAAGGTTGAATAAAAAAAAAAGTTAATATTTCAATGATTTCTAATGATGATCTACGTGATTTTCCTACTATGATGTCAAAATTACTGTAATTACATTGGGTTTTACTTACAAATGTATACAACTAAGGAAATTGTACCGTTCACAGAAATTCAGATTTGAATGTTTAATGGCCCCTGCAAGAAAAACAAAACAAAAACAATATAAAAGAAGTAGTAGAGTACTGATACAGAAATATTAGTTATGCCACATCCTGATTACCCTCTATTCCTTTTCAAATGTAGTGAGATAACATTAACATTTGATTCCCTAATGCCCTTTAAAATTCATTTAAATTTAACAATTGTTTTCAGCCTTAACCACTTCTCGGGGGTGCACCTGTAATTCTAAAAATGACCAAAGAGCACCAGCTGTAAGAACTATTCTCTCCTTTGATTCCTCAGTCACTCTAGAGACTCTGCAGACCACATTTGCATGGGTAACGATGACTCACGAAGAAGAATAACTCTGAAGATGAGTTCTTTATACAATGGTGTAGCTAAGTGGGACATCACCAATTCCTGTAAAATGCCTGCTTTTCTTAATTTTGTAAGATTGACCTTTTGGGCACCTTCTTTAATCTCTCCACGGGATGCCAGCACCAGTTAAATGCTATGAATGTGGTAAATATTCATCCTTCTGCTATGTACCCTGTCATCTTTAGATTGTTGCAAGTTGAACAATTATTTCAGACATTTATGGTGGCATAAACACTGAAGAAACTACCCTAACTAGGGACTGAGGATACTGAAAAGAAATACGAGCTTCCAAGGACAGAAAAGTTGCCCGTAACTTCCCAAATCACATCAACGCATCCTATCCTTGTCTTTCCTAAACCAGTTCAGTCAAAGTCTCCCTGAAAGCACACAGGACGTTACATGAGGAAGCATCACAAAACTTGCTGTTGCCAGCAGTGGCAATAGGGCCCAAGCCTGTTCCTAGCACTTCTGTTATGAAACCTGACACATACATACAAAAAAAGATCCTCAGCTAAAAGATCATGCTCAAAAGAGAAAAGAGGAAGAACTGGGAAAAAAATATATATATATTGCTGTCATCCCTTTATCATGAATGGAAAACCAAGACGCTAAGACATAAAGCAACTTGTTCAGTATCACATTGCAAGCCTACAGTAAACCACATGAGATCTTGAGAGTGCTCAGTCCAGCTTCCATTAAGCTGTAATTCGTATAATGGATAATATTCCTATGAGTTAGTGATAGATATAAGACAGGGTGTCAACACAGATAGAAATGCCTGATTCCCCTGATGATTCTGAAATTGTATTGTTGATATATCGTTTAAATGAGAGCCCTAGATCCTTTCCAAAAAGAAATAAAGCAGGGATGCTTCTCTTCTGAAATGGGGAATGCATAGCAAGGGAACAGCAGCATGTTAGTCAAAATGCTCAGGTGATGAGAAAAAACGAGAAAAATAAAGAAACAATGAGGGATCAAGGTTTATGGAAGTTAATATCATAGTTCCCTCTGATCTCTGCAAAACAAGAAGGAATAAGGAATTTACAGAAAACCAGAAGGCACAAAACTCTAACCACCACAAAATTCCATATTTTATGACCTTTCTGGTTTATTTTACAAATATCTTAGCATGAGAGCCTGAAAGATAAAATAGCACATTGGTAAAACTGGCCATGATTCAAAAAGAATGCAGCCTTTGTCAGCATCGTACTTCAAGTATTTCAAGTTAAAATCTTTGGACACAAAGTTAAGTACTGGCTTCAGTACCTTGAGAAATAAGGGGATGGTGTGTGCAAGAGCTGAGCGGTTCTAGACTAGAGGGAAGCTTGAACATAAGAGATATCAGACTTTGTGGGAACAGACAGAGAAAACCAACATGAAAGACCATGTAAATGCATATTTACAAGCAGGCACAGAATGCTCATTCTGTGACAATCTAATCCTAGATAGGCTGATTGCAGCACAACTACCAGGAACCACCAAGCATTTTGATTCACAATATGCTTTTACTTCCCAGGCATAATTCCGTCAGGATATACACCCACCTGCCAGGGAACAAAATTTGTGTTTTTGAAAAACTGTGCCTTTATACTGTGCTCTATATCACACTTGGGATCAATAGATGCCTCAAACGAAGGGAACGATGGGCTTGTGTAGCCTCTTAGGTTGAAATTATTTTGTTTTTAGCATGAAGGTCAGATTGCCATGTCTTGTAACTGATTACTTTCATAGTTATACAATTGTAAGCAAAAGAAACCCGATAAAGGTAGAAGCATTTGTTTCCTGTGCTGAATAAAAGATTTTTCAAGAGCAAGAATAAAATGGAATTTTCATACCCTGCAAAGCAAAAATAATTATTATGGTAGAGGAGTCCTTTTTTAATGTGATGACACATTGATTTTTGGAGGCAACTACAATGCAGCTTTATTTTGCATAGCAACTTCCATACAAATCATGTCTTCGTTTGAGTCTTCTTTTGTTTAAACACTGCAGTAATTCAATAATACAGTTTCAAAGTTAATACAAAATAAAAGCAGATAAGGAGAGAAATTAAGGATGCATAGCTATTTACATCTATATCCTGACTGTCCAATATGGACTTAAAAGCGCTGTAAATTTTAGTCTATTTAAGAGAATAAAGCTAAATATCATACTGGACTAAATCCAGTCAGATACCAGGAAGACTGTAATTAAAACTTCAGGGAGCTTGGTGACAAGATATTTGCTCAGACAATACTCAGGTTTATGGACTCTCATTTGTAGGTATTGAAATCAGGTTAATAAACGTAAACAAAACCACTAAAATCTGTCTCAGTTAAAAATCCTGCAGCCTGGAAAACATACTTGCTTTATTAAAACCTAATTAAAAAGCCAAGGAAGGTATCGTGTCTCACAGCGCTAATGAACAATCTGCCTTCTGCTTCTATCAAAAATGTGAAGTTCCGCTGAAAGCAGATGGGAGGAAGGAGAATCTCAAGAAATAATTTGTGAAAGATAATGCATAGTGTATTTCAGAAGATTAAACTCCTTTATGTTAAATATTTTCAAATTTGCCAAAGGTAACCCCATCAAGTAAGAGCTCGCTGGTGGGAGGGCAGTTTCTGTATAACACTTTAACATGAAACTTAGGGAAATCAACCCAGTTCCATGAAATGTTTGGTTTAAAAAAAAAAAATTGAATAGCATTGCACATTCTAGCATAGAAAAAAAAAAGTTTCATTAGAAAAACAAACCAAAACATTTCACAAGCTCATCTACCTTGAACTACAGTGTCAGAAAAACAGAAAACTGGGAAACAGAAACGTGAACTGAACAAAAGGACAAACTAGAGGTGTATTTAACCGTATTAGACTTTAGAACTTATCACTGCTCTATCAATCATGCTTCCACCAAGTAAACTAACAATCAAGTTTACGTAAGTATTGTTTTAAACTCATCTTTTATGTTTTACAACTGTTGCTTACATGAATTTATTTTTCTCCATATTTGCCTTATTTATTGCCTTTCAAGTAGGCACTACTGCAATTATGCACTCACATGTGTTTAAATTTAAGCATATAAGAAATTGCAGTTATTCCAATCAGACTAGTCACATTTTATACGCTTTGCTGGACCAGTATCTAGATTCTTAAATTTCATATTAATCATAAAAAGGAGTGGTTAAAACAAACAGCACAATCAATAGGGGAGGCAGTTCAATCCACTTTTCAAAGTATTAATGAGAAATCAAAGGCTTTTATTATTATAACAGTTAAAGCACTGATGAGCGCCTAAATGAGCGCTCTCAGAGCTGTTCATGTCTCCAATGGATTATTTTTATGCTCTCTCTTTTTGTCAGTGTTGACCTTCAACCTCTTCAAATATGGTTTGATCCTGAAAACTGTCAGAGATGAAACAAGTGTACAAAAGAAGGTATGAGAGCTTTAAATTACATACCATATTTAAGTAATGTTTAATTATTGCTTTCAGATGGCCACTATAGATAATGTAATCAATAGCTACCAAAGCAACATCCATCCCATCCATCATCAGCTTACACATAAAACTTAAAAGGAAAAAAACAAGCTGTCTACTCTATAATAGCATAATTTGAGCTGTCAGGAATTGGTCATAAGTTTTCTTAAATTCATCAACCTGCCCCCGACACGGAACGGTTTAATAATTTTCAAACCATCTTTACTAGAAGAGAACCTAATCTAACTGTAAATATTTCATTCGGACTCAGTTCTACCATAAGGTTATTTTCCTATCTACCTGTTTACATACTTGGGCAGTACATTATTTTCCTATAATTAAAACAAACTTTACACTCTGGTGAGGCAGAGGCAACAGCTTGGACTCTGCTCCTCAGCCAGTTCGAGGTGTGTGTTCCCCAGGCAGGAATTTGGGGAACAGGTGAGGTAGACATCTCACCAGTCTGGGAACAATTTCTATCATAACTAAGCCTTGCTCCCATAGTGATCTCTGAGTTAAGTCAGTGTCTCTAGTCACGTTGGCATTGAATATTTAAGAGATGCTTTAGAATAACATATTTTTGTTAGGGATACAGAATTTGCCTGGAGCAACGATGGGGAACCACGATGGCCTGAAAACCACAAAACCCCCAGTAAAGCAGACCCTTTTCTTTGTCAGTTCCTTCCGTACTTTCACATGCAAGCTCAAATTTGCACCATAACAGTGTAAAATACAAATGTTTCATAGAAGACATACACAGGTCCTTCTCTCAAAGCCTCATCCCTTTTCTAGGCAGTAAAACGTTTGCCATGTTGGAGACTGAGAATTGGCTATAACAATAAGCAATTTCGTTGACTCCTTCCAAATGATACTACGATTTCTCCTGGGTGTCTCGGATTTTTATAAGCATCTTAAAAGAAAGAGAGGAGAGCCGTAAAATCGAATGAGAAGCAGCAGTTTTTTCAAGGTTTTTCATGTTGCCAGAAGAGCTGTTTCTCAGCAGGGTGAGTCTGAGATTCTGTGTTTCATTTGGGAAACATCACCTTGCTGGGGCTTTGTTATGGGCAGCTCCACTGGCAGATGAGCAACAGTAGGGTGGGTGGCTCATAAACTAATGACATGAGCATGTAAAAAGGAAGTATTTTCTTGATAGCTGAAGTATCTTTAAGAAAGATGACCTTTGAAAACTGACACTGTTCACTGAGCAGTGCACCCTCCCCTGGAAAACCCCAGGGAAAGCTTGTGCTTTGCTCTGGCAGGAAGGACAGCTTTCTGCACCTGGATTTACTTGGCCAGCAAAGAGGTGGACAGATGACCTTCTCCTTCCTTCTCACCCCACCGCTATGGCAATGTGCGCTTTCCCAGGACAGCCCACATCCCAAACACGGGTGATGGAGCTGCTGAGCAGCTGTATCCACAGCCCGGGCACATGGAACAGGAATGCAGCCATTGAGCTGCATGTGCCCCCCCCAGTATGGTGGCCTGAGATGGGGGCCAGGGAACCTCAGGTCTAGCATTTACAGTGGCAGGGAAAAGAAACAGTCTATCTAAAGATAATTTTAAAGTTGAAATTATTTTAATTTTTGTTTTGCAAGTCATTTAAATCAGCAAAAACCAGTATTTTGTTAATTTATTTAATCTTGTTTTCATTTTTTTCTCCTGTAGCTAGGTTTACTCTGACCGAAATGACCACCTGAACACACTGATTTGAAATTAAATAGAACCGTTATAGTTCTTCCTCTAAGCATATTGTATACCAAAATAAATTTGTTTAGCTTAATACATATTCAGGTCTTGATTTCTTATATCTAACAGAATTTTAAATACTACGTATCTTATTTTCAAGGTGATAATTCTTAGTAATCTTCAATTCCCACCTTTCGAATCTATGCATAGTTATTTGTAAACAGTACTCGAAGACCTAATCAAATTTCCATTTGCTTTGTAGTTACCTATGCAATGAAGTTTCTCTTTTGCTTTACACAGGCAACACGGTTTTCTTTGGTACATCCACAAGTATTCCCTCACCTGCCATGTGAACAAAGTGACCATACAAAAGCCCATCCATGTCCTTATATCCCCGACTCCACTGTGGAGAGCGGGCTTTATGCTCTCCCGTTACGCGCCACCAGGCTGTCTCAGATGCCACCCCACCTGCCACCTCTCCAGTTACCATTCACTACACATTCAAATGCTGCTTCTCTTCTGTCTCAACAGGAGCTGGGTAGCCTGATCTAGAAAATCCGGAAGCTGGGAAACTTTTCCTTTTCTATGCTACAAGAAGAGTGCAGAAGTGGGGCTCCTGACAGGAAGAAGGGACCATGTGAGAGTTTACGGTACTGACATGCCCTCTGTAACACGGTGGCCAGACGGTGAAGGAGTAGAATCCAAGACGCACAAGTGACAAAACAAGGTTATGAATGACAGCTGCTACCCTTGGCTCCATACAGAGGAAGACCTGTCCAGATGTGCTTGCTGGACCTACTGCACTACCCTGATAAAGGCAATTTGAGCAGCAAACAAACAGCATAATCTCTATGGCAGGGATGTCAAACTCATTTTCACTGAGTGCCACATCAGCCTCATGGTTGCCTTCAGAGGGCCAAATGTAATTTTAGAACTGTATAAATGTAGGAGCAGTTACATTCATACAGTCCTAAAATTACATTCGGCCCTCTGAAGGCAACCACGAGGCTGATGTGGTCCTGGTGAAAAGGAGTTTGACATCCCTGCTCTATGGCATCAAATCTGGGTATTGCTGTGGGGGAAGTACTCTTTGCACCTCCTTCACAAAACCAATTCTAACAAAACAAAAAGGACTTACAAAAGTTACTTTCTTTGCTGATATAAATAAAAGTGCGAAAATACCTCTTTCCTACTATTTGGGACAAATTAGGATTTCTGTTAATAGACTCAATGGAAAAACATCTACTAGCTTTTTTTTCAAGCAACAGTTTAAAAAAACCCCACCTTATTGAATCTGTATTTGACAAGACTTGATGCCCATGTGCAAACCCAGAGTGTATTTATACTCTAAAAGCCCAGAAAGGTGTAAAACCAGATTCTCCTTTTACTTCCTTCATCGAATTTCCAGTAAAGAATACAATTTAATCCATACTCTGTAGCTGCAGAGAATACTACAGTCACATTGTTCTTGAACAGACTGAGGAGGTATTCACTGTAATGTGGGGGGAAAAATGAGAAATAATTAGAACTTCAGAGGAAAACCGTGGAAGATCTTAATTAAGAGATGAATAAGAAATTAGTCACTCACAATGACGGTTACCATACGAAAAATCTCTATTTTTCTAGCAATTCCTTTCACATTTCAACATTGTAAGAGTAAACCCGTGGGTTGCTCTTGATGCACTGAGTGCAAAGCACTGTGAAAAAACTGAAATACAAAATCCAAGTAGCAGTCCAATGTAGTAAAGGGAACACTGGACTAAGGAAACTAATATAGATTCAACGCTCTCATGAAGGCAAATCTCAACTGACCCAAACTAATTGTATTACGAATGAGATTCAGAGTTTAGTAGAGTAAGCAGACCCCAAAAATCACTTGCTTCTTTAGATGCAAACCTCCTTTCATCACCCCTCCGCCAGCCACTGCAAGCTGGTAAAAATGAGCCAGTAAGTTGGTACAAATAATGCCACACTTCAAACCTACTGTACTTGCAACGAGATGTTGCATTACCCTGCAGAACCCACCTTGCTCAGTAAGAACAGCCCCCAGAGTCAGAGACCTCACAGGCTTTAGTGTTCTTTAGGGCAGAAACAGTATTTATCTGGAAAAGAAAGAACTGCTGGCATGGTATACATAACGAGCTGCCTAAGTCACTGGTTTCCAGCCTGTGCATCCCAGACCAATGGACTGTGGTTTAGAGCGAGACAAGAAGTACCTAAGGAAAGCAAACCCCACCACAATTACGCTGAAATGTGCTGTTTGACATTAAAGCGATCAATTAACTTTCAAACATTTTGAGGGATCTCAGCAGGCTGAAGAAACTTCAAAACTGGAGTCTACCCCAATTATATCAATCAACGTTCTCAAGGGCTGGTTTGACATTTTCCTGCCTCTACAAGGACAATCAGCTGAGGTAGGGAGATTAAGAGCACAGCGCAATGTCTGTAAACCCACAAGAAAAGACTTTTAGGACAACTGCAGTTTGGGGTTTCTGTTTTCACATAGGAGCTAAAAAAATAAGCCCCAATTGGAATCATTAAAGATTTTTCTTACAAACAATAATACAAAGAATTTTTTTAAAAGCCTTGAGATGCAAAGACATTTAATTACAGTGTAACTCAGCCAGAAAGCAGCTTGGCCTGCTAGAAATAAGCAAAAATCAAGTTGCGTTTGATACAATGATGTTGATTCCAACAAGATGCTGGAAAAACAAGATGTTTTTGAAAAAAGTTACAAATAGGAGAAATTACAAAGCAGGGACATTTTAACAGGAAATTGAGCTAATGAATGTATTTCAGTGATTTATGGCAGGCTAATTCAGAGAATTAGGCACTTATTCAAACAACCAAGCATCAGAAACTCAGCCAAACATAAGGGTAAAATCAAACACAGGATAAAAGTGCTTCACTGTGGCATAAAAAAATCCTTCAAAGTAGCATTATGCAAATGTATCATACTGATGATAAATGTATAATAACGTTTACATTATGGAACTAAACGTGAAGATAATTATTTCCTTAAGATAATTCTTACAGAAATTAAATTATGGCTGCTTAGGTGCCATAGCTGTATGGTCCTACAAGTTAAACTTACAAAGGCTCCTTTTATGTCTTAATACCTACGATGTATTTTACATTAAGCTTCTGAAACAATATGTAAAATGTGCTCGTTTTCAATATACTCGAAGTATTGAATATGTTATTATTAAATACTAATGCATACGTAGAAATAATTTTCATGTTCTATATTTACCACCACAATACATTAATTGTTAAAATGGAGTACAAAACAGCAATGGTTTAATTAAGAAATCTTTTAGATGAGTGTAGTAAAATAAATACTACCCATTTTGAGCAAATTTGTAAGTGATTAAAGCCACAGGACTGTGTTCTTCGTTAGACTCCATCATATAAATGACCAAAATCCATGCAAAAAAAAATTTAAAGCATTCCTAGTATTTCTCACAGCACTGATGTTAGAGACTGGCTTATAGCTGAAAATGGAAGATTACAGGTACTTTCTCACTTCCGAACTGTTGCAATTGGTAGGATACGCGGACGGACATCGCAACCAAGACACAAATGAGGCTGCACAGACAAGCGGCGCAACAGCTCTGGAGGAACGGCAGGAGAGGCCCAGCTCTGCCAGGAGCTGCTGCCAGGGCAGGGGAATCCCTGTCAGGGAGACAGGCGTGGGAGAGGGGCTGTTACTGAGAGCTGCCGGTCTCCTCCGGGTTAGTACGTGATTACACGTCAGCACATCGACTGCCTACACGGCCGACAATCATAGAGTCATTTTGGTTGGAAGAGACCCTCAAGATCATCGAGTACAACCATAACCTAACTCTAGCACTAAACCATATCCCTAAGAAGCTCATCTGTACATGTCTTTTAAACACCTGCAGGGATGGTAACTCCACCACTTCCCTGGGCAGCCTGTTCCAATGACTGACAACCCTTTTGCTGAAGACATTTTCCTAATATCCAAGCTAAAACTCCCCTGGTGCAACTTGAGGCCGTTTCCTCTTATTCTATCACTTGCTACTCAGGAGAAGAGACCAACCCCCTCCATGCTACAACCTCCTTTCAGGCAGTTGTACACAGCGATAAGGCCTCCCCTCAGCCTCCTCTCTCCAGGCTGAACAGCCCCAGTTCCCTCAGCCGCTCCTCATCGGACTTGTGCTGCAGGCCCCTCACCAGCCTTGTTGCGATGGAAATACCCTGTTTGCTAAAATGTGTCACCAGAGTCACGTTATCCAGAAATATCTAAAACATACAAACATATTTACAACATTTCTAGTTTGGAAAAAAGTTTTAGCAATATTTTACTGGGTTAGAACACTCCTATAGTTGTGTCCAGAGACAGATCAGATATATTACTCTAAATACATGGAAGCCCATGAATGTTGCTCTACAAAGAAAACTGATCTTATTGAGGGGCTATGTAAATATAGGGGAACAATATACAAAACAGGATCAAAATTATCCTACTAAAAGCTGTGAGAAATCCACAAAGCACCTCAGGTCCTAATCCCCAGACTAGAGCAGACAGTTTTAGGTAAAAGCTCTTTACCCAGTTCTTTCCAGTGACATACTTGGCTGGTCTCCTTCCAGACATTATATATTACACGGTTTTTAAAAAAAAAAAGTACTCAGTGTATAACACTTACTAAACAGAAGTTAAAAGACCACTTCTACATGTGAAAAAATATTCTGAAGATAATGAAAAGCAGGTTCCCTCAGCTACATTTCTGAACGCAGCTCTCCCGACCACGTTTCTCTGATGAACAACAAGAAGTGTTCCAGGATCAAGCAGAGCAGAAGCACTCTGACAAAAGGAGCCCAGGACTTGTAAAAGGAAGCAAACTTTTAGAAGCTAAGTCCTTGAGCTATTTCGCAATGGGCCATATGAGACAGGACCTGGGAGTCAGCAGGCAACACCAGCAGGAGGGAGCGGGGAGGGAGGGCGGCAGCCATCAGCAGAGCCTCCGCACTAGAGCAGTTCAGTGTCAGCTGGGTCAGAAAAGCAGAGAAATACCCAACCATCCCTTTTCACAGACCTTTCTCACAAAGTATCACGGTGATAAGGAGCTAAGGTCCGCCAACATTTTTTAAAGTAAGCTTTGAGGTGTGAAAATGATGACTGTGTAATCCCTGATAATCACACCAGGGGTTTAAGGCCAGGTCTGCAGGAACTTGCACATTAACCTGTGGCTGGCAGACAACGGAGGAGGAAAAATTCCCCCCCGTTTGCAGGTACACGCACAAACTGGATGGAAAACAGTGCACTGAAGCACAACAGGGAATTATTTTGGGAATCCTGTCCAAGTCGAACGGTAGCTCACCTGAATACGGCTTAAGAGGGCAGCTATCAGGTGTTCACAGATCAACACCACGGTGGACTGTGAAGAAACAGCCACGACTAAGTATGTTCTGTGCCCCCTCTGCTGGTCTCACAGCAGCAAGCAACCACCTCTCAGCAAATAAATCTAATATAGAAGTGAAATCCAGGGAAGAAAAGCCATCTTAACTGCAAGCAAGAGTAAAAAGAGATACTAAAATTACTTCCAAAAATTAAAAGAACTAAATATTTGCAAAACCGTCTTATTTTGAAATTACCCAATAGTTTATTTTCTTTTTGTAGCATCCCTTGCTCAAAGATACAGGTCACGAATTACTGGCCCTCTGTTTCTACTGTAGCTTCTTAATAGTTGAAGTCTACTTGTGCTTTTCAAAGACTTTAAAATAAGCATTTTGTTAAATTCAAGTGTTCTGTTCTTTTTCAAGAAAAAAAGTCAGACTAATCTTAAAGCTCTTAGCAAAGAAACTGAAGTCAGCGATTACATTTTTCTTTTTTAAAAGGAAGTAAGATATTTTCCTACCAGCTATTTCAGCTGTTTTTCATTATGGTTTCCATCAAACTAAGAAAAAAACCCTACTCTCATAAACATAGGATTCAGCATTTCTTGTTTTCAGAATCAGTTTTTGCCCGTTTAACATAGCTTTTTCAAACAGCACAGCTTGCAATGATCATTTCTCCTCAGTTTACATGACTCCTGTTGACTGTTCTCAGGGTTACACATGAACCTCTGTGGTCTGTAAAACTGACATAACCCAAACTCTTGCACTTTTGAAATTACCGAAACCTAAAGCAAATCAAAATGCCAAAAAGTGTTAAACCTCAACAACAGCCAGCTAGTTAGGCACCAATTCTACTTTATAATCAAGTGAAAACACACATAAACCCCAAAAACTTCACTTAATATCCCTCATAAATACTTTAATTTCACAGTTCTTCAAAACCAGGGTAATCTCCCTTCGGTCATTGCTCGCACTTCTAAAAACATATTTAATCAGTACTAAAACACCAAAGGAAGGAACATCAAATCTCAAGTTCATTGCATCACTTAAAAAAAACCCAAAACAAACCAGCAAGTGTTCAGAAAATGTTTTAAAATATACAACATTTTGCATCTTTTGTGAGAGGAGCTTCTATACTGTCTTATTTTAACCAGGATCTCTGGAAAGAAAAATCCCGTGATATTGTCACATGACAGCTTGCTACTGCCCAGGGATCTGATTTCATAGTTTTTGACTGCAGAATAAAATACTACATCACTAACCACAAATAAGGCGACTGAACTTTAAAGATCTCTCCTGCTCCTGCACACAACTCACTCTTCAGTCCTGCTAGAACAGATTTCCCAGTTACCGTGCTATTCTGCTGCTGCTTGGCTGCTCAGTTTTGCATTCTCCTGGTGCTCCATCATGTTGTGATACACTCAGAGGGAAATAAATGTAGAAAATGTCATTTTTGAGAGAAGAAAACTAATAAACTACTAAGAAATATTTTCAAGGAGCACGCTGTACATAGAACCAATGTACAGGGATACAGGATACAAAGAATACAGTATAACAGGTAAAAGAAAAACTAATTCAAACTTCCTGTACTGCAATCTGCACAGAAACACACTCATACAGGCAAGATTTAACCACCAACCAAAACCAACACATTTCATTGCACTGGTGTAGAGAATAGGATCTTCACCATATCTATTACTTCTGTGAGCAGGGGATACGCAACTCCTCTCACCACTATTTTATTAAAGTAGCTCTATTTTATGCAGGAAAGAATAATTAGTGAAGGAGCTTTTTGGTTTTGAAAAGACAAAAAGGTGCATGTGGAGCGGAGTGTTTGCCTTATGTCACAGACAAGAGCCAGCAACACCCAGTATCTGTATACTTCATGGGTAAGAGCAGGGATTAGAGCTTTGCTTGGTATTCCAAGTGTCCAGAACAAATATATCAGAACTGGACACACTTCACAAAAGCGACAGCCAGCTGCTGGCCTTGTAATCCATATCAGGTACCTGAGCCCCAGTACAGATGATAGTTAACTTTGGGAGCAACTCATCCAGCTGCCATTCTCATCTTCCTATAACCAGGGGCTTGCTACAAGAGGGGTTCAAAAACTGGGTGAGGTGTCCTGGCAAGGCAGGCTCACTCTTCTCACACACCCCTCTTGCTGTACGTACCCTAAGGAGCTGCTCTTCACACAAGGTGCAAATATCTTTTGGGGACACACTGGACCTTCCCTCTTAAGAAGGTGAGCAACTAGGCCACAGTGGCTGCCTGGACACCACTGCTTTATGTAGATAGGGAAAGCATAAAGGAATAGCAAGACTACGTGGAAACTGTTCCTTCAAAACTTCACTTTCAGACTGAAGACACTGGAAAACACGCTATAATAATCAGCTTTGAAATGCTCACTGCAAAGGGCTTTTGTCAAAGAAATGACAGCGAAAGTACAAATTGGGGAAGTATTTTGTCACCGCCGTAGAGATTTTGTGCCAGAAGAAAACACACCAAATTTCCTATTTCAAACTCTAAAGAACAGTGGCATCAGAAGGATTCAAAAGGCTACTGGAAGAGACCTAAGAACATCTTGGTTAGGAGAAGGGATGACAATGAGATGTAGCGCTTCTGTGCCAGCTGTAACCAAGCACAGTCAAGACCACATGAGGAACAGGAAAGCAAATGCAAGTGAATGGTATATTTGAGATTCCCACCTACGGCTAGTATTTCAGGAGGTCACTACCATGAAAAGTTTCACAATTTCACTCTTGGCCTTTTTGCAGATAAGGAGACCAAGAAGTAGGAATACGACACCTGCAATATCTTCAGATATGATTCTGCTTCAGAACAATCCAAACAAGCACCTACAGTAGTTTAATAATCTCTCCTCTTGCTTGCTTGTAGCAGCATTCCTTTCAAGTAGAGCACCTGCTTCACAAATCTGACTCACCAGCAATGATTAACTCAAAAACCATTATTAGCTAACTTTAAATACTTCTCCTATTTATAAATATTAACTATGTGACAAAGTTCACTATAAAAAGACTATCCTGCTGCCTGTAGTAATGCTGGTACTGTGGCTGGGGCAGAAAAGAGAACCCTGATCCCTGGGTGAGTGGGAGCCTTGTGCGCATAGGGCTCCAGCCCAGCCCACCCTCCAGGCACCGGAGTAATCAAGGTTTTGTCTGTCACAGTCCACCAGAGCACTATTTTCTACAGTATAAAGCTGGGAGCTTTATATTCTCACATAACAAAATTGTTCACCAACAAGACTGAGCCTTTCCTATGTATGCAGCAATACTTAGCTTCATTTTACTTTAAAAAAAAAAAGTGGTGTAACCAACCAAATGTTTCATAGGGAGCTGAATTTAGAACCCTAACTTAATATTTAGATTTTGAAAGATTTACCTGATTTCCAGAGATTATGTGCACTTAAATGTTGTCGTGAGCACACCCATGTCTAACTTTGACTCTTTTGACACAGCAAGAGTGGAAGACAAAACACATCAGCTCCAGGAACACCTTGAGTGTAACAGGTACAGCAAGAGCTCATACTGTACTTTGTGTTCCCTTTCATATGGTGTAGACTGTAAATACCGGGGCTAAGCTTTCCAGAAGATTCTATAAAATGGATATATACACATACAGCAATAGCTCAACAAAAATAAATCCTAACATATTGTGTATCTTGTTGTACGTAGCTCAAGTCAACGCTAGACAGCTACTGTAAGACAAGATGTATAACTTCAAAGCTGTATTATAAGATGTTTAACAGGTCCTAGTTTTGAAAAAATTTAATGAGACAAAATAAGAACAGTAAAACTTCTTGGGAAGGACCTCTACGAAAATATAGTTTTCAAATAGATGGCTTTCAAAAAATGCCAATCAAATGGTAAAACAAATCACAAATTAAGACTTTTCCAGTTCTCTAGCAGACTTTCCTTGGGTGTTATTTTCTTACCCATTAAATGTTAGAAATGTTTAGAAATTTCTTTCACATATTTATTCCTGTTGGATTTATGTTTGCTTGCTTTTCCGTAGCAAGATGAGAGACATTTAGAACAAATTAATTCTCAAAGTTGCAAAAAGTGAAATTCATCATTTTCAGACAATTTGTTGGATAAATTTCTTCATTGTGGATATAAGAAAGACTAAAATATCTGATGATAAGGTAAGGAATAGAGAAGGGAAATGCAAGACCTGGGCATTCACCACAGTCCGCAAGTATTGCATGGGACAGAGCCTGAGGTTGTTCTTACTTCTGCGTAACTTTTCAGGGTGCATCTCAGAGCCAGCAGAAACTGCTAGGTGGTGTGAAACAGGCCATTTTAGTTCCGTCCTTGAACATGCTGGAACCAGACTATCATGACAAAAATACATTATTTTGGATAAAAATTTTATTTCTTTTTTTACATGTCATCCATTCTTATTTCTATTCTAGTTAATACAGAAATGTAAGAACTTTTCATTGGAGAAAATTTATTGAAAAGAGCTAGGTAGCACATTCTAAAATGAGATAAGAAAACTTCATTAACCTAGGGCATTTTTCTTTAAATCATTTGAGGAAAAAAATGCTCTCTAAATAAAACACCGTCTGTCTAAAAAGCAGTGAGCAGATTGGAAAAAGGAAGCTAGAGGATCTAGTGGATTCTAAACAAAGAACAGTGACCAGGTATTACAGGGCTGCTCTACATGCTGCAGCAAAAAGATCTACTTTGTACCATCATTTTGGGAAAGCCAGCTTTAATTTGCTTTCTTTCACTCCATGAATTTCCTAGCACAGGACTAGACAACACCTGCAGGATTTTTTCAGACATTTTGTACAATCTCTTCCACCATACTCTCAGAATCTCAAAGCAATCTTTATTAGGGCTGACTGCTCATAAATACTTACACAGGGGAACAGGATGTGAAAGAAAAAAGAAAATTATCCCCTAGAAGGCTTTGGGCTTAAAAGCAGCAGAAAAAAA
>VWYH01003690.1:412170-490401 GCA_013399365.1 Pampusana beccarii | reverse complement strand
AAAAAAAAAAAAAAAATAAAAAAAATCAATGAAACTAGAACCAGATAATCTACCACCTGCCTTTCTAAAGGCTGCTGAAGAAGAAACTGCAACACACAAGACAAAGCATTTGAAGTTCTGAATCCCATGAAGTCAACA
Source organism: Pampusana beccarii (assembly GCA_013399365.1). NCBI lineage: Eukaryota > Metazoa > Chordata > Aves > Columbiformes > Columbidae > Pampusana > Pampusana beccarii. Next base: position 490,263 of record VWYH01003690.1, on the reverse strand, counting down.
GCAATATCCTGTTGGTAAACAAGTGAAGCTGTGTATCACACACTGGTTTAATACTAAGACTACTTTTAGTCTGGTTTAGTACTAAGACATTACTTTAAAGTCTCTAGAAATTGCATGAAAGGTAAAATAAAAAATCTTCATCAAGAAAACTGTATTTTCTACAGATAGCAGAAAGTTACTACTGTAGCTGGGACTTTCCAAACCGGGCTCCTTCTGTGAAATGCACCTTTTTAATTATTGAGTACCTCAGTAGTTATCTCTGTACTAAGCAGACATTCCTCAACAGCAATGTTTCAGATTAGTGGTTCACCCAATTCTGTGATCTCCTCTTTCGATTTCTCTCTGATGATTTTGCCCCAAAGAGCACCACTCCCAACTTCTGTCTGTGTCTGTATTACAGTGACGTAATACATACGATGTATTACATATTAGAAAAAAAAAATACATACACATTAATCAGAATATCCTCTAATCAGTGTTCAGAGTGGAATCCTGAACGAGCTCAGTATTTGGACTCGGAGATAACAAAAATAAAGAACAAACAAAAAAAATGGCTTTTATAATACAGTGACACCTCAGTTCAGCACATTCCTTGCAAGTGAGATAGTTCTTTATCATGCTTTTACCTGGGTTCTGCAGTATCTACTACATAAAACCACCCAAATAGGTATATTAACATCTGTATTACGTTATTTCTCCAAGAACCTTGTCATCTTACAAATATTTACACCTTCCTGTGTTTCGCTAATTACCTCAGAACAGCAAAAATCCAAAGTAATTTTTTCCCTTGATCAACTAAAGTGACAACGATGGAGCTTCCTTTGACTAGTCGAAGGCAGATGAATTTTTAGAAAGGACTTGAAACACTAAGATTTTTTCCTACTTAATTCCTGCTATAATCAAGAAAAAGCTACATTTATTTTCCCAGATGTAATTATAATACTATCTCCTCTTTAGTGTGGAAGTGACATTCAGATCCAAAGTCCCTGCATCTATGGCCTGCGTGAACCCTACCAATTTACATCTGAGTTAACAATTCTATATCCATTTAACACTCTTCCCCTACTAAGGATTTTCGCACTGGCTTACACACAATTATAACGCTCCAACACAACTGTAATATTATAATGCTCCAGTATACCAATCCATATGGCTGTGAAGTTTACCCTAGTTTTAGAAACACATCAAGTCATCTACCTTAAGACACAATTTTTCTGAACTTCCAACAGAAAACTTGATACATGCTGTATGTGAACACATACTGCTTTATAACACAGATATGTAAACAGAAAATCATTCAAGAGGAAAACTGCAGCATCAAAGCATTAAAACAGGAAGGAAAGAATCACCAACTAATCCACCTATAGGTTAAAATACTGACTAGATTTATTTTTTTGTAGCGCACAAAATAGTCCCCTGCCTGAGGGCATTAGTCTGATTTCAGCTGATAGGAAGCAGAGAGACTTCAAAATTAGCATTAGTGAGCTAACTTTAAGAGAAAAACGAGAAAATACAGAATAAGATTAGTAAACCAGTGACACCGCTAATATCAGTTACTATGCAAGTGCTGAAATGTGCATTCTAAACTTCTTAAAAAGAGAAAAAACCTTTCATCTTCAACTGCACAATAGATCTTAACAATCTCTTGATTTTTTTAAGAGTGCTCAGACCGCTACTCCTTCCCCTCCTCCAATCTTTGGTGGCAGAGCATCTAAAAGATCCTAAGAGTAGTATATTCAATGAGACCACCTTTTTTCATCAAGTTGGTGAAAGATAGAAAGGAAAGTAAGAATTACACCAAATACAATTTTACAGCTTACCATCTTCAACAAAACCCTTAAGAGACTTTTGTACTACCTGCTCACTGACAAGAACCACTTTTCATGTCCTATATGCCTTTGCTGAAACTTATTACACTTAAACAGATGTCATGAACTTTCTTTTTTGTAGCTCTAGTAGACATTTCTTGACTATGAAGTATCATGTACATACATTAATAAAATTCAAAATGTTTATTGAGTATCAAAGAACTTGTACAGACTAAGTGGAGTGAATAACATCACAAAGACAACTCTTCAAGAAGAAATGTAAGACTAGTTACAATTAAGAATGTCTTGCAATACGATATTCTCTTTGCCATTGCAAAGTTTCTGCTGATGTGAATGAATATAGTAAAGTAACACGGTGGAAAGATGCTCTTGCCATTCTTGTCCAAATAAACAACTTCAAATTAAAAAATAATATTCTACTTTCATGTCTTTTATATCATTCTCTCATCTACACAACTAGATAGCTTCACAGTACATGCTTACTTGTGAAAGTTCAGCTCTTAAAGGAAAATGTGACTAATGTAAAATCCAAAGAATCAGAAATAGCTGTCAACAGGGAAAGATCCTTTCATTACCTGAATTAACAATAACAAAAAGTCATCCTAGTTACTCTTGATGACTCCTGATATTCTGAATAGGTTTTAAAACTATATCTGTTCAGCTCCCATTATCAAAAGATAAAAAAAGTCCCTCTCATTATTATGCTATTTTTAAATACATTACTGAAAATACGAAGAATGACATTTGGGATCCATTTTTACCAGTTTCAAATGGACGACTCAAAGTTTTGAGTTAGGGGAACATGAATCAAGAAAATGAGTAGTTTAAGTGCTGGCTGGCATAACATATCCTTGCATATGTTCAGAACTGCTGACACTATTTTGAGATCATTCTGCAAAAACTTGGCTTATTTTATAAATACTTTCTATAGACAGTTTATTCTATCATTTTCCAACTGTGCTTAAGTATCACCTGTGCATGCCATATTACAAGCTTCACTACAGTATTCCTGTCTTGCCTTGTTCAGGGTAAGAGTACCTTAACTTCATACATAAAGCAATTTAAATCACTGAAATGACTTGAAGAATGGTATAGCACTCCACTGAAGCAAAGGAGTCTAACAGAATCTATTTCCTTGAATTTGTAATAACAATGGGAAGCACTATATATAAAAATGAAAGTGTACCAATATTTCACAGAAAAAGGCTTCAGCAAAGAAATCATGTCCTTAGAGCAAATGAAGGCTACGTTTCATCTTTGTAATCTTTATGGACATAGCTTTCTGCTCAAATACAGTACCACGAAAGATCAGAATCACAGTCTGCTTAAAAAGGTAATGAATACATCAAACAACTTACTAATGCATAAAGCTTTCAAGCAAATGTGCAAGCCTAATATAGTGTGTTGCCTGCGAAGCTACCTGAAATATTTTTCAGTATGTATGTTAGTTATGCAAATAGTAAATCATCTTCCTCAGGTGCTAGAATCAACACCTTTCATCCCTAGAGCAAGCTTTAAACAGGCACAAGTCAGAACTGCTGCCCAAATGCCCAGCCCCTGTCATCCTTCTGTCCCGTTTTCACTCTTTCCTTTGCATCAGCAGAAGCTAAACATCACTACTATGAACTGCATCAGAGAACTGGTCTGGACCCCAGGACCGCTCCTTTCAGTGCACGTGTTGGTTTACGACGGCTTAATCTACAGTGAGAAAGCCTTCAACCTAACTCTGAAAGATTTAAAAATTCCTACTGGCAAGATAAAGCATACTGTTCTGGTAATATTAAGTCCCTCCTGAGTTTCTGAATACAGCTATTTTGGTAATATTTGTCTGCACACTACATTGATAAAATAAGAAACAGAACACTTCTAACTGTAAACATGATGCAACTGAATACTGTATGACAAACTTTTATTCTTCAAAAAGAAAAGTTGTTAGAAATCGATGGCGTAACACATATGTACAGTAGCCAATTTATTAATGCTTGAAAGGTATTAACAAAGATGAAAAATCATTAAATAATACATTGTTTTATACCACTACCAACTAAATTGTTTAACACATCTCACCTGGCAAATTACCATCATACTAATGAGCAATTTAGCATACTGCCAGTCCCAGTTTAGAAAAACAGATTAACTTTCGGTTTTAAAGAGGCATTTATCAAAACGTAAAGCTACTGCCAATATGTGTTTGAGTATTTATGTGGTCTATGAGCGAAGCCTTTTCAAACTGCACATACCAAAAATAAAGAAAATTTCTTAAGTCCACAAAGTATCCTTATAGTAATTTTGTGTGTTTGGACTTCTACACAGTCATATCTGCCTGACCAGAATACTACTAGTAGGTGGTGCAGCAGCATCAGTCAAATTCTTTGAGCGAGAGTCTGCCCATAAAGGTAATTTTACCTTAAACATTGCTCATCTCAACTCCTGAGACACGTTCTAGTAATAAACACATCAGCAAGGTCTATTACAGAGAAACAGTTTTTTAATGCATACCTGACTACATCCTAACAGCTACTACTTGCACAGTAGATAAAGAACCATTCATTCAAGTCCACTTTTTGAAAGGGCTACCTTCATTAAGCTCACAGGTTGTTTACTATGCAGAATAAAAGTTCCAGTAATTGAAAAACTGAACCATGACACAGCATGAAAAAATACCCACCTCCCAGAGGGAGAGGGCAACACACACGTGTGACTTGCTTCTACGTTCAAAGGCATGATGATGCCTTACACTCATGTGTCATTCTCATATTCTCATCCCTTTGGGGGAAGCAAAAGGGGCACTGAAACTTGCACGTTAATGCTTTAATGCTACAGACCAAAATTCTAATCAGAGCTCAAAACGTTTCTCCTACCAAAGGGGCGTTCATGTAACAGAATCTACTGTTGGATCCTATTATGCAAGAGAAAAACAACTTTCTCCAAACAGAGTGAAAGGATGCGTTCAGACACAGAATTTTAACAGAAGTTATGTTGAAAGCAGTTGGTGAAATGCATTTGAGTGGAACAAAGTGAAAATCTTACATTACCCTACAGCCAAATATTTCACCACCAATTTAAAAGATACACGAGCAGCAAAGTTGGTGAAATGGGAGAGAAGAGCATTACTAATTTACCTAATCAGCCAATTCATCTCAACAACTTAACAAGAGGTTCTACTCCAATGTTAAGCCATCAAGACACAAAGTCCCCCTCATTTCTATTAAAAACATGTAGGATTTTTTAGAACAACAGCTTTTTACTTCTCGTGCAACATTTCTGGACTTTGAGTCACTAAAAACAAATAACCACGAAGTACTTGAATACTAACACTACCTATTCAGAGTACCAAATATATTACAAAATAAGACAATGCAAACATTGGCTTAAGTTTTGGCTTCATGCATATCTGCATTTTAAAAAGCTAGAATCCTACTGTATATTCTTACAGTATATCATGTTCCACCTTCTAGAAGTAGTAAGAACATCATAATAATGACTATGAGAAGGTAAATATAAGCTTGATGGTACGGCAATGAAATAATTTTGTTATCTTACTACCTAAAGAAGGTGAAAGGCAATTTTTTACAACCTAGTTTCATTTCAATTTTATTGAACTGTCTACGATATTCTGTGAGTGCGTGCACATACACAGGCACGCACAGAAAAAGTGGTATCTACAAACAGTTTACACAAATATTTACATACAAATGTTATTTACATAAACTAATGTGACTGCATGATTTTTGACGTAAAAACCATATGCTTCTTGCACATTAACTGTTGCATCGGTCTTACAAAAGTAATATAAACCTTTTGCAACAACTAGCTAAGCACATATCATAGCTGATTCCAAGTTTTTAGAGCTTGCATGTTTTTTAAAAAAATACAATACCTAGAACACTGTTATCAAACAAATATGCTTTATTGGCATCTAAAAACAAAATGCACCCAACATTAAAATGTACTTTTTCATTTTTTTAAACCCACTGCAGTACGAGGAACAAATCACAAACACTTACTTTAGAGAAAACAGAGACTATAGTGTAGATTTTACAAAATCACTTTTAATCTCTGTATTATGCTCCTTAAATAACATGGGTCATTTCTTTTTCTGCCGAATTGAAGGAACATAAAATATCACAGCTTTGTCTATACTTTAAAATTCTGCAGCAGCCTAAAAACACGGACAACATACACCAGCACCTGTTTTCAAGTATAACAATTTCGAGAGCCAACCTAAGGGTATTATCTAAAAAATCCATTTTCTTCCATAGGAAGTCTTTGTTTGACAAGCTGTTATTTTATCTTTGCGAAATTAAAAGCAAGTGGGGGCAAGTTTATGCTTTACCAGAGAAATTAAAAAAATGTTTACCTACCATGTTCAAATTAAGAACAGTGTTCTATACAAGTCAGTTGTACAGTTATTTAAGTGAAAGATGAACATGAACATCAGATTAACTTAATTCTGGCAGACAAAAGTGAACTGCTACGGTCCAGTCAGCCATTTATCTATTACAGAGAGATGACAACTTTACAAAAGGTATCTTTTACCTACTGAGTGATGATTATGTCCCCTCAGTTTCTGTGCTTTCTACCACTGGTGCACTTTCTATATCAGCTTCTGTGTCACTCTTCTCTTTGTTTATCTCGACAGAAGATGTCAGTTTTTCATACAGTTCTGGATCATCCTGCACCTGTGCAGCTGGTGGCTGACTTTCTGTCTCTGTATTTTCACCGTTTACCTGGGGCATATTATCGGCTTTGCGTTGGGAAGTAGCCCCATCGAAATATTCAAAAACCCGTGGATGTGGAGGGGGGATCCAGTTGTTTGACATTCTGTCTCTTCCAAACCTGTTCCCATTAATTTCTCTGCAAAAATTAAAATCTCTGTCATCCCTATCCCTCTGTCTTTCCCAGGGTCTTCTGCGGTCATCAAAATCTCTGTGAGCATCTTGTTCAAATCCTCTGTTCCAACTGGGACCACTTCTACTATCAAACCTATAGTTTACATGCCGAAACCTCTCCCTGTCTTCATGGAAGCCTTTAGGTCCACCATAAACAGGGAAGGCATGGTGCTCTCTTTCATCATAATCTCCTCTCTGTCCCCAGTGCTTGTCTGAATTGAAACCAAAATGGTCTCTTCGACCGAGGTTATCTATACCTGGTCTTCCAAAATTTTCTCTCATGTCTACATGTGGTCTTGCAAAGTGGTCTCTTCCATCTACTGGAGGCCTTCCTATACCCTCTCTTGGATCAACTGGTGGTCGTCCAACAGAATCTCGGACATCCACTGGAGATGGTCTGCTAAGATTATCTCTGTTTTCCACTGGAGGAAAGCGATAATCTCTGTCTCCTTCCTGCTGAATGTTATCGCCTCCGAGTGGCAGTCTTTTCTCTGGATTAGAAATGCCATCAATATTTTGTCTTCCTGGTGTTCCAAAAGGTCTTTCTGGTTGATTAAAAATATCTGCTGAAGGAAAAGGACCTCGAGGTGGTGGGTGAAGAGATGGATCAAGGATTGCTGGAGGAGGAATACTACGCTGTGGTGGCATTCCTGGCTGCATTAATGGAAACCTTGGTCCAGGCGAATGGGGCATTAGGCCTGGACGGATGTCTATGAGAGGCATTCCCGGCATCCTTTGACTAGCAATATTTAGATGAGGCATGTTTTGAACCCCAGCAGGATGCTGCATTGCCAGGAGTCCAGAACTACTTGAAATATTTGGTGGTGGCACTCCCATAAGTCCAGAACTACTTGAAACATTGGGTGGTGGCATTATGAGAAGCCCAGAGTTGCTTGAGACACTCGGTGGCTGCAGTCCTGCCAGAACTCCTGAGCTGCTTGAGACACTGGGTGGCTGCATTCCTGTCAGAAGGCCAGGACTGCTTGAGACACTGGGAGGATGTACTCCAGCTAGAAGCCCTGAGCTACTTGAGACATTTGGTGGCGGTTGCACTCCAGCCATAAGTCCAGAGCTACTTGAAACGTTGGTTGGCTGAACTCCACCAGCAAGAGAAGAGCTACTGGAGACAGTGGGTAGCTGCACTCCTCCTGCAAGACCAGAACTGCTTGAAACTGTTGGTGGTTGCACACCTCCTACAAGTCCAGAGCTGCTTGAAACACTGGGTGGCTGTACTCCCCCTGCAAGTCCAGAGCTACTTGAGACACTGGGTGGTTGCCCTTCTCCAGTAAGCCCAGAACTGCTTGAGACGCTGGGTGGTGGCACTCCTCCAACAGGTCCAGAGCTACTCGAGATGTCACTCTGCACTAAAATGCAGCAACAAAAAGAACAGTTAACAGAAAATGCCAGTGTAACACACAGCATTCAAAACAAAACAAAATGCAGCTTAACCCATGCATTAATGCATGGGTTAATGCATTCAGTGATGATACTGCTGACAAGATCTGTCTCAGTTTCTATAATGAACATACGTAATTTTAATCACATTGGAGACAGACGTTATGTCACAGAAATGAAGGTCTCTATACAGTAAAGAATGTACTGCATCTTAAAACTGACAAATCCTACAACCAATTTATGCAAGGGAAGTATTAAAATCTTCAAAGTAATTCTATAGATGTTATACTACCCTACCCTCTTCTGCTTCTTTCCACTGCCACTTGTGCAATAAGAATGCACTTTTAACAAGTTTTCTGAAGGGCTCCCAGTCTCAGCTTTACTTCTGAAGTCTACAACGAAAACATCCCTGAGCATAAGCTGCTAGACATCAATGACCAAACAATGATGAAGATGGTTCCCACCACTCCTCCAACTTAAACTGAAAGTGATACTCGGCCTAAAACTTCCTACTCTGTAGTTATTAGTGCAATGGACTATGATCTGCAAAAAAACCCTCACAAGCATGATCTTTCCTCTGTGCAACTGTATCAGACAATAAAGACACTTCTTACCAGATCTACTGTTCTCACTGGAAGAAATCTGAAGGTCTGTAAGATGTGATCCCTTTTCATCTGATTCTGGTTTGCTGATGGGTAGAGGATTAAAAACACTTCCAGCAGATAATGTTGGAGTAGCTAGACTGCTAGCAACTGTGCCAACTGGTAGAACAAGGCTACTAAAAGGAACATCCTTCATCGTTTCTTGTGCAATTGGTAGTGGAGGCTGTACTAAAGCTGTAGAGAAATAACAGAAGTGTATCACAGTAATCATATATCCAAGCCTTCAAGATCAGTCTTGGCAGATAAATCAAAATAAATGAATTACCTTGAGTGTTACATTTTAAAAATAATATTTTCTTATCCTCAGTCAGCACTGTAATATTTAATTTTTTTTGTAGAGACCATGAACTGCAGGGAACCTAAGCTATCAGTACTCTTTAACAGATATTTTTAATGTTGAATGAATACAGTTAAAAGGCTAAGCAAAAATAAATTACTATAAACTATTCAGCGACTAACACCAAACAGCTCAAACAACAGATACATCTGTTAAAGACAGGTTCAGATATTGAACTATGCATACAAATAAGAGACTGAGGGGAGACCTCATCACCATCTACAGCTTTCTCACAAAGTGGGGAGGAAGGGCAGGCACTGATCTCTTCTCTGGTAACCAATGACAGGACCCAAGGGAATGGCAGCAAGATATGCCAGGAGGTTTAGGTTGGACATTAGGAAAAGGTTCTTCACCCAGAGGATGGTGGAGCACTGGAACAGGCTCCCCAGGGAGGTGTCACAGCCCCAAGCCTGACAGTGTTCAAGAAGAGACTGGACAACACCCTCAGACACATGGTGTGAACTGTGGGGTTGTCATATGCATGGACAGGAGTTGGACTCTATGATTCTTGTGGATCCCTTCCAACTCAGGACATGCTGCAATACCATGATGCTCAATACCTGTTTAAACCAGCTAAACAATAGCTTCTGTGTTGCCAGTTTCCATTATACAGGATTAATTTACTTTTGATTAAATAACAAGTAGTATATCAAACGATTAAGCTTTTCATAACAAACTACTATTAGAAGAATCAAACTTACGTGTTGGAACAACTGGTGGGACAACAGGTGGGGGGACAACAGGCGGTGGGACCACAGGTGGAACTGGTGGAGGCATAAAACCTATGTGGAGAAAAAAAAAGACAAATTATTGTAAGGGAAAATAATAAAAGTTTTGCAGTAAAAGCTTGCCTGCATTATTCATCCTGAAAAACTGCATTACTGAAGACTAGCAAACAACAAATGTATGGGAAGAAGGAGTGGTGGTTATTGCTTTCAAAAACAACCTAATCTTTATATGATCTACATGTGCATCCTAAAGTGATTTCTGCCAACAATAACTGAGGAAGAAGAGAGTTTCAAAATTTTCCAAAGAAAAGAGATTAATCTTAAGGATTTAAAAAAAAAAATCTTCATTTTTATCAAAGCCTTAAAGAAATTCTGCTGTAATTCCTATTCTTGACAGAACGCACTGGTGAAATAATGTTAAGTTAGACATACAAAATTTCATGCTAGATCAAAATTAAAGACTCAGAGGTCAACTGGCTCAAACAGTAACCAGTATCTGACAGAAAACTATACAAAACATGATGTACACAGAAGCATACAAACTGAGCATACTCATTACATATTCAACTTCATTTTTATTAACTCACCTGGAGGTGGCTGTGAAGGGTTGAAACTCGCTCGCAAGAAGGGTGGAGGAGGAATTGCACTATAACCAGGAGGAGGGACAGACATTGTGACAGGAAATGCAGGTGGAACCAAGCTAACAGCAGGCACAACTGGAGCTACTGGAATCTTTTTTCATGGAAAGGAAAAACAAGCATCTTCAATACTTAACCATATTCAATGACATCAAAAGAGGGATAAACTGATTCGACTGCAAATAATGTAAGCACTAAATGTACTAAAGGTTTTGTATATATTCTGAACACCCTGAAGAATTAGATTGCATTCTGAAATGGTACCTACACTACGGGTAAACAAGGACATTGGAAGAATGCTATGCTATCCTTATTCTAAAAAGAACAGAAAGTACACTGTTAAACACTAAAGAATAAAAATTCACCTATGGGAGAGAGGTCAATGTAGAAAGCAAGAGAGAGAAAAGGAAGGAAAATGTAGATAGAGTGGCAATTTGAGAGCACTTAGAAAACAGTGATTCTGTTCTCATTAGAAAAAAATACACATTTTAGAACAGTACTGAAAAGTTTGGTTTAGCGTACGTAATTATTAGGCTAATAGTCCTGATGAAATTTTGAAAATTACTTAATATTTCTCAAACTTCTGTTTGAGCTACCCATTTTGACACAGTGTGGCATAATTACAAGTAATTAGCAGCAGAATAAAAGCAATATCTATGTATATTTAAATATATACTGATCACAGTACACACTAGGAGACAGTTGAAATAAGATTTTACAATTTCGTAAGAAGGATTTAAAGATTTTGACAAAAAGCTTTTGTATTTATGCTTCATAAACATATGTAGTGTAGTATACTCAGGAAACATTCCACTGTATTCTTCCAGCATTCCACAATACCTTGTTACTGACTGGATGTCACAAAAATTCTGTTTTAGCAGAAGAAAAACAAAAAACACACAGCAGAGAATCTAAGACTCTCAAATTACTGTATATAGAGGGCAACAGCTCAATACTTGATTAACCAGGTCTTTTATAGATGTGACCGTCCCTATGAAAACCTGCCAAAAATTACTGAGAAAATATTTCAACTTATATACAAAGCTGGTAAGATGAAAAACAAATAGGTAGAGATGCTTTGCTCTACAAGCAAAATACTTTCTGCAAGCTCATTTTAATTTATTCTTAAACTAGTGTGCATTTTTTTTTTTTTTGGCAATTGCTCTGTCTTCAACATTTAAGCCTTCATTTGAGATGTTACACAAGTTTGGGATATGTTGTGCATGAAACTAAAGATTTTTCTCAACCATGGCAACTGAGTCTACTCTACAATACTTGAGAGGTAAGCCCACATGGATGCACAACTTAAGTAGCTTTAAGTACTTTAGCTCAACATTAAAAGTTTATCTGTATTGAATAAAAAGCTTGCCCTCCAGTTCTGTGGGGCTCTTGCTAACTCAGACCAATACAAACCTGCAGCATAGTGACTGGTTGTGTATAAGCTTCTGCCTGCGTTGTAACCACCGTATTCTTATCAGCTGCAGGACTCTGTGTGGTTTGAACATTTTCTTTAGCAGCTTCTGAGCTTCTGGCTGTTTCCCATTCTTTAAAAAAAGGTATATTTTTAATATAAAAAGAAAATTACCTGAAATACTCCAATTACGTCTGTATACAAACTGACTTTTCAAAACTTGGCAAGATTTTTCCACCAATCGTTCTGTTAATAATTTGTAATACAGAGTATGCTCCAGTCTTCTAAAAACTGCTGTTGTCAACATATCTGTGTTATCAGCCAGCTACTCTACAATGACAGAGAAACATCACCCCCATTTCTTCCTTCCACCACTTCCTCAAACAGTTTTGTATTTCAAGTATAAAACATATTTCAGTAATGTTCCATGTTTAAATTTTTCTGTCATTTATATTCAACTTTTACTCAAAGCAAGACTGCATTTTGACCTGACAAATTATCATCGCTATTATAATACAGTCTTAATCTACTGCTTACTTCAGTACAGTCCAGTCATTTGGTGCCAGATCCATTTCAAGGAGACACAGTGGTCATCAATCTTTTACAAACCTAACAAACCTTTCAATTAACTGGCTTTCAGAGTAAGGTCTAACATCACTTGCTTTTGTGTCTCTTTGACTTTATGGAGCAAATACTTTAAGATTCACCTAAGTGGTATAGATTCGGACAAGTTCCAACTCCAACATAAGTCTTACACCTGAATATAACACCTTTCACAATCACAAGCAGATTGTAATTTCTACACAAAACGATATTTTACATGCTTGGAAACAAGTGCACAGCAAATTCATAACTGTTTTAAAAAATGCTAACCTTTATTAACTTCCTTAAATTAAATCCCCTTTGTCATTCATTCCTCATTGTCATGACAATCAACTAGTTACTCATCCACAAAGACAATCTAGATTTCATTATTTGAGTGCCATTTATATTGTAAGCAAATAGCCAGTAAAATTTATGTAAATTGAAAAGGAGTATGTATTACCTAAGCAATACACTTCCTGGGGATTTGCAATTAGGAATATAAACACATTTTCTAACTATCAGAATCATTGTTAATGTCTGTACCTGCATTTACTGTTTCCTGGTCAATCATGCCACCTTCAGCAAAGCCCTCTAAATCATCCAATTTTACTTTCTCCCAAGGAATATACGAAACTCCCAGATCTACATCCCAGAACTGCTTGTATTCCGTTTTCACACCTTTATTCAAAGCCCAGGCAATCTGAAAATAGAACCCAACCAGATAAACCAGTTAAATCATATAACGTGTGAATAGAGCATTTTGGATCATTTCCTTCATGTTTCTGTCACTGCAGATCAATCTTCAGTGTCTATTTATTCAAGTTTTAACAAGTTTTTAATTTTAAATGAACCTGTAGGAAGTCCACTTGGCCTCTGCAACAGGTATGTGGAAGATTAATTACATCAAAAAGGTTAAATTTGTTCTACATGAATTCTAACCTATATATGGGGAAATCAAAAACACAGTAGTTCAAGGACTCATCCTAAAGGATCAAAGAAAGTAGAAAAAACCACAGCATTTAATCATACACTTAACTCTGTAAGAATGCTATCAAATTTAATATTAAGTGATCCAAATGGTCACGTAAAGGACTCAGGCTGTTTACAGTCTTGTATTCATATCACTAGCACATACATAAAACATTCTCCAAGTATTTCCTAAATATCAAGTCAATTTCACTTTACTATCTCTCATATTGCCTGTTAAAAGCTGCATTTTACACAGAAAGAAAACAATTTACACCTTAGTGCTTCATTCTTCTATTCCATATTGTATATTTAAATGAACTGCTGCTAAATGACAAATCATATTAAAAGTTAACTGTATTTGAAACAGATAGCATCTTTAGATTAAAATCAACTTACCTTAATAATTTTAGATCCAATTTTATAGGACCCAGAACTAAGTTTCTGAAGAGCACGATACGCATCTTGCCTATGTACCATACAGACATAAGCACAACCTCTTGGAGGAATCATCTACGGAAAAAAAGCAGCAGTCATAAGAAGTAGGAAAACCCGTACTTCAGATTGTGTAACTACACGAGATGAATACCAACACTAAAAAAGGAAAGGCTTACACTTAAAACAATTGCTACCTTAATCAGCAATACGAACAACTTTGAGCATCAGCAAAACCTAAGAGTGATATTGGCAGAGTACTCCAGTTATAACATTTTCAAGAAGCAGCAGCAGGCTTGAAAAATGACATGAAAGATTTGAACAACATGGAGCAGGCAAGAACCGGGAGCTCAGCGATACTGTGACAAACTTCAGAAAAGTAGAGGTCGGTTCCTCTTCTTAAGCTCCAAATTAATTGTGAGCTCAGCAACAACCTTTCACAGAGGCACAAACTAGTGATTCAAAGTATCTTTGAAGAGTAGAGTCTTCATTCCTGAAGCACTGTTTCCACTAGCTTTAATGTTTTATTTAGGAAAGAAAACTATGAGGCAGTATGCAATCTTTTAAAGTTTGCAAATCATATATGGCAACTGCTTAATTGAGTTTTAATCAAAAATATAGTTGTACCTTTAGGAACACACAGTAACATGACAGATTTTAATGCAGTTCTCATAAAAATATATTTAAGATATACAGCAAGGTACTTAAAACTTCACTGAATGTGTAGGACGAACTATTTATAATACGGTTTGCCTCCAAAATGTAACAGGCACTGGGACATTATGGCTATTACATTACTGTCCTTCGAACTTTCTTAATTGCTAATCCCTGCAAATCAAAATGAGGCTTAAATGTCAGGCTATGGGGTTTTTTTGACTTGTGAAGCTTTTTAAAAGATTCTGTAATGCCACAAAAACTATTCATTATTTATTATATATTTGAATATATTAACGCAACAGGAAAAACAGTAAAAATGTTATCTGAAATGAATGAAATCGCATGAGAAGCACTTTAAAATTGCTGGAACAAGATACAGAAATCCAAATTTCTCTCACGTAGATATGTTATTTTAGGAAAAAAATACTTTCTCTTGAAGCTGAATTATAAGCAGTGAAGTACAACTCTAAATATTCAAATCTGAATTACTCTAAATCATGAGAAATATACCTCCTAATTATAAGCATCTTTTTTAATCACCACATTTTAGAATAAAGACTTGTTCACAGCACAATTTCTCTTACTCTAAATGTTTTATCCACACTGATTCCACTTAAGGAACCCCCTGTACTGAACATAACTAAGAACAATGCAGATACACATCAGTTTGTGTCCATTAGTCCAAGGAAAATAAAAGCTGCCCTGTGCCACATCACAAAAAGAGAAAAGACATTTTTATTTGTTAAGACCCTGGTTTAAAAAAACATCTGAAGTGTTAGTACTTGAGAAAAGCTATTTTACCGCAAAGTGTGCTGTCTCAAATGCTTCAAACGACAGTACTGGAAACCAACAAGCAAATACGACAGGAGTTTTTAAAAAGCGATAAAAAACAGTCTCCTGAATACAAGCTTAAGCTGCTAAAAGGAATTCAGAGGCTAGTGTGTAATCCATGAAAATGTATCACAACATGCTTACTTACATTAATTGACTCTATTTGTCCAAATTCTTCAAACAAGTTAGTTAAATCTTGCTGTGTAGCCTTCTTGTCTACTTGACCTACCCAAAGAGTAGTACTGCAAACTGTCAAGAGACAAAAAATATTAGAATGTTAGCTTATAAACTACTCTATGGCATGGATATAAAATGCTTTGTAATTACACAGAAGCGACTGATATAAAAGCAAGAATAGTAAATCAATTACTTACTATACAGAGATTAAGTACATTAACAAAAATGCTAAAGGGTTAAAAGACACCAAACAGACGTTCAGTAAAAGCGTTCATACTTCATTTTCTTTTAAACAAAATAGTTGTTTTAAAAGAAATGAAAAAATAAAATTCTGTAGATTATCGGCTAAGGTAATCTGCAGCAGAAATTACTGAGGGAAAAAAATTTCTATTCCATAATCCATAAAAAACATGCCTCTAGGATTTAAAGACAGTTTTGATGAAGTAAGACTAAATTCTAACTGTCTAGAAGTGTATTATAGAAGGAAGTAACTACAGTATCATGCACTGCATTTCCAACTGAAAGAAACGGAAACTATTTTTACTTTACCTTGCGGAACATCCCAGAAAGACAAACTTGGCCGAGGCCCACCGAGCATGAAATGTCCATGATACTTCTGACTTGTCAATTCCACCGCACACCCAGATCCCTGCAATCTGTCTCCCAAACACCTGCCCGGGTCCCCCTTGCCAAATATAAACACTCTGACATGTGAGCTAAAACTTCCTTCTCCCACACATCCGTGGTTCCCATTCTTTCATCTCTCAAATATGACCCAATCTATGTGTACAAGTCTTGACAAACTCAAAGCAGTTCTTTCCACTTAACAAATGGTGACCTAAATCAGCAAGCAATTTGGTCAGTACTGGTGGTTTTCCTTGAGTATCTTACTACCCTGAGTAATCCACCCAGGATCTTAAAGGATCTAAGGCAGAACAAAACCAGACAACCTCAATCTCTCGGGCCTGTCCCATCCTGAACCAAGGAAATATTATTTCTTCATCATCATCTTGATACATCACACATCCTTCCTGTACAAACCCTGGTGCATCAAACTGGAAACCAGTGTTGTGTGCTCTTCTGTCAATTGACATTTTCAATTGAGAGCAGTACTCAGCAGTACTGAGAACAACCACCTCCAGATTTCTCTTGGACAAAACATGTTCCTCACATGCTTGTAGATGGCCTGTTGTTTCTCACAGTCTTAAGCTCTACGAAACAATCCCTCAGACCTCAGAAAGTGATAACAGTGGCTGTCACTGAATAAATTCCATGAAGTAAAATGCTTGTCAGGTAAATTCCCTATTTATTTACACCCCCCCACCACCAAGTTTCCACACTTCACTTAGCCTTCTTAATATCTCCCTTCCATGAGCCGGGTCAGCTCACAGGACCGCAATTGCTGCTGCTGTTCATCAGGTTGCTTAACATCCCTGCCTCCCAGGTCCCATCCATTCTAATTATAGCTCCCTGCTCTATGGATAACTGGCAGAAGTCTACGCCATACAACTGACTTGCCTCTTTTCATGTGAAAAGCCAGAGAAGAAAAAAATATACACCTAAACTGTAGTACACTCCTTAGTTTAAAGCCATCTTGGAATGATGTAAAATATTTATGTGAAGAGAACAGAACACTCCTTCATTTGCAAAAATGAATTTTGAATTGTTTATCTTGTCAGATAAACGATGTCGTTTGAAGACACAAAATAAATAAAAAACTACATCAGAAACTGTGTACAGCCTATCTAAACAAAGTTAAATTCAGGAACACAAGTTCATTACAAAAATAAATTAAGCACAATTATGCATCCCAAGAATCCAGAGTTCTGCTAACAGCAGCACTAGGATGTACTGATAGAGTAGCAGACAACTACGCCCAACTCTACTGCATGTGGCACTCATCTCAAAATACACTCCCTTTGATTTATGCAACTCTAGAGAAATTCTCCTTCTTCTTTACTACTTTCCTCCTTTTAAGTATGTAAATTCTCCCTAGAAACAACAGCAGTGCACAGCAGCACTCTGCAGAAGCAGAAAATCCAGTTGATTTTTGGATACTTTAAGATATGACCATTATGGTCTGTTTTACGATAGCAAGTTACCTGGTTCCCATCTCCACCTGCTTTGACTCAAGGTTCCTGCTATAAGCTATCTTAAAAGCACTCTAAAGTTTTACCAAAACTGGCCTCTAACATATTCAGCAGAGTCCAAAGTGTGTACCACATACTTAAATGTCTTATCAGCGTACCAATTTTCAGACCAAGCGCTGATCATCTCCAAATGCCCCACAGAAGACAGCATTAAAGAGAAAGCAGATTGTAACTTAGGGACAGCCCTTGCTACTCTCTGTTCAGAAGTAAAATCATTGGTGCAACAGTATGAGTAAAATCATCAGTATAACAGTACGATATTTGTTTCCCTCTAAGTTTGAAGGATGTACCTAAGTTGTAAGAAACAGCAGAAAGGAAACTTATACAAAAGAATATGGTTACTGTATTTTGTAACAGTACTCAAGCTACATCTTGTTCTTTCAACAAAAAACAAAGCCTTTTTCCCCTTAATACTACATTATTAAAACAGTAAGCAGCTGCCACTTACCACTTAGTGTTTTTGACCGAATAGGAGGCAATCCCTTTTTCTGACGTTCCTTTTCCCTTTCCCTAGCCCTTCTTTCACTGGAATATGACCGAGATGACTTTCTCTTTCTTTCTCTTGATCTTGAGCGTGAACGTTTTCTGTGTTTACGCTTACGAGAACCAGACCGTGATCTAGACCTTCGTTTTCTTGGGGACCTACAAAATACTTAATTTCAGTACGCTGAGTTTAAAAAAAAAAAATTCATTTAGTTATCTTTTAATTATAAACTTCGAGCATGATACAGACATCTCCATTATATTCACTCAAATTGCTTCAGGAGATAAACTTAATGCCATTAGTGTGAGGAAACAGAACCTACATCTTGAGCTTAAAACAAAACACATTCAAAATGTTCCATAACAGCATCTATTTTTCTGGCATAAAAAAAACCTGTCCAGTTAGTTAGTGTTAGTTCGTTTTGTTACCTGAACAGGTCTTAAAAAAAAATTTAAGTAAACCATACATAAGAAAAATGAACTGTCATACAGAAATTCTGCATCTCATACACAAGTATGAAATGAACACTTTCATTGCCAAAAACTGCTCATGAAAATTTTGAAAAATACAGAATTGAGAATGATAAACACAAATTGCAACTTCATTTCACAAAACCTTCATTCACTTAATACAAGTTAATTATGAAACCTTGAACGAGATCTTGAATGAGTTCTTGATCTTGAACGAACAGCTGATTTCTTTTCTTCTTGTTCAAAAATCTCCTCTTCAGCAACATCCTGTCCTTCATCTATATCCATGTCCTGAGGTCAGATACAACAGATGTGAGTACATTATTAAATGTTATCGAACAACATATGACTTTATGAAAGCATACATCCATATTGCTAATTTTGAAATAATCTTAGTATGTGTTTTCCTTTCAACTTCTGTAATAAAATTTAAAATAGTTTCACCTGCTGTTGAATGTCCATTGAATCATCTACATTTGTCTCCACTTCTAAAAATTGCTGTTGACTACTCCCTTGTGATGGTGATGCAGAGTGCTCTGAACCAAAATTTCCTTCTTGATTCTCCTCAGGGCTTGCCTAAATAACAAGTAATATATAATAAAAAGCCTCATAATTCAAAATGCTCACTCTGTCAAAATGTAATACAACATGAAGCAATTGTTCAAATATATTTGAAAAACTATTTATCAGGCTGAACTTGGTTTCCCGTTTCTAACTAATGTGAAAGCTGGATGTCACTCCATTCCATTCCTTTTTTGTATCATCCTTAAATACAAAACTTTGAAATAATTAATATTCCTGACTATGAAAAAATATAAATTAAATTAAATTAAATTAAAATTTAATTTAAAATTTAAAAATAAAATTTTTTAAAAAATCAAAGTATGCTATATGCTGCTTAATTTGGCTGGCCAGAAAACAAAAACACGTAGGACAAACCATAGTGATGGCAGGCAGAAGTGCAGTGACACTGAAAGGTACCTATTGGTCACCCATGCACATGCACCAAAATTTAAAAATGTAAACTATTTAATATGTTGTTGAGATGCTGGAGAAAAAACTATAATGGTCTGTATACTGGACTGAAACTACAGATTTGCAAAAATATCTGCAAGATATGAAAGAAATGCAAGAGATACAGGAAATGCAATGAAAATACTCAGAAATGGTTTCAGGACAATTTTGAAAAGTAATTTTCAACCTATAATCCAATATTTCAGGTAAATATTTCAGTGATTCTCAATGCATTTTCATTTTAATTAAACAAATGCTAGGTATTCTATCTGCCAGGAGAATAGTAGAAAGTTAGCACAATCACACATAGTAGCAAGTTTTTTTTTTAAAACAGCTTACAGTGAGAGTTTGCAGAAAAATAAAAAAAAATCTGCTATAGTTTAGTTAATATATTTGCCTTCTAATGCTGTCTGTTTTGTCTCATTTTACTTATATTCAATCATTCTTCAGTCTGTTTCTTGATATTAATTCCTCTGTTTCTTGTTGCTCCTTCTGTCTCTGTCTTCTATGCTCTCATCCTCTCCCTCTGCTCCTTATAAGATACTTAATCATTTTAGTTTGTGTTTTATCTTTCCTTTTCTTTCCCTTCATCTGTCTCACTGATGCTTAAACATGGAATTAAAGAAAATCTTTCTCCTAACATGCTGCAGTCATTACAGAGCAGTTCCATCAGAACTTTGTATCTTTCAGTTGTGATCAAGGTGAAAATAAAACTTCCTCTCCATACTGGCAAGAAGCTGAGTGGACCTGAAGGGAAACAACTTCTGGACTTGGAACTGAATCTCAAATAATAAGGGGTGAATCATATGAACATTCTACCCATAAATGTATTATAACTTAATTTCATAGATGAAATTAAACTCTAATTCTGTTTATCTTACAGTAAGGTAGGCAATTCAGCATTTTTATTTTCAAATTTGATAGTTACTTTTAGATACATCACTTCAGAAGTTTCTAAAGCAGACATACTCTTCAAAGTTATATTCCTTTACAATATTTTTAGAGTTTAAAGCCAGAAATTGCTAGATAACCACCACCATAAAAAAATATTTAGTCTGTAGGTATGTTGTACAAATTTTTGCAGTTACTGGACTTCAATGAGAAAAGAAAAAACACAGTAAAACAAAGCAGTACAAGAAGAAAAAAAATGTAGTATAAATTAAATTACTATTTTTCTAAAAAAATAAAACCTCAAAGTCACAAATTCAAAACTCAAATGATGTTCTTGATTTAAAGCTGAGCGACTGCACCTTTGCACAGGTGAAACTAAAATCATTAACAGACGTTTGTTAAGTTTGTGGTCCTGTAGATTTTCTTTCAATTTAAGATTTCTGTTCTACTGTGAAACTAAATCCAAATACTTCATCGAAAGTCCACTTTGTATCTGGTCAGTATCAAAACAGAATAAACTTTTTTTTTTTCCTAGTGCGATCAGGAATTGGGATCAAGGAGGAGAAAAGAGCAGATAAA
Source organism: Pampusana beccarii (assembly GCA_013399365.1). NCBI lineage: Eukaryota > Metazoa > Chordata > Aves > Columbiformes > Columbidae > Pampusana > Pampusana beccarii. The sequence continues at coordinate 469,132 of VWYH01003690.1, read as the reverse complement.
TACTGAGGACAAACCTCAGCAGAAATAAACCAATTTACTTCAATGTAGAATAGACAGGACCCAATTCACATAACGAAAAAGGAATCTTGGGCTGTCTCGAACATCAGTTCTTAATAAATAATTTATGGGGAAATACATGACTCTATTCTTTAGCTCTGATTCTTCAATAGAATGAGACATTTATTAGCCAAGACTTAAAGCTTGGTAGGGGAAATACAAAATTATTCACAATGCCTATTCTGTCCTCTTGATCACTCTGCAGTAGCAACTTGCACCCTGCTCTCCCTTCACAGGTAGGAGCATAATCCCTTCAGTGCTTACCACCTTCTTTCTGACAGCAGGGAAAAAGCTTTTTTCCCCCATATAAAGAGCTGAACAACCAAAGCACAGCCAGTTTGTAGCTCAGCTAAAGTGTGCTCTTCCTAAGAAAAGTAACATGGCCACCCCACATATTTGGTCGTATTTTTCTTTTTTCTGCTTTAAGAACTTTCTCCTGCATATGCCACATACTCTGCAAGCTGCTGTAAGGTGATCAGCTAGTGACGAAAGATGTCCATTATAACAGAAGTGTCAGTAACAAGACAATTTTTTGTCCTGGAGTATGGACTTTTTATCAGTGGAGAACATACTTAACACAACAGCCACAAGATGGAGTCCTTACCTTTTGAGGCTGCTGTTGCTCCATAAGCTGTTGTCGGAGATGTTCTAAGTTTTGTTGTTGTAGCTGTTCAGCTAGTTGGTGGAAAAGGGAGTTGTTCACAGATTCCGGTACTAAAGGCCTAAAATTAAAGCATTTAAATTTTAAAAAACACAATAGTTTTTCCTCGTGGTTTAAACAGCTGGTAAAGAGGTCTTCACAATTGAATTTCAAGTTTAACTAAAAATGTAATATAATTAATACAAAGTAGCCAGCTCTGCCTTCTGTTATCATCATTATCACATTAACACCATTATTATAACTAACAAATCAAAGAATGAGCTAACTTTAAGATGAAGTCAACACAAATTCTGGCACATTAAATATTTTAAAAACATGTATGTTTCATTAATTTAGTAAGCTGTTTATCTTCCTAGTATTTTAGTATACTTAGGCTCAGAATAAAACATCATTTTCCTTATTATTTAATCCTAACGTTCAACTGCTATTGGGCAAATTTTAGCATTTTCCAATAGAAACATAGCTTGATCTTACAGTTGGGAAGTAGGAGTTTCCTTTTTAGGCTCTTCATTCTGTTCAGATTCTTCCCCAAAGTCAAATCTGTCCATCAGCTTCTAGGAGAAAGCAAACTAAGCATTACTGAGTACTCCTTATAACGTCCTTCATGTATATTTACTTTTCAAATGAAAAATGGTCTTATTTCTCAACTTAAAAAAAAAAGGGCAAATAACTGGAATAGAAAACTAAATGTCATACTGCTATTGTTACCAAACTCTTGAACACATCAAACACAAAATTTTGTCCATGGCTTTCTTGAGCTCTGGCTGCTGTTACAAGTACAACCATATGTTCTTTCCATAGTAAACAACAGCTAGTTTGGAGGAAGGCTTAAATAAAGATTAATTTTATGTAATGGTACCTTTTATTAGAAGAAATTACTACGAAGAGGCCAATTATTCAATCCTTTGGCAATCAGCAAACTGCTCTGCTCATATCAAGAGAAGACCTACAGCTTGATTACTTCGCAAAGAATTACTGTGTTTTCACACACATGTCATTTAGACAACCTGAAATCCTTCAAATATACTGCTCGTTGAAAACAACTTCTCACATAGTCTGCAAAAAAATCAAAGCAAGCAGTTATCATGTAAGAGTAATAAGCCTCCAGAGGGACAAAAATAAAGGTGTCTGAGGGAAAAAGATAAACTTGGATAAACTTCCTGTTTTATCTGTAAAAGTGTCTACACTGTAGTTCTACAGAACCAAAAAAAGTTTATTAATCCTGAAACAGCCCAAAAGTATTTCGGTAGCACGTTACTTTCTCAAAGACAAAACTAAAGAACAAGCACGAAGAAATACAACAAATGTTGTGTCACAGAGATTGTGTTTTTTTCAGTAATTATTCATTGATAGAGCAGTGGTATCAAACTCAGATCAGGTTACTCAGGGCTTCATCCAGTTGAGTCTTAGAAACATCTTCATTTCCAACAACTGAGACTGCAAAATTTTTCCAAGCAACTTATTCCAGTGCTTGACTGTGCTCATGGGCAAAAAGGTTTTCCTTGTACCCATTCTGAACCCTTTTGTTTCAATTTCTGTCTGTTTTCTATAACCCTGCAGCTGTGCCATGCTGTAAGAGCCCAGCTTGATCTTCTTTGCCGACCTGTCTGTAGGTGCTAGGAGGCTGCTGTTAGGCCTCCCACAAAGCTGCCTCTGCTCCAGGCTGAATCACCTCCAGTCCCTCAGAGGGAGAGTGCTCCAGCCCTGATTATTTTGCTAGCTCTCCACTGAACTCACTCCAGTTTGTCAATGTCTTTCCTGTAAAGGGGGAAAGGGCAGGAAAATTGGATGTGATACTCTAAATGCTGTCTGGAGTGGATGGGATGTCTACATGGGATGATCATTTCTATCAATCACGTGGCTACAGGCCTGGTCACCCAGTCCAGGATGTTGCTGGCCCTCTTTGCTGCCAGGGCGCTCTGCTGGCTCATACTCCGCTGTTAGCACACCTGTTAACAACCTCTCTCCTTATAAAGACTATAACCTTCAAGATTAAGCAACTGCATGTGTGCTACTCAAACACAGACTGTTAACGGTCTAGTGTTACTGGTCATCATACTGTTCTGATGCATTGGGTTTTGATACTTTTATCTCTAACAGTATCATCACCCGCAACTTAGTCAGTTTTGTCAAATATAAAACTAGTGCAAGATCTCCAAAACGCATACAAAAACTCTAGAACTTCAGAGCATCCTGAAGATCACTAACAAAGACCTAGATTTGTTGTCAGGAAGCAAAGCACTCCCAAAACTTTTCCTCTTAAAAAGTCTGGTTGACAGTTTTTATTTTCTCTGGGCGGGCTCTTTGGACTTGTTCCTAGTTACTTTGAAGCAGCTCCACTCTCGCCCTGTCAACTGAGTGCTCATGAGCAGCTGCAGCCCCTATCACCGGCTTTAGCTTGGTCCAAATTAATTAATTAATTACTTTATGCATTCAAGATTGCTCTCCAATGTAAAACAATGTGTGGTACATGAAAACAATCACAAGTTTTACCTCAAAATGCATGCTCCTGATTCAAACTAGAACACTGACGTAGATACTTCCTATAAAAGTAAATATTGCCTTCAAAATGCTTTGTTTATTAAGGTTGCCATGTCTAGTAAAAAAAATTATAAATTAATTATATCATGAAATGGAAGAATCTAGTAAACAGAATTATATCATGACTCATGGTCTTCAGCTATTGACAAATGGGATTTAGGTGGCAGATTATATTGGTGCCGAGAAACCAATACAACAAGGAAAATTATCCCCATTGCAAAACTAAGATTGCCCATTAATACATATATATGTACTCTTCTATAATACCTAGATTCAGAAATCCTCAAACCTCTGAAAAAGGACAAAATAGGTATCGTAGCACCAATGTTATATATTAAATATTTTTTTTTAAAGAGGAAATTCTAAAACTACATGCGATTTCTGTAAAGCAGCCTAAATAACCTTTGAGTAAAAGCCTCAAGGGACTAGCAAGACAAGACATACACTATCAGTTCATTCGTAGAGATGCTACAGAACACTGAACAAGGAATCCGAGACATAATCTAACTCTACTTGCATAAAGCTGAACTGAGGTACAGATCACATACTATAAACACAACTCCACCACAGCTTACAAGAACAAATCAACACTATGTACCTACTGAAAGCTTGTAATTTGTCACACTGCCGCAACAATTCCTTCCATACCACTTACCTTCAAAGTCCCAGAAATCACAACCAACTACATTCACTCTGCTGACACTTTTCATGACAAGGTAACTCCTGTATGCTACTACTGGCATAAACTAACCAAAGAGCATCAGGTTGAACTCAGGGTATATAAACATCTCATCAGAATGCCAATTCCTTCAATTTGCTCTAGTTAAGTTATCCAACATTCAAGACAGCCACACCTATGAGTACACCTATCCATATAAATGCTGGAACTGAAGTGTGTGGAATAAACCACAATACAATGCTGTGCTCTTAATCACTTTTTGTATCTAAATATTAAGGCAGTCACCATTAACTGATGCATGCATTCCCTGTGATTATACCCTACTCGAGCTGATGGTTACAGCTGTGACACAGCATGAGTACATGCCGTTTTTTTCCTGGCTTAAAGTTGCATTACTTTCATTAGCAATTACAACTTTCTATTATTTCAGATATCTGAGTTCGGCTGAACAACTTCTAGAAATACAACATAGATTGTCCTAAAACTTTAAAATCAGTACTTGTCAAGCTAATTGCCTCAAAATGAGATTATCCGGGTTAGGAAAGAACAGGTTTTTTGCTTCTCTGACTTCCTTATTATTTATTCACTCCAGGACAATCCTACAGAGATTATCTACTCACAAGCTGTTCTTCCAAAGATAATGGAACAAGATACATTAATTATTTTAAAATCTTTTGAGTAGTTGTCTCATTTTTTAAATCTATTGATATTAAACTACTAGTACTAGAATTGCCACCATAGCTATCGCTACCTGGCATTCAACTATATCGGTCATCTTAAATTCCTGCATTTTGTACTCCTTTTTAAGATAGGCAGGTACATTGCAACACACAAAGTTTCTTTACTTACATGGCTTGTTTTCTTTTTTTTTTTGACATTTTGTAACAAGTGCCACATGACTAGCTTTAACTAGTCATAAACTTATTTCTTCACTTAGTATCACTTTGTGACTAAGATTAGAAGTTTTCTTAGTCTTTATAATGTAAGAAAATTACAAGTCCAATCAGATTTTACTCAATTACTCAACACCCACTGCTGTGTTACAAAGGGCGAAGAAAATCATAAAACAATTGTTTACCTTCGCTAAATCAAATCCATTTCATACTCAATGACCCTTACGGGTCCCTTCCAACTCAAGATATTCTATGAAATGCCACTTAGTCCTAAACTCCTATGAAACTAATATTTTCATTCATACTATTCTCTATACATATTTTTTAAATTTTCAAGATAGAGCATTTCACAGTATATTAATATATTTTTAAAATCTCTGAAGTCAAACCATAAAATCCAGAACACCCTTTCACTTACATATATTACAACAATAAATATTTCTTCAAACGTCTACTATTCTACTTCTACCTTATTAAAGGAGACACTCTGTTCCAGTGGATTAAGTGTGTTAGCAGCAGCAGCTGCAGCTGTAAGTTGTGCTGTGAGGGCCTGTAACTGAACTACAAGACCAGCATCCAGGGCCTGAAGTAGTGATGGCTGAGGTTTCTGCTGCTGTATCTGCAGTGTCTGTATCAACTGCTGAAGCTAAAAGAGAAAAGATAATAAATACATTAAACAAGATTAAAAAAAAAAAAAAGGACAAAAACCAAGCTAGTCTTTTTCTCTTCCAATTAGGAAAAAAAATAACCCTTGGGAGAGCAGTATAATCTAACCTATGGCTATTAATTTGTCTTGATTTGTTTTCATTTATGGTAAATTTTGTTCCCACTTACTGGCTAATTTGTTTTCTGTGGCTGATAAGACATGCAGTTGGTTCTTCCTCCTAACTTGCTCTGACAGGTTGCATGATGACTAGGCACCACTCAGGATTCCTGCTTTCTAGGGTTCCCCCTCTTCTCTTTCTCCAGTTTGACTCCTTCTGATCTGAAAAAAATCTGTTAGCCTACTCCAGCTTCCTAAGGGTCCACCTGTATTAGGAAAATTTGCATGCTATAACAACATTTGTGTAGAGAAAATAACCACACTGTTGCGAGCTCCACTTCAAGCTGATGCAACATGTCTACATTAAGACCTTGCACTATTGTCTCTGGATTAGTCACAAGGAAAATCTTGTGCTGAAACTCAGGCTTACACTTATAGAATGCAATTCCCTTACTATGTTAACAAAATATAAAAAGAAAATTAACCAGGATCTGGGAATATAATTGGACTTCGTGTAAGGGCACAGACTGGGCTCTGTAAAGCACTAACTTAGGATAAAAATTGCCTAAATGCAATGTTGAACCAGAACCAACACTGCTGGGGCAACAGTTGTACAGTAAAAACAAAGTATGGGTAACGCCAAAAATAAAAAAGTCTAAAAATACTATTTAAAAATAGTGTTGAGTATTTCAGATAACACTTAAAAATAGTTTTTGGGGGTGGGTGGTTTGTTTAAACAACTCCCCTCGCAACACACGAGAGGTCTAGGATTATACCGGAATGAATACTAAATATTATCAGACAAGGAACTTTCGAAAGTGTAGTGAATTGACCTAAGACACTTCAGACTATATCGGGATACCCTGAGAGTACCTTTCTTCAAATCTAGAGGAAGAAAATAAAGAAAAATGTACAATCCAATCACCTGGTGTATCTTGATTTCCTTACTCCAAATTCCTATGTATATATAATTTTTTAAAAGGAGCTGTCCCAGTGAAGGAATAAAAGACTTTTTCATCTGCAGATCTGTTAATCTGTTGAATAAAGATGCTCCCATAAAATTGTACAGATTTACCTTAACACAAAAAGGAAAAAAACACTATCCCTATGGAAAGAAGCCCTCCTGAAGTACCATGGAATTAGAGGAAGCAGTCCTTTGACATTCCATGAGGTAAACCCTGGAGCCTTACCTTTCGGTATTTCTGGAAAAAAGGCTGAACAAATCCAGGTAGTTCAAAATATACTGACGAAGTCCCTGATTACCTTTATGTTCATATTCCACCTCCTCATGGGGCTCAGCACTGAACTCTTACAGAGTTCCATCCCTCCCTTCTTCCTAGGGCTCAGCGGAAATTCTGCATAAGCTGGTTAGGTTGATCTTTTCCACAATACATCAAAAATGTACGATCCTTTTCCAAGACTGCTTTAAAGTTACCTTCTGGTAACATGAAACAACTCTTCCTAGTCTTTATAAACAGTTATACAGACTCCTTATATAACAGAGCCTCTGAAAATGCTTCAATTATTGTTCTACCTCTCCAAAAGCCTTCACTGATTACTGCAACAGGCAAAGTTGAAGAGCTCCCCCCTCCCTTCTTGCTCAATCCACAAAAGGTGAGCAAATACGGCTTGTGCGTTGCTCTGGGTAGGAAGGAATCAAACTGAAGAAGCAGAGATGGAGGCCCTACAGTGGGAAATCCTGGGTGGTCACCATTCTAGCTGTTTTCATATTCTTTCTGTTCACACCTTTCTTACTCTACTTGCTCCTATGTCTAGACTCTCAATTTACCTACATGCATTCTCAGCCATGAAGCACAATCTTAAGATGAAATCAAGGACTTTGGAGCTCAGCAGGGAGAGGACTGGACTGGAGAACAGGGGAAAAAAAAAAAGAGATGGGGGGTGGAAGCAAATATTGCAGTTCATCTACTAATCCTAGAGATCTGCATGTACACATTTATTGTTCATGCAGTCTGTCTCCACACCTTGGCTTAGATCATCTCTTCTCTCTCCCAAAATCTATTCTCTTCCTCATTTTACCACTTTGAGCTAAATATCCAAATGTTATTTCTTTGTGATCTGCTGTCTCTAAAACTCTAATTCCCTTGATCTTCATAACCTTTTATTTTGCTTCACCCCTTTTTTTTTCCAGAATACTCTCAAGGTAATAATCTTCAAAATTCCCTCACTGACTTTCCATGTATTTCCCATTCTCATTTCACATCCCTTCCTTACGAGCTACCTTTCCTCCACATTTCAAAGTATCACCACAAATTCATTTTGCTCTGCTTTTCAATGACCCAATTTCTTTCAGTGTAATCAGATTAAAACAGTCGCTCCACTTGATTTATGAACAATTACAGACAACTCTGCTTAGCTGAACACTGTTAAAACACTCTCACTAAGCTGTTATTGTCAGCATCAGTGCTTCCTAACACTGCACTGGTGACTGGTTCTCATTCATATGCATGGGATTTTTGTTTAGTATGCCAGCAGGTAAAGCATCCTACTCCTCAGTACAAATATAAATCATAATGCCAAAGTTACACTGGTGCCAGAGTTCTAGCAGAAACTGAAAAACAATGATCTACATTTTCACAGAAAGCTGATTATGTATGCTCAAACTTCTGTGGTTGCAGGTTAAGAGGACGAGTAATTCAATGAATGCTGCACATCAAGCCACTCTTTTTGGACTTGAGCATTTAGAAAATGAGGAACACAGTCACTTCTAAGACTTTATTTTTGAATGCTGAAAAATAAAAACTATATTTAGCTGATGGAAAGATAAAAAAAATAAACACACAATGCACTTCCAGAATGAGTACATTTTCATTATATGACTCTGTACAATGTGTAGCTTCTTGGAGCACCCAGCAGAGAAAATCCTTAAAGTGGCATTCTATTTTATACCAATATCCATGAAGCCTTAATGCTGCGCTTGATTTAGTCATCTGCAATACCATATAGAAAAGTATGTATTACAGACCATCTTATGTGAAGTCACATTCTATGATATTTTTTAATAAACAAAAAGGGTCGGTTACAAAAGGTAACAGGAAGTTTTAGTTTACCTGGAACTTACTTGTGCTGGAACAACCCCGTGGGACAGTTAACAGGGATAATGGACACAAAACTAAGGAATACTCAGGAAAACAGTATCTAACTGCACCTTAAAGACACAAAATATCAAACAGTAACTGGCTACAAACTATTTACCTGTTGGCCTTGAGGACTCTGTAAAATCTGTGCAACAGCAGCAAGCGTATCTGTATTAGCAATCTGAGATACCCAAGGATCAGGTAAACTCTGCACGACATTGGCTGGAGTAACTGGAGTCACAGGTGTTCCTAAAAAAGAGAAAAATCCATTATGCCAAAATATTTTAATATACAGCCTTACAAACAGTGTTAGAGAAATTAAAAACAAACAAAAAACCCCACCCCTCACAACACTGCTGTTATCAAATACTGAGAAAGTACCATATGAACATCAATTGAAACCATTTTTCTGACACACACATAGAGCACACAGAAATAAAACAGACTCACATCAACATTCCTCAAGTAGCAGAATTACTTTGCCTAAGTGTAGTTCACAGCTCTTGCCACTATTGACCTATGGTGACTACCAACACAAACACTGACAAATGCAAAATAAATAGGTTTCACACAGTAATCTAAACCATTTAGTGGAAACAATATATACCAAATGATAATTGTTAGCAATGTACTCAAAAATGTCTGTTAGTCCAGAATGTCCTGGACTTGCACTTTATCTCCAGGAGGAGCCTTAAGGATTCTACTAAAAATTTTAAACTGCAGCAGCTGGATTCACGAGTATTGCTTGTTTTATCATTTTTTCTCAAGAGGAACACTGAGACTAAATCAGCAATCTGATAATTAGTTTCATGCCATAATCCAGAAGAATCTTTCATCCCTGCAATTACTCCTGCTTTTAGTTCAGTAGAGATATCCTGATGAATGGTAAATTGAAATTACTAGATTACTGTTCTAAAAGACAATTTACATTAGAATTTTAAAAAGCAATACAGTAAATCATAGAATGCTTTGAGTTGGAAGGGACCCAGAAGGATCATCATAAAGCTACGACTTCAACATTTTAAAGTAATCAAACCCACTAAGAAATACTCAGCTAAAAGATGCAGTAAATCCAATCCAAGAGCTGGAACTTTCACATATTTACCAACATCAGTGAAACATAAGGTGGAATTGCCAAACTCACTCCTTTTCAGCACGGGATCAACAAAAGGTGAGTGACAAAAGCAAGTCCATTTGTGACAAAAAACAATTTATATATGTAAAATTTCCCATACAACAATCTTGAATGGAAAAAATTTCCGCAAAGCAAAAAAAAAAAAAGTGAAAAACCACTTCCCTGCCATCTAACCACTCAAGTAAGGAAGATGCTTAGAGCACAAAATTATCAAGTCTGCATGTACGATAATGTTAGCGTATGGCAACTTAGGACATATTCCATGAGGAGATTTTTGCCCACGTGGTTCTCTAGCATGATTTCTGGCCCACACACTTCAGATTTAAGGGAGAGTGAAGTATGCCACTGGCTGCAGCTTATATTATCACTGTGTTTATTTCCCTTGAAATCATTGTTTGTTGGCCAGCAAAAGTACAGGAGCACTGTCTGACTTTATCCAGCAAGCTCAATCCTAGAGATTGCAAAACGATAGTGATCTCTTCTCTTTCATTTTTCTCAGTTGTGGCACCACTAATTAACAAAGATTGTACTAAGTACTGTGTTGCATTTTTAACTCTGTCAGTGATCTACTCTTTCGATTTTCGAGTACAAAACTAAGCCTTATTGCACTGTTGCTCAATCTGTATATATTTATAATACAGAGTTGGAAAGGAAACACAACATGATGCCTCTTGTTTTTGCTGTTTCCCTGACCTAGAGGCCACTATTGATTTGTCTAAAGGAAACCAGTGAGATTTTTCTGCCTGTTAACAGCCAACATACCAAAGCTAACATAAGTGTTTTGATTCAAAATACTATTTTAACCCATTTTTGTTTACCTGGTGTATTGTTGCTCATAGCAGCTGTAGTGCTGGGCAAGACAGGGGTCACAACTGGAGGAGGAATTCCCGCTGCCATATCCAAGAGAGGCTGAATAATTTCACTCTTGAACACATTATTCTTCTGCCATAAATTCAGCACTCTAACAATTTTACTCTAAAATGAAAAAAAGGATAACAAGAGACCTGAAGTCATGCTTATCTTTCTTGTTATTATCAATAGAATTCTTAACCAGCGATGCCCGTCTGTCTAGATTGAAGCATGTTCAAATTTGCAAACAGTAAGAGCCATAAGAACAGTTATTCTTGGTCACACCGAAGACGCCTACACTGTGAACCTGAGGCTGACCCTAAGCAACAGTAAAGACGCACTACGCACATAGCGACAGTCTCCTCTCAACAGAAAATGAAATACATTAAAGCAAAACAAATCTGGCTCTTTTGTACCTTTACTCTTGGAAGACTTGATGGAAGAAAAACTATTTTAAGGAGGCATTTTAAAGCATTACTAATAATTAAAAGCAGGAATTATTAGTCTCCTAAACTTTTATAGTCAACATCTATGAATGCAATTCTGATCACGATCCAAAATTATTTATGTCTGTGGAAAAATGGGCATACACTAATAAGACTGCTAAATACTTTTATCAGGAAAGTAGCCCAATATTTTGCAAGCTCTTTTGATGAACTGAGGAACTTAAAAGTTTAAACTGGAACACAATTCCCTGCCTACTGAAATTACATAGTAATATTTAAAAATGTATACCACACAGAAGGAAAATGTCAAAATAAGGCTTCATACAACTCCATCGAGATGTAACTCATTGTGCAGCTTTCGTTTCTGTTCCAATTCTATTCCACTGTTTTGATCTGCTCCCAAATCTTTTCTAAGTTTAACTTCTACCAAGAAGCAAGATTTTGCTTTATTTTGAAAAGATGGATAGAAATATGTGTGTTAGAAAAAGACAACTTGTTTATTTGGGAAAAATAAAAGTTAGTTGTATAATAAAGGGCAGAAATTTTTTCAAAGGATCTTGTGCTTGCCATCACAAAGATGGTTTCCTTATTTGAATTCTATAAAACATGAACATAGAGTACTTTAACCACAGTGTTTAAACCAAAGAAAAGTCTGTTTGCTCAGAACTCCAAAAGGATACTTAACTTTAATAGAGACAAGTTCTGAATTTTCACTACATGGAAAACACAATTTAGAGTTCTTAAAAAAATTTCTGAAGGCTTCCATGCAGCATTACAGTATTTCTTTGAAACTCTGTTTTATAAGGCAGTCATTGACATGTCCATCAAAGGCTCTAACTTCCCTCTTCTATCCAGAACAGGAATATAAAACTACTTCTGTGCCTCAGTATCTACCTTCCCCTTGCACCTGCCGTGGCTGAGCCAGACAAAGGCATCGGTTGGGATTTTTTTGGTTACTTTAAAAGAAATGCCACTGTACTTTTGCTTGATTTAAAACCAAACCAAAACACACATTTTCTCATATCAAGATAACTGTTGTGTTTCCCAATTATGCCTTTTAATCAGATTAAACATCAAAATGCTAGAAAACAGTTAATGTCTGACAGTAAAATTTTGTATTGGGTTAGATAGATGGTAACTACTTCCACAGCACAAAGACTTTGCTATAATACTGAATCCACATGCAATACATCAGCAAAAGTTCCGATTGCAAAATACATCTTCCCTAATGGAGGTGAAAAATATAATAAAAATGAACTTGATAAGAGCTTCACAGACCATAAACAGATTGTTTTACTACCCCTTTGCACATCAAACACCTCTAATGTGATACATTAGTTGCCATGCATTGATAGAACACAGGGTAAGTGGCACTATTTCTTACACTACAATAAATTTACTGCATTTTCTTTTTAAAGGCAGACACAAAGTGAGTACTTGTGCTCATCCTTGTGCCAAGCTCTCCTCCTCCAACAAGTCAGGCTACTTCTGCATTCCCAGAGCAGTCAGCTAAGTGATTATACAAAACAAACTAATACTGCTTAAGGAATACAACTAAATGAAGAAAAATCTAAGTTAACTATCATGCCTATCTACACATAAAACACCGTGGAACAGCAGCAGCACAACGTGATCATGCAGGTAACCCAAAACCAGACTGGAAAAATGTCATTTAACTTCAATAAGCTGTTCAGCAGCACCTCAGAACTCAGCGGCAGAAGACAAATCCATAACAGAGTTTTTCCGACCACTTAAAATTTGCAGATCCCAACATTTTCTTGCAGAGGTCCTGACTCCTCTAAAAAGGCAACAATCCTAGAACAACTACAGGAGACACAAAATGGCTGAACTTGCCTTAGTCACCTTCCACGGATGCCTTGGGTTTTCAGATCTTTGGTTGAAAAATACAGCTGTAGGAATGCATGTGACTATTTAAAGAATAACCCATCTTTCTCTTCCTGCAGTGTCCTGTCCTGCCTCACCAATTAATGAATCTATTACACAAATTTATACGGAGATTAAGCCCTTGGCATTTCCCATCTTTTTGTAATTTTTCAATACTAAGGAACTCTAGCTATTGTAAGACCAGTGACAAATATGAAGGAAGTTAAACTGCCTGCACTGTCTGCTATTTCCAGCCAACCTACTACAAAGATAATTCGGTAGCGATCTTGACTACTGTAATCCAAGTGAACAGCTGAACTACCAGGCCAAACTATTCAAGTTAGGCCTTATTCAGCTGTTGGTTTATTCAGTATCAAACGAAAGATATTTTTGAAGATACTTTGCTGTTTTTCTATTGCTCTTTCAGTCCAAAATGCACTAGCTTGTACTGAAAATACTGCTCCCAATGTAGATATTTATTCCTTGACACCATACAAAACCTGCTTGCTCATTTTCTCACTGAAGAGGGGAAGAAAACAATAAAAGACTGACTACAACTTTCTGTTCTACCATATGCCTGCCTAATTTTTTCCCATCAAAATACATGAACTCAAATCCATCCAGCTTTCATGAAAACTTTTCCAAAAGCCTAATTACTCAAATAGTCCACTCTAGCAAGCAGAAAGTGAGATCAAAATCTTTATATTTCATAGATAACATAATAAAGATTGTTTTAATTAGAAAAATCTGTAAGTGGTTTACCTTGTCATCCCCAGGACAACGGTATAAGTTCTGGAAAGTGCTGATGATGTTATTGCTGAATCTGGGAGCAAATACATCCTTATCTTGTCCAAACTGATGCCGGGACTGTCTCACAATGGAGTCAATGACATACAGACCAGGTACTTTGTATTCTGGCTTGCACTACAAAGAATAATAATTTAAAATACGCATATGTGAAACATTACCATTAATGGCAGAGTAAATATGAACAGTCCTCTTTAATTTTTAAATGGGTCAAAGTATAACTAAAATGTTCTCTATTTAATCAACTGTCCTGAAAGATCAAACTCTCTCAAAAAAACCTAATCTTTACTGTTCAAAATTATTGCACCTGTATGTATTCTGCAAACATGTAAATGGTTGAAAATCCATTTCTTCCCTCTAAAAAAAAAGTCAAATTTTTAGAAGCTAGCTATTGGCAAACAGCACAGGAATCACATATACTTTTTTAAAAGCACACATCTGTTTTAAGAGAACAGCATAAAGCATGACCAAATTCTTAACAGCACATTGGGACTAGCTGTAAATGTAATTTTTTTTTTTCTTTCTTTATGATCAAAGTCAACATTAAAGTTAACATTTGTTTATTTTACATCTTTGCAAGTAGTGTGTGGTATAACCTCTCCCTGCCAGAACAAAAACATATTTATGTGGACATCTGTTTGGCTGAGAATGACACTTATTTTAGAACTCTGGAAAATTTGCATGATTTATAAACAGCATGGTATTTATAAGGCATGTCTGCTACCTACAATACTAATTATTTCTGTAATTTTACTTAACAACTAAACCTAATTTTTTTGTCTTAATTGGAAAGTAATTGCACCAGACTACTGCAACCAGTTTTAACAGAGTGAAAAATGTGACAAATATAAAATGAACTTATCACCAGAAACTACGACATGGATTCACTTCATAAATACTGGTTGGTACACGCTTATCACACAAGGTTTCTATGGGAAATATGGGAAAGTACACCCATTCCTCCCTGTTCGAGGTACTCTATAAATCTATTATGCAACACACTAAATTAATAATCTCTAATACAGTGTCAAACTCTTGAGCCTATTAATTTTACTATCGTCTAGGTACATACTTCTTGTTTTGAAAAATGCTGATTTGCTAACATTTGCAACCTTGATAAATCATTTATTTAGGTTCTAAACATGGTTCAATGTATTTAAGTGTGGCATTCTTTATCTTTAAGAATGTGTGTGGCATCATTCTAAGAATAAACATGCATTATTAAACCTATGAAATTAAACTCTGATTAGATATAGTGCACTGTCTTCAGAAAATAACTTCAATGTATTGTAGCTGCTGAAATTTTAGCTCACTTACTACCAAAAATAAGAGTATTCTGCATACAGAACGGTACACAACTTTTCACTATATTTAAATTAATAAAATACACAGATATTTAACGAGAAAACCCCAGCAAATATGTTAGGTGGAGTACTTAAAAATATGGCACATAGAGAATACAAAATATTATAATTAATATAATAATATAGAGGATAAAAATAAAAGACAATAAAATACAAGTACAAATTATATCAAGTAGAATAATTACAACTGGGGCAATGAGCCTGCGTATCCCTAATGTCAGATGAGACAGATTTTTCTGAATGAATCTAAGCAATAAGATAACATGATTACACAAAGGAAATATTCAAGCCTTGCTCTCACAGTAGAATATCTTTACATACATGAAATCTGGTCATTTGACTCCTGAAGTGATGTTTTGCCAGAGAACAAAACAACAACAGACCAACAAGTCAAGTGTCACAAAGCAAAGAATGTCACAGGCAATTATTTCACCTGATGTTTCAGTAACCTCACGAGATTAAGTTTGAAGACAGAAAATATTGGAGTAGTGAAGAACCAACAGTAAACTGATTGAGACAGAACTGACATCACTCTGCACAAGCCTATGGCAGAATTTTTAACAGAAGATTCAGTAGCCTTGAGCTTTAACTTGAAGAGATTGCTCCCAAAAAATAATCCAATTATCCTGCAAACCTACAATGTAAGTCCATAAATACTGAATGGCTATCTTTCATCTGCTTACCTCCAATTCTACTAAAAGAAGAGCTTACTATTTGATGTTATTTATAATTTGCATGTTTCACTAAATCGTTCATAAAATACTAAAATAAACCACATCAAGCCCAAAGGGCAACATCTAATAGAGAGTGATCATTACCAAGGTTATCAGTAACAACATACATCTGCTTTCTCTAATCAGCAATGAACAGCACAGAAGTCCTGTATCAAGCAGTTCTGAACACAAATGTGAGAAGACAACCCATACTCTTAGTAGCTTGTGGAAGGGTCATCAACCACCAGCCCAATTCCTGACAAACTCTCACTCTCTCATTCAGAGGATAAATCTTCTCTCATGCCTCTGAACACAGAATTGCCAATCACTGCAACTAAAAAGCAGTATTTGGAACTCAGGCAATCCAGATGATTTCAGGACACGAAACTGCAAAGTGTTACTGATCAGAGATGAATAAGATGTACACCTGCTCTCATCCTGCCATGTCCATCTGTAGTATTAAACAAGGATCAGAGGATATCGATGCCTTTTCTTTGAGGTAGAATAAGAAGCGATGCCCCAAAAGACAACTACCTGACAAAACACCAGCAGTGACAGTAAAGTATACTACCAGTCTTTCCAACTGCCGTGAAATAGACATGGCGCTTTTTCCACATAGGACTGAAGTTCTAGTACCTAAATAATTCATTCATGAACTGTTCTGAGACAGTTAAAAACACTGGGCTGAAGCTGAATCCTGTTTACAATGTCCAAACACTACCAAGAAACAAAAGGTAATGAGGAAGACAGGTTACCGACGCAGAGCAATCCAGACTGCTTCGTAAAACAGACAACAGAAGAAAAGTCGCATCCAACATTGCAACATTAACTAACTTCTCTAGCTTGTTTGTCAAAATAAAATAGCAATTTGATCATAATTTACTTCTATTTACAAAAGGAGAAGAAATTCAGTACCAAAATGACCAACTGAACAATCAGGTACAATGCAGACAAGGAAGAAAGGCTCCTGAATCCATGCATTTCCAGCTAGAGGTAAAATGCAGTTTTACCCAAAAGTAACTATTTCAATAAAACAAAAAGTAACAAAATTCTTTGTTATTCAGAATCTCTAAATTAATACTGTAACTTCCCAAAAAGTAATTCCAGTCTAGCCACATAAATATTCCTTGTTTTAAATTACTAGCAGGAACCACCAATTGAAACGTTCCACCTCCTGCTACACAAAAGATGAGGCTGAACGGTCATCCTCCCTTCAGCTTTAAAATATATGGGAAAACCTGGCAGAAAAGCAAAAGCAACTGTCACTCAAACCACTGTCAATTCTTTTGCTGTCAGCTGTTCACATGGCCTACACTGAGAGCCTCTTTTAATATTAAATGAATACATACAGAAGTAGTCCTAAGATAGTATCTGCAGTCATTCAGATTGAATTATATCATTATTGCAAAACAAGGACAAAGTATTTATCTTTCTGCATCATAGGTTATGATTAGTTACTGATTACCAGCAGAAGATGAATGTGACTAAAAACTGAAATAAACTAACTTGTGATAAAAACATTAATCCATATGTGTATCTAAAACCTGATGGTCTTCCATACTCTGTAATCTAAAATGAGGAAATATTTCTCAGTGCTAACATGAAATACCCATGACTGACTTACCTTTTGAATGAACTTCTCAACACTCTGTACAACATGCTTGTAGAACTGGAAAACAAAATAATATCTCACAAGAGGAAATCTGAAGACGCATATATTTGTTCAAGGCATGCAATACTGATAGTAAAACCAGAATTACAAACTTTGGTTGATTAACCAGCAATCTAATACCTACAGGTGAGTATGCTGTCTTTCTCAGAAGATTTAACAGCATATAAGAAAGCTAACCTCACTTTTTCTTGCCTTCTGAAGGTTTTTTACACTGGATTTTTCTGAATACTTAGTGAGAACTAAGAGAATAATATATTTGTTCCTTCAAAAACATACGGTTACTTCATTGTACATGACTGAAGATATTAGTCTATTCTTATAAGCATAGCACTTCTCTGTATTTCATTGATTTCCCAAGTGTTCACTTTAATAACCTAAAACATGAGTATAGAAAGACCTTACAGCACGTATTGAATAATTTCTCTTTAAAATTAGTTTGTTTCTTTTTTAAATCTCACATATCATCAAAATGACTCTCTATCATCTCAATAACTGCTCTACACTATTAAATGTTGTTATTGAAATCGTAAGAGTGGAAGCAGGATTTCCGAGTAGTTAAATACATGATAAAACACTTCAGTGTATTTGTTTAATTTATAGAACTATTTACAACCATTTACTACTTGTTTATGTTTGATATAAGTTTTTAGCATTTTCATTATACTGCAACATGCAGACTTTAATTTACATAGACTTCTCTTATTTAAGAAAGATATCGAATTTCACTCTTCTATCATCAAATTGCTCTCTCTCCAAATACCAGAAAACACCAATACAGATTTCATTATCTGAAAACATATCTGCATTCTCAGCAGAGTAATGTAGATAGGCAAAGTGTAAGTTCATAGCTTTATTGCTTTTATCCTATTCTCTTTTTCACCTCTCCAGCTTTTACTGATTTTCCATTTGTGTTAATGCATAATACTAATGGCATACTTCTTTCCTTCATTTTCAACACTGTTTTCTGGTGCTCCATTGCTGTTTGGCAATTAGTTTTACTCTGTGGCAAGAAAAGTCTTTTATTAGTGTACTAATGCTAAAACTTAAGAACAATTTATACGCAAGTGACATAAAAATTAAAATCTATAAACAACACCCATGAAAAGGTATGCCAAGAATTTATAAAAATAAAATGAAACTTAAACATTTGTATTGATCCAAAGGCACACTGATCTTACATTTTGGAGGGAAAGGGGGGAGAAGGGGAAATGTGGGATTTGGGGTTTTTTTTGTATTTATTCATTTTAGCCAATGTCAGCATCTCCTCGTTAAACCTGTCTTTTGGATCTGACTGAAGAGTCAAGTTGGTGTAATTCTTTCTCACATAAGACAACCAGTGAATGAAAAGTCACACAAAAAATTAAGGCTTCTGTTGCACTCCTGAAAATCCCATCTATCACACTTGGAAAGTTATGATCAACCAAGGAGCTGAAAAGTTCTGAAGCAAGTTATTTAAGACATTCAGTTATTTTGACACAGATGAGAAATGGAAAGGAAGTCAAAATAAGTTAACCAGTTTCTTACCTTTATAGCCTTGATTGCTGCCTTGGTGATCTGTGTCATTTTAGCTTTAGAAATGGGTGGCTTATAGTCATTTAGCGAGTACAACTGCCAAAAAACAAAACAAAACCAAACCAAACAGTTATCAGAAATATATTCTGCAGTTGTAAGCAATATATTACACTTTCTTTCCATAAGAAAATGCCACTTTTAATTTTAATTGGATTTTAAGTATATATTACACCAGAGAAAGTGCCAATAAAATGCAAGATCCAAATTATTAAAACATAAGAGGTTTTTCTTCATAATGGTCACTAGATACCTAGTTTTGGTAGCACTAAATACAGCAGACATTTGCAGGTGAAGTTGCAAAGCAAATATATATGATATGCAAAAATACAGTAGCTCTCGTTAAAGTTTTTCTTTTTAGGAAAAAAAAAAATTGAAACATAACAGAAGCCTAACCAAACAGTATATTCATCATCATATGCCTGTTGAATCACATCTTTTTATTTTCCATTAAGCAAAAAAATGCACCCCAGTGACAGTGAGCATGCAGCACCATTTTGCTACTTAAAAAGCAGATTTGGAAGAAGTACAGACTTCTTCCATTCCCTGCGTTAACTCAGAGAAATAATATATCAGAAGTATTACAAATGCTTAAGGAAATAATCCAGCTGGGTTCTCAATTTTAAACACAGGTTTGTAACTTCATTAATATCTAAACACCAAAACAGCCACAGTACAAAGGTAGCAGCCTTTCGCAACAATTTTCTCCCAGGATGTAGTAATAACTCTATTATTTGTACTAGTACATACATCTCCTAGCAAAAGCAATCCAGCATGACAGATATTCATCAAGAATTTGCTACATAGTGAAACCTGTACATGAAATAATTTCATAGCTATGACTAGCAGGTGGTAATTGGAAACAACTCCTTCCCTCACACTAAGCCAGGACTCCATCGTCCAAGGCTATTTACTTGCTGTGCAAATCTCCAATTATTCACAACATATGGCTTTGAACAAAATGTTGCTCTTTTCTCCTTCAACACTAGGTGTTGACAAAGGAGTGTTCAGTATTTGCTGCTTTCATACATAAAAACACCAGTTACAAAATGCCAAACCAGTTTCAAGGATATTCTTCACTTACATTGTATATTTGTTTACAACACACATTTAGAAGCACATTAGCTCAAAACCAGAGCCCTAATAATGAGAATGATAATCCATAGAAAATTTTTATTTCCTTCCTAAAGACAGGAAGAATCTGTGTTTTTCCATAAAATGGTAATCGAAACAAACAAAACCAGAAGACATCTCTGCTATTACACACCCTGAGCAATGCAATATATTGAAACAGATTCATATCCATACAGATATTAACAATATCTTTAGCTTCCTAAGTTTCATTCAGCTTTTGGTAAACTGCTAGCTCAGAAAACATAATTAAGAACTGTTTACAGTCAACAAAGTAAAATGTAACAGTAAACAGGATCACACAGTGGAAAGGATTAGATAATCTTAAATTGCTTATAATAATTGACCCCTCTGAAGCTAACAAGTAGATCTTCAGTCATATTTGAGTTTCCAAGAAACAAGGATTTCTTTTCCCTGCAAATATGAGATGTTTTCTATTCTTTTAACTAAAACAATGTATAGCTGTCAAAAGACAAACTGAAAAAAACAGCTTGTCCAAGCATAAGTATCTGTCTTCTCAGCTTGAAAGGATTTCCATTAGAACAGTGAAATTCTAACCAGTTCACAGCTAGACATCCCCTTTTAAAACAACTGTTACTACTTGTCACTAATGCTAATTGCTGTTGCAAACATTCTGTATTACTTACATGCTTCTTACACAACAAAAAGTAATATGCTTCTAGAATTCAAATATATAAATGCTCTTCACTATCATGGGGAAAAGGGAGAAGAGAGGCAGAAAATGAAGAGTCTCCAGTCAGTTTCTTCTCTGTTTTACACTCAGCTCAGTGCTCAATTTCCAGTTACTCACAGGTGTTTCACCAGACTGTGGGTCACTCATCCTGGCTACTGGCTTGACTGGATGATGTGCAACTACAGTTAAACTAACTCCTGGGGCTACTACAGTACCAGAAACATTTTGCTTACATTCAGGCAGTGCCTTAGCAGCCAGTTGTGGTATTCCTGCTCAGCACTTTCGAAGCCCAAAATACCAGTAAAAGTAATTCACAGATATGTGACCAAATACAAAATCAGCCTGGACTCAAGAAACCAACTTGCCAATCCAAAAACAGTCCTAGAAGAGACAGGAACAGTAGCTCCTTCACCGATGACATACACAGCTGTAAAGAGCCAGAATCACTGACATACGTATGTTGGAATCATACCTGACCAGTCCATCAGCTTTGAAATCATTGAGGACGAAAAAAAAGAAAAAAAAAAAAAGAGAATATTGGTGCTTCAAAGCATCAGGAAAGCTACAACACTGCACTGGGAAACATGGAAGAGTTGCACAGAACTGATTCTGAAACATCAGCTGCGCACAGTCAGGTATCTTAGTGCCACACATCCAGAATACACCGAAAACCAACAGGATTAACATGGGTTGTTGCTAGCAGCCCATTACTTTAACGCAGGTGACAGAGAGCCAAATTCAGCATTAAGTTCAAGGGCAGATAATTCAAGCCAGAAAAAGAAAAAATGAACAAAAAGAAACAGAAAAATTAAGAACATACTCCTATAGAGACAGGCTTTTTGGACAATAGAAACGGCTGTTCCAGGTTTTAACAGACATTTAAAGGAATATGTAAAACCCAAATTTGATACCTGGAAGAAGCCAAGGGGAACAAAAAAATTATTCTTCCGAATTATTTTTCCCTAATTGTCTTTAAGAAGCTTTTAATTTCCTATTAATACATTTCATTTTGAAAAAGTACATTCACTTGGAAAACTGGTGATTTACATCTGTCAGTACATGTCAGCAGTCCAAAGGAACAAAATTGTACAAGGGACAAAGTGAGAGCCCAGTGTGAAATATCTGCTTCCCATTTTGCAACATTTAATACCACACTTATTTTTACACACCCCCCCCCCCCAAAAAATCAATATTCAAGTTTCACTTACAAAATTAAGAAACACGACATTTCTGAAAATTTCTTAACTCAATCTTTTTGTATGATCAGAATTTAACTACATAAAACACATGCATTCCCAGTACAGTCTAATCAAAACGAAAGAGGGCCAAAAAACCCCCATTTTTCTGAATACAGATATCCTAACATGCACAAACATCTTCCCTAACACCTACTGACAGCACACATGTTCTCAGCTTGATCTTCAGCAAATTCATACATTACACTTATTTATAGTCAGCAGGGAATCCCTCTACACTTAGAATCGTAAAACTGTTTGGGTCAGAAGGGAACTTTAAAGATCACCCAGCTCCACTCCTGCTACCATGGGCAGTCTATTCCCCTCTAATCTTCAAGGCTGGCACAAAATCATCAGGGATAACGAAAACTACGGAGAAGCTTTTAAGTGAAGAACAAAGGTGGCTAGGACTCTTCAGCCTACAAACAGGATTACTAAGGGGATGCCAGATGTCAACACAATCTGAGTAGTGGAGATAACTGGGAAGGATGCCCCAAATGAGATGAGCTGGGAAGTGAGCTGATGGATGTGGCTCCAGACAACCAAGGCGGTTTTCCTCAGCCTGGGAGGGCAGCTCTGGCACACCTCGGAGGGACCTGACTCACTCCTGAACTGTTACCACCAAATTCCTAAGTCTGTGCCCAGATACTATACTGAAACACACCCACTCTTTTAAATAACTGTATAAAATACAGTTAGCTATCAGTATGCTAGTATAAAAATGCAGCTCTCTGTTTAAAACAACTTCTTCAAATGAAGTTTGAGCCTTATCACACATCAGGCAGCTGCATTTTTTCCAGAATAGAAATACAGTTAATTTAAGAGGGTCAAAAGTGAAACACTGTAATCTTCAAGTGGCAGACAAAATCAGAAGTTTCAGAGCTTTTGAAGTTCGCTAGGCACATTTACAGTATAAGCTGGAAGAAGAAAGCAAAGCAGCAGACTCACAAATCATTATGCAAACTTCAAAAAACATGCTTGACAGATGAGCTACCATATTATTCTGTGAATTATGAAAAAAGTCTGCCTAACTCCATTCACTAGCCATTTACCTGCTTTTCTAGACAAACATCAACTCATATGAAACATTTGCCCAAAGAGACAAAAACTGATCAGTATTTCTTTAAGTATCTGACCACCAACAAAACCTGTTTTCTCTAGTTATTTTCATAAGTTCATGGTTGAAAGGACTTGCATAGTGAAAGTATTTGCATCATTTCTGATGTGAAAAACCAGTAAGTACAGAAACTTGCTGTTGAAATCTGAGGCACTGCTGTATAGTGAGCACTACAGTTTGGAGTCTCTTTTTAAAAATGTACACTAAGAGAATAAAAATTTCTCTCCAAACACTGCACACCTACCAGCAGTTAATGATATACATACATATCAAAATCTAATTAAAAAAACACCTAACACATTAGATAAATTTATTTCTCTCATTCATTCAGTAACTGATTTTGCACAGAAAAGTAAAAACAATATGCTAATCTAAACAAAACCAGTAGTCATCTCCCAGCTATCCTAATGTCTGAGGGGGGAAAAGAGCCTCCTGATATTTGCCAGGAGAATAGTCCTGCTGCAAAGAGCCATGTATTCACCCAGGAGTCGCTGTGACTCAAAGGCTCTCCTGTGCAAAGGGACCACAACACAAACAGAACATCTGGGAGAATGCTGCTTCGGTAAGATCAACTGACTCGAATAAATTGAAAGGTTAAAACCTGATAAAAAAACTATAAAAATCCATTACAAAATTATACAAAGTTTTGTTTTGTACTGTTCATTCTTGAACCATAGCACACTGCTAAGCAAACTAAAGGTGAGACATTCCCTCTCTAAAGGTAGATGGCACTATCACAAACAAAATTAGGATATAAAAGCTTCGTATACATAAAGATATCAAATATGCCGTGTTCCTTCAGAATGTCCTGAAATTGCATATAGTCTCCCTTTTCTATTTAGCCTCCACATCCAAAGCCTCACCAGATCTTGGGATGTTCTTGTCAAACTTCACTTGGTCATTTCAAGTGCCAGAAAGAACAGGAATTCTGACAACAGAGACCTGACTGACAACTGTTTCAGGCTCCCTGTCTAACCATGCCTCTGGGCTGAGCATCACCAAGGAGCAGGCTCTCCTACTTGGAGCCCACCAAGAAATGATGGTTGCTATCAGGACTACTTTTCTTTGTCCCTTTCTGGTTCCCTCTTTTAAAATTGTTTTTATTCTTAACATCTTTCTACCTTCTTCCTCTTTTTTTTTTTTTTTTACCGTTCTCCCCTCCTGCACTTTACCTTACTCTCCTTTTCTTTGAGCTGGGGCATAGTAGGAAATGTGTTATTTACTGATGCATACTGCTAGTTCAGAGAAAACTAACAGCAACAGCATCAATAGATTTTGTTTATGGAAGGTAATATACAGTTGCCCTTTTAGTGATACTTTCTCTGCAAACCATTTTATCCACCAGCAACCCATAGCTCAGTGATTCCTGAGCCAGCACTAACTGATCTTTTTCATAACATCTCTGAATTCTCTCCACATAGAGAATTCAAATATATTTTTCAATACATGTAAATCTTTAGGATGCCCAACATCTTTAGGCAGACACACAGCTTAATCAAAACCTGTCCAAAGAATACCCTTTTTCTTTATTTGAACCTGTGCTCATTACCAACAATGGATTTACCTGGCTTCTGCATTGGAAAAAACAGCGGTTTACCTCTTCGACATTCCCAGTATTACAGACCCCTACCTCATCATCTTCCAGTCATCTCTGTTTTAGCCTGAAAACAACAGTGATATTTAGTAATTTCTCATAAAGACCTGTTCCATTCCTTTGACTGTTCTTTCTGCCCTTCTCTATACATGCAGTTCTGCCAACATGGTTTTGAGAGGTACAAACTAGACTGCACGTGACATAAGATAAAGAAGTACCAGCAATATAACGAGTCTCTATTTCTTTCCTAATAATTTCCAGGATTCTGATTGCTATTTTGACTACTGCTGAACTTTAAACAGGCATTTCCATTTCAGTTGCAAGGTATTTTTAATTACCAAATGGTATCATTTCAGTGCCCATCACTGTGTAAAAGCAAGGGTTGCCTTTCCATATGGTCTCCCCAGCCTAAATTACCACATTTAACCTGATGAAATTCCAGGGTGCCATCTAACAGTCCAGCAATGTCCTTTTGCAATCCTTCATGTCCAGCCCCTCAGTACCAAAATCCTGAACAACTTAATACTGTCAACAAACTTTTTTGCCTCATTATTCTACCCCTTTTCCACAGCATTTACATATACATTGAAATGCAAAGATTCCCAGCACAAACCCACACAAAACTCCATCATGGAAAAAGAAAACTCGTTTCTACACATTAACTTTTCACACATCTCTCCTTTTAGCTGTGATCCATCCATCCCATAGCAATTCAACTTCTTTTCAAACTTTAGGGGATGGATCTTCTCGATTACTTTTTGGAAACCCAAGTAACACCACTTGGTTCTTCCCTGTCCACATGTTTTCCAGTTCTCTCAAAGAACTCTCACGCATACATGACACGCGCTTTTTTTTTTTCCATAAAAGTCACACCAATTCATATTCACCTGTATATTGTTTCAAACAAATTCAAATTATTCTATTTACTTCTCATCACCTCCAATTGAGATATGGCTTATGTTCTTACATTAAAAAAAAGGTTTAAGACTCACTTTTATTATCATATCCTAGAACACACATTTTTTTTCCACACCACTCTCTCAATTGCAGTCGATCAATATTATCTGGAAATACATGGGAAATTGTCCTCACAGGGATTTTGAATGCATTTGTTGGACAATGGAAAAAGTGTTATTTTCTCGTGCAGCTCCTTCAGAATTAACAGGTTGCAAATGCAACAAGTTACACAGATTTAATACATAAATATACATTTAAGTATCATATCTAATAAAAGACTGGGTTGGCAAATAAAGCAAATTATATTCACAATTTTGTATTTTCCTCTAAATGACAAAATGATGTAATGATTTGTACAGCAAAAGTAATGATATTGAGAGCTAAGAAACTATGTAAAAGGCAATATTCCAGTGTACATAAAAGTAGGCTTAACAGCACTATTAATACTCCCTTTCCCCAACATAATTTTAAATGTACTAAGTCCTATTTCCAAACTTTGGGGAAAAAAAATATAGGCTCGCTCAAAGATTTAATCAGTTATATAAATTATATATTGGGAATGGGAGGAAAGGCAAAAGATTGGGTTGATGCTATAGATAAAGCATTGAATTTCTGCCATGTATTTTTTCTTTAATTCAAGAAAAGCTGTATTTAAGAGAAGGATTACTGAAAGTCTGGGAATTCATCAGTGTATTTCAAATTTTGCTTGTTCAGTAATGCAAATAACATTTTTATCATTGCAACTGTAATTCAAAAAGTGCTTAAAAAGTTCATTCTATTGTAAATACCTGTAAAAAGGCAAACTATTGCAAAGAGCTGTAATTTATGAGGCAGTATACTACACAATGCTAAACTACGGTCTAAAGTTTCTCAAGTGAAGAGGAGGCAGAAGGCATATGAACTACATCTTCTGCGGATGGCCAGCTGCCTACAGAGCAAGTCAATACATCTCCACAGAAGGTGATGACACTTCCACAATGCTCAGCACTTAATTCCAAGACCAGTCTTACTCAACAGAAGAGCCAGACAGCTGTTTCCCTACCAAAGTTTTGAATTAAAATTACATTAAAAGTACTTATTTCATTAAAAGACAGCTTCATAGGTAACATATCCTTTTTCATACCTCTGGCCACATCTTCCAAAGGCAAGAGAGGAGTGGCTAGGAAATAATTTTTCATATAAGACTGATTTTGCCACTAGAAGGCTTGAAAGCTATGAACACCTGTGGTCTCATGTGATCCAAAGGAACATATATTCATATAGATGAATATCTGTTACACTGTTAAAGCAACTAAGGGAATAAATATTTTTATAATGATACTCAAGGACTCAGACCAATTTCAAAGTATGAGATTATGACCAGATGCGGTGTCAGGGATATTGATTACACATATCTTTACTGAAATACTTTTACAGTTTTCTCTGTCTGCTACCAGGAGACAACACTAACCAGATATCATATATAACAATAAATGTCTGCAATTTTGATGTGCAAAAGACAAAATAAATACTTAGAAGTCAAGCCTAATAACATATTACCTTAACAAATTAGGTTAATTTCACATTTCAATAGCATTAAAATCAATCAAACCCAATTTTATGTAGGGAAATAGTAATTGTATTGCTTACCAAAGATTTATACCACCACACAGCAAAGAACAAGAAAAGACTATTCTCAGTCACTGCTTTAAAAAAGACAGAATCAACAAATTTCTATTATGTTGGATTTTACACACTCTCCTGAAATGTAATCTCTAGGAAAAGTTACTTATATTACATGAGCCCATCCCTCAGTGAACAGGATTTTTCCTTGATGCTGATTAGGATCTACCAGTGAGGACTGTTACTTAAATCCAGTCAGCACCTTGTTGCTCTGCACTGCACAGAGATGTTAAAATATATACCAAAGATGTATATGTAGGATGACCAGAATGACAGATGCTCCATTCTACATATGGTATTTGAGTTTGAAGGGAAAACAATAAATAGTTCTTTTCTTCCAGTAATCAACCAATACAAGTTGCCAAAATTCACCATTAAAAAAACCACAGAACAAGAGATGGCTGCAACTCAACAGCAACTATTTTAATACAACTGTTTTCAAACACTTGAAGCACATGATGTGGTTTAAATTAACAAACATAATAGTCAATATGCTCGATATCCTAGTGCGTGTGTCTTCCTTTTACTGTTGCACTCAATTGACTTTTAACAAATTTAAAAGCAAATGAGAACACTCAAACAAAAAGCTTACTCCCTCCATGTCAGCTGCGTTATATACCACTCCTCACATATGTTTATGTCTAAAGAGTACACCTGAATATTCATCCTGAGTGTATTATATAAGCAATTAAGTGAAATAAGATGCAAAAGTATTACAGTAGGCTCTCTAGCCCATCACCTTTCAGTGCATGAAGTCAGGTTTTACTATCACTGCCTTTGCTCAGTCCTTCTCCTACTCCTTTCACTTCAAGTAGGTACAATTATGACTTTCAAATTTACTGAACCTAAAAACTTTGAGATGGACCGACAATTCCGTTTTAGTTTTCATATATTTGAGCCAAAAAGGCATTATTACAGCCTATATGCAATTTCCTCCAAACCCTCTTCATTAGTACTTTCAAAGAAAGCTTCTAAGTTCTGTTGGTACAGCCTGCTTTGTAGAAATAGACTGTGAATGTTAAAACTGGAATGTAAAGAAACCACCTGGACTCAACTCCAATCTCCTGAATTGCATGCCACTACAAAACAGATGTTTGGTTCAGAATAGCCTCTAGAATATACTTAATCTGCTCCCAGCCCTTTACAAGCCATAAAACACAATTCCCCCTCTTCTCTTCCTAGTAACTTAGCATGTTTACTGCATGGGAACGAACAGCTTAGAAAAACCTAAATGGACCACATAAAATAGCTAGGCAAGACTGAGCACTATACCGATGCCCAAAGTCCCAACAACAGAAATGAAAGATTGATCAAAATGTCCAGATGATATCACCTAACAGGAGTATTTCACTTTCTGCAATTTTTTCATTGTTCCTGCCATATAGCTAATTTCCATCATTAACATTTTATCATTACTTTATAGCTAATTCTAGATCATCAGTAGGAAAATCGATCAGCTTCAGGCACAATGTCAGTCTCTGTAGATTTCCAGAGGCGAGCTTGTGGGCTGCCTGTACTGGAGAACTACCCTTTGTTCTTGTTAAAATGCATTGGTTTGGTAAAGTGTGGTGCAGTATGAAGTTAGATGCTTTAGAGAACTCTAAATACAATCACACGTCTACAATAGTGAGCTAAAAAATGCCGAGACAGATCCTAAACATTATGAAAATCAAAGACTCGCACATTTTCTCTGCCAACTCTTTTTAGGGCTCACAACAAAAGCTGTCCTGTCATACTGATTCAAAAATGTTCTGGTTTTCTGTTGTTTTTTCTCTCTTCCCTCCCCCCCCCCCCCCCCCCCCCAAGATCTGGTTTAAAATCTCCTCCATTCATAATGAAAATTCATCATTTAGGGTTTTTTCTAAATTATGGTTTATAGTGGGTTGGATTTCTCCAGCCAGTATATCTGTTACATAAGTGTTCCTCCTTTCCTGTTAAGTGTTCCACTTTTTGGACTTAACCTCTGGAAAATCCAAAGGCATAAGTATGATTATTTCTCTTTGAAAAACTGCAATCACTTAAATATCAAAATATTAGAATTGTATTTTTATCTATCGTACTAATTTCTAAATCATCTGTCAAGAGAGCTCCATAAAGTCATGCCATGAGGCCAAGACTTTTAAAACAAAGTTTTATAGTGAGCAGCCATTTACAGTATTTTTACTTCTTTGAAGTGAGCTAGAGAGCAATAGGGATGGAAAGTAAAGGATACACATATTTAATTCTACTTCAGTTTTTGAAAGTATCTAATACTAAAAACAGAAAAACAAAACAAACAAAGAAACACCTACCACTCAGCTCCAAATGAATGAGTATTTGGAAACACTGGACCCCAGGCCAAAAAAAACCACAAGAAGATGGATCTTCTGAAATATCTTTCCCAAAAATGTATGCTATTTCAATAAATTCCAATTCAAACATGCTGTTTAGTGCCTTGCATAAAACACCTTGTACAGCTGTTGTAAGTGTTTATAAAATGATATTTACTCCAGTCTTTCAAAACTAATGTTATAGACAGAACTTCATAAAAAAAAAAACAAGTTCAAGGCTACCAAAACAGGTACCTTAAATCTCCACTGTTTTACTGCTCAGCCACCATCCACCCAAACCACCATTCCCTGCTGCTACTGCCTCCTGGATCTCAACTCTGCTCCTCTGCTTTTACACATCTGTTGTGCCCTCATTGTAAACATGAACCAGAGCACTCTTTGCCAACCCTCAAAAACCATCAACAGCAAACACAGCAACAAAGGTGACAGGCCTTACCTGTCACATATGTATTTTATTAGATTAAGCATATGCATTATATTTGTGGAGGTCAAAGCATCAGAGAAGTGCCCAACAGCTACCTGACTATACAATCATAAAGCCAGGAGAAAATACAGCAATTCAGTACTATTCATTTGGAACTTTGAAGACAAACAAACAAAAAACAACCAAAACTCCTACCATCAAAAACTGTGCCCAGTAAAACCAGGTAAACTCTGTAGGAAAACTCTTGGGGAGAAAAAAATAATGGAAAGAAAATGATAAATTGTTGTATATCAATAATCACCATTTTTGTACAAATGCTAGGTCAATTGCCAAAAGCATAACAGCACAAAGAGCAGGATATTAACAAGAAATACACATTTATGGTAGGAATAAATCTGACAGAGGGTCATGATGTCAATGCACTCATTTCCTCTAAATTCCTCCAAATTTCAACAATTCCTCTTTTAAAATGCCTCCTTTTGGTCAGTACAACTGGCAAGGACAGGCAAAGACAAGAACTACTACAGCAGTAGCTGAAGATCCTCTTCTTCTCTTAAAGAACACATACCCTACAGCGTATAAGCAGCTGCTGAATAGGATTAATAAAATTATCTAGCTGACTGCTGCTGCTGTCAACAGTACCAGAGAAATACTGCAGAAAAGCAGCTCCAAAGAAGCAAAACAATGCAAGGAAAGAAATGGACACGCAACTCATGAAAAGTTCTGATACAAGAACAAGGACTGTTTACTGAGCTCAAAGCCAAGCTCCCTGAACTCTGGATACTCACATAAACAGACAACTACACACCACTGTCCCAGGCCTCACAAGGGAGTTCCACCAGTCGCTGATGAGGGCAGGAATGTGGCTTCTAACCAAGGCTGAATCAGCCACGCAGGATAAATTTCTTGCTGGCTGTCCAGAGGTAGAATGATAGACCAGTTGTACAGACAAGAAAAAAAGTGGGCCTCTTCCCAAGTGAAAAAAATCCTCACAAAAATAATCAAGTGTCTGGACTATATTTTAAGACCTGCTTTATCAAATACTTTCGTTCTGAATGTTTTTTCTCTTTTTTTTTTTTTTTTTCTATAGGAAAGCCATTTGGGTTACCAGACTCCACTTTTACAACTGCCACAGGAAAACAGACTGCTGATGGCAAACTCAAGTAAGGCTTGTTAAAGTAATTCCAAGTAGTTTGCCAAAGATTGTAGCCCCAGGCATTGTCCTAGTGAGTTCGTGAAAATCAAAAGATCCGAAGTCATGACAGTTCAGAAGTGCATTTGTTTTAAACTACAAAATGGTTCACTGCTCTCTAAATGAGTAGCAAGCACAATTGATACTCATACTTGTAACTACGCAGTTACAACTCAAGAGTGTTAGCGGAATCTGGAGATCTACATGACCCTCCCAGGCTCATAGGGATCTAATCTAGACCATAGTTTAAGAAGAAATTTCAAGTGTATGTATGAAATGCAGAAAAATAATCAATGTCTGTCCTATACTACTTCATGAAATAAGTGAGGTCTTTAAGCAAGATACGCACAAAAAAAACCCCCTAACACTTCGTGCCTTTAATACAGCCTTGCATGATCATGTCTTCACATGGTCAGATGTCAAGATTCTGCGGTTGGCAAAAGTCAAAGGTCAGATCAGTCTTTGAAAATGTGATACTAAAACTATAAATATTTATTCAGCACAAATGGAGACATTTAATTAGGTGAAAATCACTTTAATATTTACTGTATCTTGAAGAGAAATGGACTGTCTTTCCCTATGCCCTTTCAACAACAACAACAAAAACAACAAAAAAACCCAGGTGAGAGCCAGCAAAGTTCAACTCCTGCTGGGACGAAACAGAGTAAAATATTTACAGTTCACTAGTACTGCTCTTAATGTTCCTGACAGCAAATGGGAAATTAACAAATTCTTACATATTTTGCTGTATCTGAAAGGAATTCATACTGTTTGTAAAGAAGCGGTGTCTTCTCTGAGGAGCACTATGGGATTATAAAGCAAAATAAAACTGAAGACCTTTTTCACATTCACTCCAGAGATTAAGAATGAAAATCACAGCCAACTTTTCATATTTATGTGTCTATATGCACACACAGGTATCACCTAGCTAACTTTTTCTTCCAAAAATTAAGAAGAGGTAAAGCAAAAGCTTTCATCCCAATTTGCTACAACAAAATTTAGGAATATCAGACCACAAATGCAGTTATCCGACAAACAAATAAAGAAGAAAGCCTGAAGCGTATCATAGTTGCAGAATCCTTCAAAACAGCAAAGGATATGAAAGGAGGTTGTACTTTTTTATTATTGGTAAAATATTAGTGAGAAAGAAGAGGAAACAGACACAAGTTCTCATTTTCTCAGCAGTTAGGAAAAGAGCTCTGCAAATTTTTCAGGTGCTTGAGCATGTGAAACATGCAGCAGAATCTCAGGAAAATATCTTGCCAAGGAATAGCTCACACGCCCTTTCCCTGTTCCTCATACGTCACTGCTAGTACCACTGCTTGCACTAATTAAAGCCCAAATCCCTCATTTCAGAGAGCTTCCTTTTTTTCACTCTACTCAGCTAGTCAGCATCAATCTCTATTTAGCATCTTCATGAGGCATACCATTTAACTTTTTTTTAGCACCAGCTGTCATCCTTTGACAAAAACACCGCCTTGGTGACTTAGAATACGCCATTAAAATAAAGCAGTCTAAAATAAAATACTTGATTTACGCTTCTGTACTTTTGTGTGCCTATACTCTAATGCTCAGTAATTAAAATGTGGGTTATTTCCAAGGATCACATTTCTGAAATTGTAGTCAACTGAACTGTTTCCCACTGCCACTTAAAACATATCTTCTGAAGAAACATCACAATAAAGGTGACCACCAGCCAACGAAGTGCAAATAGAGAATACAGACAACAGCATCGCCAGCCAATGATCAGCAACTATGTCCCCACCACTGACAAATTTCAGAAGAACCAGCTAACCCCAAAAGAAGCAATGATCACTTTATGTACTGCTTCTCATCATCTTACGTGGCTCTCAAAACAGTTCTGCACACCAAAAGCTCACTGTGACTCCACTTCATGACAAGTTATGGAAGGACAACCATTTTCATTGCTAATAACAGCTGAACCCCAGCCTAGCAATCTTGCAGAAATTTTAATTGTGACTCTCACACCCTAGAAGAGATTTAGATTAACACAAGAAAACACACGGGATCCCACATCACACTTTACGCAAACTGTAATCAGTACCTTAATCTTACAGCACTTCATGTGCATCCTCATCTTGAAACACTAAGACGAAGCATATTCCATGTTTCCATGAGGACACTTAGTTTTCATTCCCTTGTATATGAAAAGACCAGCACCCAATTGTAAAGAGAAGAGGCATTGAGCTTTCTATATAAAACACACTCAAATGATCACAGCATTTCTCAAAGCAATCAGGAGACACATGACTTCCTCATTCCTGGGCTTCCCGGGAAAAGCTTTGCCTTATTCTTTATTCTCACTCTTTTTAAAAATATATGATTGCCCTTTCCACTACTGCTTCTTGAATATTACAATATATTGTGTTGCCTGTAATTTCCCCCCTTCCATTTCAGCTCAAATGTGTAGCATTGGATGCTAACAACTATCATTCACTGGATTCAATAACGTAAATTCTACAACTGGGGACGCTTCCAGATTTTTTTAAGCTATTAAACTGCCCTGTAGGTTTTACCACTGCTAACCTTACAAATGGCTGTAGTTCAAAACTGCAGGTGCCAATCTCAGCAACTTATACAATACAAGCAATTTTCAATTATTTGACCAAAGCATGCATCACTTAAGTATGAGATAATTTATTTTTAAATAAAGAGCATGTAAAAACCGAAACAGTAAGGGCAGCATCATGGACAGCATTAAAAGCTCATATATGAGGAGAAGTGTGCCTGCATGTGATAAAAGATATTGAGAAACTTTAAATTAATAGAAGTGGTATGTTTAATTTTACTAGATCAGTGAATTACTATTGTAGTTTTCAAAGAAATAAGCGCCTAAGCTGAACTTGCCCTTTAAAGCTTAAATAAATGCCCTTTCAAGATTCCTCTTATTCCACACTTAAAGATGCAGTTAGCATGGCTAAAAAAAGTATTACTCCAAATATCCAGTTTCTGTTGTATTTACAACTAATTTGTGATCTCTATTTTCCTTAAAATACATTCCAGTCCTACGACTATTTATGTGTCGGTAAAACTACTCACATTTATTCTACAGATTTACATAGAAATACATACATAGAAAGAGAAATAAATTTAAAAATAATTAAATGGGTTTCAGAATTAAAGCATCTGTTGCTCTCCTTTCACAGTTGTCTGCATGCATTCTTCACATCATAAAGTGAAAAATCATTTGGAAATACAAGTTTGCCATTGCAAAAAGGACAAGTATTGCAAGAAAACTCTGGGGACTACAGCACCCAAAACCAAGTCCAGGTACAGTACATAAAAACAATGTGAGAATGGCTAATTGAAAGCTGACAGCAAGACTTTTAACACTAAACTGATTATATAATACCAAGCTTTATTATATTAAAAATACTATATAATACTGAGCTTTAATTATGTATGTCTGCAATTAAAACATTACCATCTGAGTGCTGGAACTGCAACACTACGCATGCTTGTCCCTAGTCCATTTCAATTCCATATTTTATAGAACATACAATGAATTCAAAACTTTTCAGTCATTTTCTTCTGTCAAGACCTGTTTTTGACTTTCATGTTGTGCTTTTCAGAAAAAAACTCAGGGCCTGAACTGAGACCTGGAGGAATATGATTCCACAATGGTTAGCCTTCATGTCAACTGTAGCAAATGATAAACTGCGTGGTATAAAACACTGCCAGCTAACTCAATGGTATACAAAGTCAGTTGTATAATATTGTACTTTTCAGTTTCCAAGCAGTTTTAACCAACTAGTAAAACATCAACCATTACATTAAAACAATATTGAACATGTTTTATTTAGGAGTATGATGATTCCTCATCTTTAAATTTATCTTTCCCAAGACTTTAAATGTTAGGGCTAATTTTATATGTATGATTAGATACAGCACTGACAATGCCACGCGTCATCGCTAGGCACTGAACAGCTTTCCGCAATAGCAGGCATTATTTCCAGTAGTCAGAGTTCAAATAAACTTGAGATATTTATTTCTAATCCAATTAATGACAAGCCTATTAATCACCTCAATTCTGACTGTCATATAGGACAGTTACAATACAGGATATTGCTCAGCTCACAGCCGTACCACCTAGATGGACAGCTGCCTTCATTTTAACTTCATTGCAGAATCCAAACACAACTCCTTGCTTTAAAAACAAATGAACAAAAAACCAACTCCGAAAGTACCCACCCTGCAGACTTCAGTGGTTAAATGTTATTTGGAATGTTTTTTCTAAAGTGTCATCTGGATTTCACCAGTAAGTTACATAAACTTCATAACATTATTAACTGAATGCAAACCATATTAGACAAACTATGCTAGAAGTTCTTCTACAATTTAGTCTCTCTCATCTGCTGCTAAATGCAATTTATATCTATTTAAAGCCAAAAATCTCTAGAACAGAAATCTGATGTCATTTCTGGAGTATAACATTACTTTAAAACATAACATAAACAAAGCATATTATTTTTAGAAGTGAAGTATAAATATTTTGTAAGTTAATCAAAAGCATTCAGGTATAGCACAAACTACAATCTACAGACTCATGCACTTCAGCTAGTTTAAATATTTATTAATCATTTCACAGTTCTACAATACAAAACGTGTATAGGTCAGTTGTATCAGAGACAATGATGGAAAATCAAGCCAAGCTCTGCAGTGGGTACCGAGGCCTAAGAGTAGCTAGCAAAGACACTCAGGATTCCCTACATGTACTAAGTTTTGCGCCATTTACTTCCAGGATAAGGGGTGTAGTCATAGCATCTTTAAAACCTTCCTATCAGTGTAGCCCAGCATTCAAATACATAGGTGACAACAAAACTGAAGGAGAAGTCATAAAAGCAAGTCCATTGATAGATGCTGTCTATTTATACAATAGGAAATAAGTCGGTTAAAATACCATTGACTGAGCTTCTGCACTTTTTCTACCAACAACCCAAAGTTTACTCTTTTTCAAGCACTTAAAAGACTTAAAGCACGTTCTAAACCTCTCCTCTCCAGCACAGTTCTCACCTTAAGTCTTCAGAGTCATTTATTTTTCCAGTACTTAAACCTGAGTGCTCAGCAAGCCAGCCAGAAGTTGTTTTTCAATACGAAAGTGAAGACTTTTGCTCACATTGGTAGTTACACATGAGAAAAAGATTCTAATCTACTTATGTTCTTCTGCTCTTGTGACTAAACTCTTCCCCACTTAATATAACAAGTAAATCAGAAAACAAAATAGGAGAAAAATTGTTTCTAGTATTTGTTTTTCTTCTAGCAGCCACAATGCGATTTCTTCCACTTAAGAATTCAAATCACACGAAGTGCAACACCGAGAACTGCACATCGGTTATGGTTGTTCAACTGCTCCTGAGTTATTAGAACATACCTGCCCATTTTTAAAACCTATCTTATTGTGGCTTGTAGATACAACATGGTTGGCACATGGTTCCACTACAACTCAAATTAACATATTAAAACCCCAAACCAGTGTTGTATTACTTAAAATCATTAAAACCGTACTACGTCCCCACTGGGGGTAGCAAGAGGGCAATTGGCAGCTCTAATACGTGAGCATTGTAACCAGAGCTGATACTTTATACGTTTAAAGTAAAAAACAATTTTTTTAAGACATAAAACGTCCTACAAATACAATACGTATTTATTTCCCTTGCTCTCACATTAACTTCAAAATATAAATTATACGAACTCTCCCAAGGAGGAGGAACAAAGCAGCGTTGCCAGAAGAGCTATCTTGCAATAAAATAAGCATTAAGTACTGGCATAAAAGAGAAGCCCAGTGCTATATCAATACCTGAGCCTGTGTGCGTTTGTGGGTGCTCACTCTCAGCACAGTGCTTTGGTGCAGTACCCTGGCTCTGTACAGCACACAGGCAATGTCTGTTTCCAACCTGACTACAGCGAATGTACTATTCTCAAACAGAGAGATGAGCCTCCAGGCCTTTGTAGTCTCAGCCCAGATTTTTAAAAAGAAACAACAAAAAAAAACCACCCCAAAAAGCAAAACCGGGGTGCTAAAGTGCGCACCGGCAGGGTGCCAAGCACACATTAAACAAGCGAGGAGGAACGGGCTGGCACTAGAGGCAGGGCCGGGGGAAGCGCACAGACCCTGCGCCAGGCGACCCAGGACCCCGCTCCCGCCCCGCGGAGCCTCCTCCACCCGCTGCGTGAAGTTGGCCGGGCAGCCCCCGCCCCGCCGCCCGCCAGGCGCAGGAGAGGCCTCCTCCACCTCGGCCTCCTCCCCCTCAGCCCGTCGCCGGATCCATTCTTCTCCGTTCAGTCTCCCCCAGCCCCACGGTGGAAAACGAAGAGGGGGGGCAGGTCTCCATTACCCTCTCCCTCCTCCCGTTTCCCAGGGACGGAGACAACGGCTCGCTCCCGCCTGACACGGGGGGAGCCCCCGGGAGCGCTCCCCCACTCCCGGCCCCCCCGTTCCCGCCGCCTCCCCGCGGCGGGGCGCGCACAGCCGGAGAGGGCAGGGAAGGCGCCGGCCCCGGGGCCCCGCCCGCTCCCCGACCCCAAGGGGAAGGAGCGGGGAGGGGGTTACACACCTCGCTGTTAAAGGCTTTCACGGCCTCCATGTCGCGGCGGAGGCGGGAGCCGGGCGGCTTCTCTCCGCAGATGGCGGCCGGGCCGGGCCGCGGCCGGGAGGGGGCTAGTCTCGGTCTGTGTGCGCGCCTCGCTCAGGGGCCGCCGGGCCTCCTCGCCATGGCGGGTGGCGCAGGGGGCGGGCGCGGAGGGACGCGGGCGCCGCTCGTTTCCGTCTCCTCCCGGCAGTGCGCGGCCTCCTCGCCCTGCTTCCCGCCCGGCGGCGCCGACGTCCCCTCCCCCGCTCGGCTCCGCCGGCAGGAGATGGAGGAACAACGCGCAGCGGCTGCGGCGCGGACGCCAATATGGCGGACACACGGGGGCTCCTCGCAGCGCAGCTCCGAGAGGAGCCGAGAGCGGCGCAGAGCGGCCACAGCGCCGCCTGCCGGGCAGCGCCCGCCCGCCGGGNAGCGAAGGGTTACGGAAGCGAGGTGCCAAGCACAGCGGTGCTTCGTTACCGGGAGTTCTCGGGACGCCGTTCTGCCTGTTTCCAGGTGAAGGCCGGATCCCCGGACGGAGGCGAGCGTTTGCCTCTTCACACCTCTCCCGCAGAGCTTCACCCCCCAGCAAGGCCCGCCGGGGTAACCGGGAATGGCATCCACGCTTGAAGAAAAACAACAGGAAAAAGAATCAGTGGGGCACAGAAGGGAAAAATAATTTTAAAAAATCATTTAAAAAAATCACAAGCTATTAGGAAAAAGTATCAAGAGGAAAGGAGGAAAACAACAAAATCATAATGCTAATAAGTCACAAGTCCCACTGCATGCAGTAACATTAATATTATAACTTGACAATCTGACACCAAAAAGTCTCCAAATCCAGCAGCAAGCATTGCTGTTCCATCACCCAGGGCATATTCCCAGGTGAAGTTTCCGAGAGGGTGCGCTTCCCCGTGAACAGCAGTGCCACCCGTGTCCGCCACTGACGGCCACGCCAGCCTGGCAGAGCACCCGCCTCCCCCTGAAGCACAAACCCTTCCCTCACCTGAGAAATCCCAGCAGCAGCTCTATCAAACAGGAGGACTTGCTTCCAGGGCATAGATTTTTGTTCCCTCAAACACAAAGACTGCCACGTGACTCACCTTCATCAGAGAGCGCCTCAAGGAGCTCAGAAGCATTGAGGATGAAACCTTAGGTTTGTCGTTAGCTGCCATTTTTCCAGAGCTCAGTTGTGTTCCTTCAACTCTACCGATGCAGCAGAGCTATGAGAGCATAAATTAGGCTCCAATCTGGGTTGCATTTCATTATTTTCCCAAGTGTCTCAGGCTTGCTCTGGATAGACCGTACCCTCCTGCCCTCACAAGCGTCTCTCAGACCAGCGCCACAAGGGCTCTTCATGGACAGCAAATGCTCCCACTACGGGCCAGAGCCTTCCAAGCCGAGATGTGCCTTACTCAACAAGCAAGGTAACTTACAAATTAATATAAGCCCAGCATTTGAGACAGACCTGGCATCCTACAGCTCAATTCTTACAGAAACGCAAGAGAGATCGTTATATCTTGTTACGAACAGTATTGAAAGCCTTTTCTCCCCAACAGGCTTAGAGAAAAAGCCCACCAATAGCAATCACTGTTGTTGCAGTATCAGGCCACCCAGAGGGTCAGGAGGCTAAAGGAAATGCCCAGTTAGGGAAGGATGAAAGGAGTGGGTCTGTTCTGACTGAAAAAACGATAGCCATGAGGTAGGCAGGGCACCCAATAGCATCCAATGCCTGCAAAGTAAATGGCTGAATAAGGCTCCTTAACATTTTTGATAATTCTGAAACAATTGAATAAGGCCCTCTAACAGAGGTACACAGCAGGACGTCTGGCGGTGGTCTTAAAATGAAGCAGGGGAGGTTCTAACACAACCAAAGAAAAACCTGTTCCATTGTGAAGATAGTCAAGCAGTGGAGCTGGTTCCACAGAGAAGCTGCACAGTCTCCATCACTTTCCAAGATCCCATAGGAATAAAGACCTTAATAACCCATGCAGAGCTGACAGCTGACCCTGTTTTGAGCCACAGGTTGGACTAGAGATGTCCTGAGGTCCCTTCCTACAGCTGAGTAACGCTGTTACTGTATGAACTGTGTAGCTCAGTGGAACCTGTGGCAGTTTTCTGCCAGAACCACCCCCCCTTTCACAGATGATCTTAAGAGAAGCACATTATGCTTACCAGGAGGGACAAGGCCTCTGTTCCTCTTTTGTTCTTTCTTTTCCTGTGGGAATTAAGAGTAAATAAAATGTGAAGGGCGAACTCTATTCAAATTATTGTGGAGGGGTTCATTGTATTATGAGAGTAACTAGTAAAACTATTGGCTTTGTACTCCTTTGAAAACTTACTGAAATACTATAGTTGCAAACGATCCTTTAGGATCTGGTAGCTTTCCTTTTAGGTGAAATTGAAGCAAGTCTAGTTTTTCTTATTAAAATGGATGGAACAGAACACTGCACAAGAAAAAGTTTTGCAAAAACTATTTTGAAACTGGCCTCGAAGTGGCCACAAAACTCCCACACACTTGCTTTTCCAGAATATTTATTCCAGAAGCATAATTTATTCCAGGGAAGGAAGGGGAAGAGTGAATAAAGCAGAAACAAGAGAAGGAGAGGTAGGATTTACATTTGGAGATGTATGCACAAAGCCTTGACCTCAAAAGCACAGAGCCTGAAATTGAAACTAAGCTATTCCTGTCTCCCACCATTTAGCATGTTTGCTGTAGGTCTCTAATAAACATTTAAACAAAAACATTTAAACAAAAACATTTACCAGTTAAAGAGTTTAGATAACAAAGCCTTTTAACAATCCTATTTAATTCCAGCAGTAGGAAAAAAAGCATCGAGCACAGTACATGCCTGATCTCTTAAGGAGCTAGCTATCATCCAAGAATAAGAAAAGGGCTACAGAATGAATACTGTAACACATCTCTGATTGTAACTAAATGTTCTAAATTAAGCAAACATACAAATTAAGTAATATGAAAATGGTATTAATGCAGAAACACTGGCTCATTCTGGGGCAAGGCCACCTTGCCCCATGAGGCCATCAATGACTTGCACTATTACTCATAAAATACCAAAGCTGGGAGATTTCTTGTTGTGTTGTGGTGCAGAATGAGTGACAGCTTGCTGCACAACACAAGCTTCCTGCAGTTCCAACACTCTGCACAACTGCCAAAAGTCACACAAGAAACTTCAATTTTGCAGATATGATCCCACCTGCTTTCCAACATGTCAATTAATTATGTATGTGGGATTTTCGATGATGGGACACACCTCCTGTATGGATACAAACACCTAGCCTTGCAATTCCGAAAAGCAAGACTGAAGAGATCTTTAATCTGCTAGTTAGTGAGGTTTTTTCCATATGAGAAGGTGAAATAAGTATGCCTGCTTTTTTCCTACCTCTGAAATGTCCAAATACAGACTCAATGGATCACACAAATGTGGAACTCCCTGTTGTTTCCTCTCAGCAGTGGAAACCACATACAAGTGTTAGATTTAAAACCACATGCAAGTGTCAGGAGGGAGAGCTTGTGTCCCAGCAGACACAGAGAATAGAGGAAAGCAGATCTGTTATTAGCACTTGTAGCTTCAGGTAAGAGGGTGCCGCCAAGTTTTCTTCACAGTAACTCTCTCCACACATTTTTGAATGCACAGCTACAAGTCATCCACCATGCACACTGCCAGTCCCAATTTTTCAGTGTGCTTTCAAAGAGCTGCTTACATTTTTGACTGAACTTTAGCACATTTCTTTCCCCTGCCCTTCTTTACTAAATCTAACTCATCTTCCTCTTCCATTTGCATTCTCAGTTGCCATTCCTCCTTCACTATAACCATGATAAAAGCTCTTAATTTATAACTAAAAGCATAAAAATAAATTTTCTGTTGAACTTTTCCTGAGTTTGTTACAGAGACATGTTCACATAAGGAGCTCTTTTCTTTAAGGTACTTACAAATTTCAGAGATTGTAAGAGAAATTTTGGACTG
The DNA here is from genome assembly GCA_013399365.1 of Pampusana beccarii. NCBI lineage: Eukaryota > Metazoa > Chordata > Aves > Columbiformes > Columbidae > Pampusana > Pampusana beccarii. Next base: position 427,089 of record VWYH01003690.1, on the reverse strand, counting down.
TTATGTTGGTAACCACAGGTTGCCATGATAGCCTGATAATTAGGAACCCCAGTTAGTTTATGACACAGTTCCTTCTGGTCAGGCTTGACTTACTCTGAATATCTTGTACTTTTCCTAGCATGGTGGTGTCAGACTCTCAGCACCACAGAAATCACCTTACAACTATTGGAAAAACATGTTCAAAGGCAATTGAAGCTTTAATTTACAGGCCACCTTCTGCTCTCAGATGCACACTCTGTAAGTCTGTGTTGATTTCAAAGGGAACTGCTTTTATCGGGAAAGTAGATGAAAGAGACTTAGAGATTACCTTCAAGTAACGTTTCTCAGACTTGTTTGTAGGAGGTTTGGATGACCTGATGCAAGTGTGCTGGCAATACAAGTCACACCTACTGTGGCATTTCCAACATTGCTAAAATAAGCTCAGCCAGGAAGCATTTCTTAATGTTTTCTTACTCTCTACAGGGTTCTAATCTTGAAGCTTGAACTTTGTGCCATCCTGTTTTGGATTATAGTGTACAATTGCAAGGTAGAGTGATCATGGTTTCCTATAGCTGCATAGTCACCATTTAGTTCTGCTTCTAATAAGATGATTCTTTCAAAATAAAGGCAATGGTTTTGCAGCAGCAATTATAGCATGCTTATCTCATTTTAGTGTAACAGCAGAACTAGAAGGATAGAACATCTTTATAATCTCAGCTTGCAAATACCATAAAAGATATAAGAAATGTTTTATAGCCGATTCCAACTACAAGCATATCCATTTTTTGCTTGAAGGAAGCTCAAAATAAAAGAAAATTTTAAATAGCTTTTCAGTAGATGTATTAAAAATATATATGTACTGAAATCTTCTTGAAGAATTCAGTTCCAGTACTAAAAAATAAAACTTTCAAAATATACTTCAGTATTTCAAGGAAAATTCAAGGAGGATTCGTTGACAGATTCCAGACATTATAAACAGCAAAAAACTGCTTATTTGGGGTGGTGCTGTTTGTAGAGCAACAAGCAAACCCAGGGTCAAAAAGCCCAAAGTGAGAACATTAGAGATGATGGGCTGAGAATACTTTTTCATTTATTAAAAAAAAAAAAAAAGGCAAGACAGTGTTTACCAGGTGGCTTATGTTCCTTTTGACACACAGGCTGATGGCAAGGAGAGCAGACCTTGACCAGCAATTTGGATCATTCCTTCACATTACATTACTTTCTCTATCCTGCCCATGGATACCAAATCTCCAACTTGCAATGATAAGGCTGCAAAACCAGAGTTCTTTCTCCCAATCTGCTAAGACAATCTCATTACAGAGAATAAAAAAGTAAGCACAATACACTAAGAGTAATTTCTATACAGAATCACAGAATCACAGAATGTTAGGGATTGGAAGGGACCTCAAAAGATCATCTAGTCCAATCCCCCTGCCGAAGCAGGACACCTAGGTGAGGTTACACAGGAAGGCGTCCAGGCGGGTTTTGAATGTCTCCAGAGAAGGAGNCCTTTATATATTTATAAACACTAATAAGGTCACCCCTCAGTCTCCTCTTCTCCAAACTAAAGAGACCCAGCTCCCTCAGCCTTTCCTCGTAAGGGAGATGCTCCACACCCTTCATCATCTTAGTTGCCCTACGCTGGACTCTCTCCAGCAGTTCCCTGTCCTTCTTGAACTGAGGGGCCCAGAACTGGACACAATATTCCAGATGTGCACAATATTCCAGATGTGTATAGTTTCTGTCTTTACTGTAAAGCAAATAAGGCAGCAAAATGAAACATTTTGTCTCAAGCTTTTTTCCTTAAATTTACTTCAAGCTTAACAAATGAGACCTAGACTATCATATTCATTATCCTAAAAAAAAAAATCTTCATAGACATGAAATAAAAATTTTAGCCAATGTTTAAGATCACTTTTTCTATCAAAAGAATGCAAAATACCACAATAAAGAGAATAAAATCAGTAGGTAGATGTCCTAGGTTTAAGCCTTTGCCACAGGGTATATATGGAACTGGACAAGTTTTTCTGCAGTGGTTGGTCTAGACTCACCACATACATCTGTATTGTGATATCTACCAAAGTCACAATCTGTAGAAGACCAGAAATGAAGGAATAGCCAAAGTTTGTTTCATACTTACTAAGCCTGTCTGTAATGATTAATTGACTACTGACAAAAGAGGAAAAAAAAATTGAGGAAGAAAGTCTCCAGAGATGCAATATGGCTTCTTATCACATTGACAGTTTTCTCATAATGTTCAGCTGTTAAGCCTGGTTTTCCAGTTTCAGAACTTATTTTCTGGCAAGCTGTGACCTCATTACAGTCATATCAATTGCACTTTTTTGTCTAAAAAGATGGGATTCTCATCTCTTCTGTAACCTTTCAGTAAACAGTAATTCCAGTTAGTGAAGTAAATTATTTCTTTCACTTACTTCCTCTGTTAGATCTTGGACACTGAGGCTCAGCTCATTAGCAATTCACACAGCAATAGGAAAGACACCACAAGACCATGGTAGCCCAGACTATACCAAAAATCTGTTTTATTCCCAAAAACATGCTTGTGCTTTGCAAAAGAACAGGTCAGTCTGAATGAAAGCCTTGCACGGGAAAAGTTACATGGAAATAAGTGAGCAGAGGTTATTACATGTACACACACAAGGTGTTGGCCAGCATAAAAGTCCAAGGAATTTTGAGTAGCTACCACCTTACCTGGGGTGATAAGGAAAATCCTGGCGGGAGGGGAAATCACTGGCTACTTAAAACTTTTGCGGAAGAAATAGACATAGCTATGCTTTATTTATACTCTTGTATTCCCATTCCAATGTGTTTACTGAAAACATATACTAGAATGACCATATTTGCTATTTGCACTATTAACTGTGTTTTGAACTAGTATATGTTCCTGGCAGGGCAGTTAGCTTTTTGTGTTAACACTCAGATTTCTCTCCAGGTGCCATAATAAAATTACTTAATTCAATTAAAGCATATATGGTTGGGATAAAACAAGCAAAAAAAAAAAAGACCCCTTGAGTGTAATGCTCAAGTTCTGCATGAGAAAATTATCATCCTTCCTAAATGGTATTAGACAACACTATCCGTATGCTTCAAACAAAACCTGAACACATGCTTACTGGTTTTGCCATTAATTAGACCAGGGGTGTCAAACTCCTTTTCACTGGGGGCCACATCAGCTTCACAGTTGCCTTCACAGGGCTGAATGTAGTTTTAGGACTGTGTACATGAAGTAGTTACATTTATACAGTCCTAAAATTATATCTGGCCCTTTGAAGGCAATTGTGAGGCTGGTGTGGCCCCCCCGGTGAAAAGGAGTTTGACACCCCTTAGTTAGACCATCTGTAAGACTGGTAGATCAGAACTAAACTGAAGGAATGTCAGCAAATCCCTTTCTTCCTCCTCCAAGAATAAGAATTACCTGTCCCAGCTCACAGAGGCAAACATTTAACAAAGAAAATTGCACAACAGATGTTAAAAAACAACAACAACAACAACAAAAAAAAACCAAAAAACCACAGTGTATGCAGGCCAACCAGGTATCCTCCTCTTTTGAAAGTGTAGGCAGCAGAGAGTAAGCAGAATTCCTGATGTAGCAAGAGATTACAGTGGAGCTTGATGGGAAGAAATACAGATACCTACAGTGTGTGCAGAATCCTTTGTCCACTGAAGTGGTTAATAATGTCTAGAAATACCTCTTAATCCTTCACCTATCCAAAAGGTTCAAGAGTCCAGAGACACGCACCCCCTACACATCTTTGTTATCTCTTGGCCAATATCTAGCACAAGACAGTAACTACATCCAGGGAGGGAAATGCTTGCCACATGAGTATAGTAATTTTCAACATTCTGAACTAGATGCTTGACTCTCATTAACTACATATATACATGTCAATACAGTTATAGCTCTTCATTATGAAAAATAATGAGAAACTGAGCAAACTATGAGTACTGTGTGGCTCTGCAAAACACCACCTAAGCTGTAGCACAGGCGGTGCTCAGTCAGAGCTACTGAACTCAGCTGGATTGAGCTAACAAACACAGAGTTACTCAGGTGTCCCAAACTCTTGCAGTCACCAGATGGAAATTAGCTCCTCCCATGCATCCAAACTACTCAGGTCTCCAGATGCAGATCCCTGCATTCAAAATTCAGCTCAGGAGTACAAGAGACTTGGGAGCTGGCTGGCTTGGGTCCAGCAGAGCTTATCAGTAACACTACCAGGTGTGTCTTTAAATTTGTCAGGCACAAAAGCAAGAACACCCTTTTAGATCTGTGTGGTCTCCAAAACAGTCTAGTTAAGCCAGCATGATACTTTAGTTCAGGGAAGTTTTTATTCTTTAGTTTTAAAGCCAAAATACAGGAGCAACTTTTTTTTTAATAAATACATTGAAATAGGTACAAAATTGCATTTTCCCATGGTAATTTCCCTATCATTTGGAGGAAAAACCCCTCCAATATAGTGTAACATATAACTCATTTTGAAAACAACTTACTTGAACTAAAACGAAACAAACACAAAACAAAAACAAACCAAGGTATGCGATTGCTGCAGTTTCCCAGTCCAAAACTGTACTCGCCCAAACACAAGCTGTACAGAAACCACCGTTCTGGTTAACCCTGACAACCACCCTCTTGTGAGCAGTAAACCCACAACTGCATAAAATGATATTGGGAAGGGCACATTGGCTGCTGGTACCTGAACTAGGGGAATCTGGTGCATCACTTGGGACAGAGAGCAACAGTTCATATTGTTTCTGTAGGAACACTGATATATACTTCACAATATAGTCCAATCCACTCTGTTTGCTTTAGCTTTGATACAGGACAACTCATAATCCACCTAACCTTTTTAAGTAAATACCTTTTGCTAATCAGGTATGCTTTGCCATGCTTGATATCCCCAAGTACACTCCACTTTCAACTCTCAGGCTCTTAAAACTTAGGCTTCTTAAGGGCATTTATAATCTTAATGTAAGATAATGAGAGGTATATGGCCTAAAGAGCCTTTCAATTCCATATAAAACTACAAATGCACAGGTGAAAAATATTACTGCTACAAGGATGTAAGCACTGAGAAGCTTTATATTCACTTATTATAAGAATTGTTCTTAGAGTAATCAAATAATTGTGGGGTTTTTTACTAAGTAATAACAGGTAGGTCTTAAATTGGTCAGAATTGATGGAATAAAGTATTTAAAAGCTCTTTGCCAGCTTTTTAAAGACTTCATAGCTGTAAGATTTGGTCTGTTGACTCTCAAACATTTTTAAGAGTCACACGGCAGAAATCATCTTGTCAAACTTAATGTATTTCGTAGTGGTCACTCTCTTAAAGGGCAAGCATTGAGGAACTAGCACCTGTATGCTCTTTGCGTGTTAACTGAAATATTATTTTTGCCTGAGTAATAGTACTACTACTACAAGAACGTGAACATTTAAGAACATTTTATATCAACAGACCTGTTTTTGATGTAAATGCATTTGTTGAAGAACTGCTCTCATTAAACAATGACAGAGGTAGCCCAAAATCACTTAGAAGTCACTGAATGATGCATTCAGAAGGACAGTGGGGCACAGCTGAGGCAAAGTTTGGATATGCTTATGGAGCTTTTCAGCTTACCAGCAAAGTGATGTTACAATAATGCTTTAAAGACACACCTCCCAAAATTTCCCCCAGAACAACATTTAAAAAGGAAAAATAAAGCTTATCTCATCAGCCCAGTCACTGGTGGAATGAACTGTTATGAGCCAGGTGATCCTTCTCAGTCTTATGCTTACCTTGCAAATTCACAAGACAAGATTATATAGTTTAAAAACTCTTACACAACCAGATACATAGTATGTGTCCTACTGGCCAAAAAAATGCTTTCACTTGTGACCCAATTTAGCATTTCAGCTTCATATGCATCTATTCAGATATCATTAAACTGACAAGAAGCTAACCTACAATCTGCAAGGATATCAGTCTCTTGAATGTCTGTTCTAAAACCACTCTGGTGATAGGAGAGAGATAAGTGAAATGCAAGAAGTTGTCAAACAGCATAACTAACTAAAAAAAGCATAATGCATTAATAACTTTTGCCCAAGTTTTAAAAAGTTTTCAAATGCAATCTTGTCTTGTTTTTGCTGTATTCAAATCCATGTACAAAGAAGTACTAAGATTTATTCTTATGCCTATCAGACACGAGATACCGAGAGAGTTGTTTCTGATAAAAGCTTCCCTGAGCCTCAGTTTTCCTGTCACACTGACAATGTTTACTAAATGCCTTACGACAGAATTCCCACAGGAACATTTACTCCAGCAGTTGCCACCTCACAGGTTAGATAGCTTAGAAAACCCTACACTCCTAGCTCCTGACTTTTTTGGGCACAGTCCGTAGCCTCTTAAGTTTGTTTCATGCTCCTTTACCACCAAAACTTTTTTCCATATATTGAGTCTGGCTGGGATAGAGTTAATTTTCCCCACAGCAGCCCCATAATGCTGTGCTTTGTATTGGTAGCTAGAAAGGTGTTGGTAACACACCACTGTTTGGCTTCTACTGAGCAGTGCTCCAACAGCATCAAGGCTCTCTCCAGCATTCCCCCCCACCTCACCAGTAAGTAGGCTGGGATGGGGACACAGCTAGGACAGCTGACCCAAACTGACTGAAGGGACACTCCATACCATATGATGTCTGCACAGCAATAAAAGCTAAGAGAAAGGAGGGGGAGGGCAGCAATTCATTACTTATGACATTTGTCTTCCAGAAAATTGGCTACCCATACTAAAGCCTGGACTTCGGGGTAACAGACAGACATCACCTGCTGATGGGAATAGTAGAGAATAAATCTTTCATTTTCATTTGTTTCCATGTAGCTTTTGCTTTATTAACCTGCCTTTATCCTGACCCACATTTTTTTTTTTCCCCCGTCTTATTTTCTCTCCATCTTATTTTCTCTCCTCCACATCCTGCTGAGGAAGGAAGTGATAGAGTGGCTTGGTGGGCACCTGGCATCAAGCCGGCCTCAACCCACCGCATTCCAAAAGCCTCATGAAGAAAATACCGTTCTGGGGACCTTGATCAAGACATTCTAATCTATCAGTAAGCCAGCGCAGCAGGTAACAGCCTGCACCTTGGACACCCAGCTGCAAACCGAGGGCTGGGTAACTCTGATGGCAGTTTGAGAAGTGGAAAAGCTGCTGGCACAAGGCGTTAATATGTTTTAGTTCTGGGATTAGGCTGTAGTTAGAGCTCTGCAGGCGCTTTTTTTGTTGTTGTTGTTTTTACTCCCCCTGAGATTTTAGACCTCAGCCCCGGTTCTTTGCGGAGGCATCCCCAAAAGCGACAAACGTCGGGCCGTCCTGTTGCTCATGGTTCAAGACGGCGGGCTGCGTTAGTGCTTTCTCTCGGAGACGCCGCGTTTTTCCACTCTTTCCTCACAGGGGTGTTTCCCCTCCCCAGCCCCGGAGGTACCAGCCGCGCTTCGCCTCTGCGAGCCCCGGGAAGCTCCCCCCGGCCCCGGGCCCGTTCCGGCGCGGCGCGATGGCGCCACCTGGTGGCCGCATGGTGGCACGGCCCCGCGGGCGGCTGGCGCGCCGGCGGGAAGTTTTCTCCGGGGAAGCGCCGCCTCTGGCTCGGGGTGGGGGGAAAAGGGAAAGGGCACCCCTGTGCAGCCAGCATCTTCACACTCCGCTTCTCTGGAGGGAAATGCGGTTCCCTGCCCCTGCTGCCCCTTCTCTCCCCATCCAAATAAACGCCAGACAAGCCCCTCGCCCCACACCACTCTAAGGGCACTTTTGCCTGCAGTCAGGAACCAGCAGCTCCCCACCATGCTTTGCCCGAAGTACTTTGCAATAAAAACCTGGGAGACTGTACCTGCTTACTCATCCACAGGTGCTGACCATCCTTCACTCTCCCTGATTCCCCCGAAACCAGTACCTCCTCTCTGGTAGTATGGCTTTAGCAGTCCAGCTGAAAACAGATGGTTCAACATTAGCAGGCCAGCTAAGCACATTTACTTTTCAGAAAGCCCTCCTATCCTCCCTTCTATTTCCCACAAATGGCAGTGATTCAGAAGAGAAATAAACACCCCAAATCTGTCCTTCTAAAGATCTATTAGACTAATAAAGGATTGTCTTTAATTTTATATTGCTTTGCTGTGCTAATTGTATACACCATATCATAACACAAGCCAAATTATTAGAAGTTTTGCAGTCCAGCTACAGTTTTTTACTTATTTTTATTCAGTTTCGGTATTCCAACTCAGCTGAAGTCTACATTTGGTTTAATAACAAGATTACACCTGGTGTGCTTTACATGCTGAGGACCAGAACCTGTGAAATCAGCTTTTGTCCATCAAGCACTGTACTCTTAAACAGCTCTGGTGAAATAAACACAAGTTGTGAACCACCTCCGCTAAAGATACCCTGCATTATCCTCCAAGTCATTTATGGATAAATAATACAAAGTATAAGTAGATACAAAATGAGAACCTAATAGTCCATTAGCACCTTTATAAAACCTTTCTCTTAATTTTAGTGCCTTGGTTTCCTCTTTATTTTTTTCTCACATTCTGAACTCTCTGATTCCGCCACAGGCTATGTAAGGATTAGGATAATGACTGCTTCTCACTCAGCATACAGAGACAGGACTCCAGTCTTAATTTTGGCTTCTCAAAGCTCCTAGTTGTCACCACTAATGAATTTTCAGGCTTCTTTATACAACTCTGAACCCCTTGACTTAGCATCAGATAGGGCTGAAGCTGTAATAGAATGTAAACAGGCTGACGATATACATGGATAAAGTACATAATAACCACAGACATAAAGTCTGTCAGCTGTAGCACCTGTATTTGCTTCGTAAGGTCTGACCATCCTGTAGTTAAAGTACTAATTCTAATTAAGGGAACTCAAGCAGCAGTCATTTCTGCCTGATGGTATTTCATGGCAATGTGGCAGATGATGACCTGAGTACAACAAAAGAGAAAAAAACAAGTTCTGTGTCTGTTAGAAACCCATCAAGTTTTTGTTGATGCTAGAAAACCAGCAACAGTAACAAAAATAACAAAAGGAGAATCATTAATAACAAATGCCATGGCAGGCAACCATAAAAAGGAAACAAGCCTGTGCTGCTGGCCCAAAATACTCCCAAAATAATTCGCAGTTGCATATTTATCAGCTAGTAAAAAGGTAATATATGGCAATCAGATCTGCTTGGTATGCTGTGTTACCTGTAAGTGATAATGACTACCAAACCAATTTCTGAATCGTTAGTTGACTAAACTTCCGAAAGAGAAAAGAAAGCACAGTATATCTCTCACTCAACATGCTTGCCTTATTCCAGAATGCTCCCTGAATAAGGAAAAAAAAAAAAAAGTGTTTTTTACAAATTTTGGTCCTACTAAGTCAGTACAGTAATTCTTCTCAAATCTAAAATCAAATTGTCTGCTTGAGTTCATGGGCCTGAGCAATCCTCTGAAGTTTTATATAAAGGAACAAAGTGGCATCCAATTATAGAATCAGACTCTGCATGACTGTAACTGATGTTGACAATTCCCTAGGACATCTCTTCAAATCTGTTTGAGAAAAGATTGGCTGGACCTGGAACACCAGGAATCAGTCATGGGCAAAGCTGTATTTCATGCTTCTGTTGCTAGAGAGACTAAAACAAGCAACGACTGTTCCTCTAATAAGGAAGGTACAATAAATGCTGTTGTACACAGTTTCTTTATCGCAAGTTGTATGTAGTCCTTAAAATTTTGGCATGTTGCCAGTGCAATCCTTCCCACAGAGTTTACCTACCAAGAAATTGGGACTGAGTTTTCATCTGCTATGACTTATTACATATTGTTCTTTCTGTAATATCTGAACTACATGTGGACTTTCAGATTTGAGAGAGACCTGGAGAAAAGTGGAATGAATAACATGCTACAGTAGAAGAAAGCAGGTCAATATTTACTAGACTGCAGTTAAAAAACCCACAAAACCTATACAAAAATCATAGTATTCAGGTCACTAATTCTTCATAGTTTCCCTCTAGAGACTACTTCTATGTAAACTTCACTGCACCAAGTAAGGGAACAAAGATGGCTTGCATTTGTTTTGCAATTATTCTTAACGTGGTTAAATTGCATAATCTTGAAAGAGTCCTGCACTTTTATTTTAAGCATCATTACTAGCTATATAGTTCATCTCCCAAAACGTGAGTCCCAAAACCACAGTGTAACACCTTACATTTCCAGGCTAGCAAAAGCCCTAATTGCACTTCAAACTATACTGTTAATGATAGGGTTTGAATTTAATTTTGAGAGGAGAAGTACAACATCAGTTTTTCCATGGAGGTGAATATGATAATTACACAGGGAAAGAAAAGAGATAGATTTAACTGTTCATATGCAAGGAACATAATGAAGAGTTGTTCTTCCTGAGCAAGAAGCCTGACTTAAAACTGAGGTAGCGAGTAAATAAATAACTATTGCTTTAAGAAAAAAGCATTGTTATTTTAACAAACACCTTAAGTGAAAGCTACAACTAAGACGTTAAGAACACACTACAGGATGACCACCGTGTTCCTGCTAGATATTTATCCTTTTTTTTTTTTTTCTCCTCTTCTCTAGCAGTTCCCTAAAAAGGCTGAGCACTTACCTGAAAGAAAAGTCTCCTAGAATACGTAAGACAGTTGATACCCAATAGTAGCAGATGGACACCACTCTAGAAGGAGTGCTATTTATCCTGTCACACAGCACGTCCCTCTGCACAAACACAGCAGTGTTCACCATGAAGTATGAGGAACCAGGAGAGGGTGCTCTGGTTGACCCAAAACAGAGGAACTGTGGTACCTTTGTTCCAGAGAGGTAGACACCAGAAAAACTGCAAAATAGCCACATAATCATAAATACAGCTTACATTAAAAAGAGAATTAATGTGTAGGAAGGCTCTCCCAGACTATTTTTCTATTTGATTGCTTTCATTTTGGTATCTGTAGTAAGGATTTTTTTTTTCTATATCTTTTTGGTTAGAGCTTCACATGTATCTTTCTCCTCCCAGTGGTACAATAGCTTCCTTAGTAGAAGGTATAATAAGGAAGAGAAGTGAACCACAGCTTCCATATACACAGTAAACTGAAGATACACTTGCATTCTCCCTGAGTTACTATGAGAAAAAAATACAGGGTGCTTCAAAAAGATGGACTCAATTTCAAAACAAAGTGATTTCAAACTGGGTCCATCTTTTTGAAACACCCTATACTTTTTTTTTTTTCTCTCACTGTACATAATTTATGTACACAGCAGTGCCTTTGGAAGACAAAAGTTTGTGTTCTGCTATTTCTCAGAAGAGAACTCACCACCTTGACATCATGGGCAGATAAAGCATGTTCCCCACCTCAGACACATAGATTACAAACAGCACTTGCTTCACTGAAAGCACCTGAAATACTTCAGTCACTTTAGCCATGTCAGTCAATCACCTCACTGACTCATGGGCAGACTTTACTCAGCAGAAATAATTCCACCCTGATTATTTGTCCCAGCCTTGAGGAAAGTACTGAGCCATAAATAAGCATCTTCTGGCCTAATAATTTATAACACCACATATAAAGTGTTGGTTGACATTAGCATAGCAGGCTGTAAGCTACAGTTCTCAGAAACTGGTTTTACATAAAATTCAGCTTCAGGGTAGGAACCACCAGGAGAATACAAAGAGCAGAATTTCGTTGTTGTTCTATTTCAGTTCTACTTGTATTCTTGAATACAACTGGATGGTAAACTAGTGAAGTGCAACATGAATTCTAGAACAGTAGTAGAACTCATATTAGTCATGTTGGGGTTTTAGAAGTTTTTAAAAATTGAAGTACTTTAAATTATTAAGATATTTATACAGAAACACTACAGCAATGAAAATAGCAATTTTTTTCATCACAACAAAACCACATATCATGTTTTACAGATAAACTCTAATCTATGGTACCCATTTAGTATAGAAGTATCTAAACAGCAGAGAAGTATTACAGCTACCTTATTTTACTGCTTCTTTTATCTTTCAAGTGGTGGTAGGGAGAACCAAACACACCACTTTAAATAGTTAATTTAATCTGCTTGATGAGAATAAAAGAGACAGCTGCCAGAACCCTAGTTAGAGAAGGGGTGAGGTGTGGTAGTTGAGCTAGAGAAGGGGTGAGGTGTGGTAGTTGAGTTAGAGAAGGTAGTGATTTCAAGTAGTAAGAAACTGGAAAAAGATGTTTGAGTGTTTTGTTTACCATAGCATAGGGATTTTCTTGTTGTAAGCTTGTTTTGTTGTTTTTTGTTGTTGTTTGTTTGTTTTAGATGCTAAAAATCAAAAACCTGTTTCTGATGCTAAGAGGTTTTGATATATGTGCTCCTGTTAATACAAGATATAGGTTGTCTGTTTCTACCTGAAAGGTGTAGCTAACTCTGAGGACAAAGGAAACTCTGCTGTGGTTGTACTTAAGAATTTATTAGTCTGTAAGTCCTATTAAAAAAACAGAAAAAAAAAAATTAAGGACTAAGGTTTACAGCTAATGTATTGATAGTAGCTTTCCAAACTGTGCTGCTAGGTAGCCTTCTTGCTTGTCACTGATGAAGGTGAATGCTCTGTTTCAGACTTGTGTAAATGAAGTGGCTTATGAAAACAGAGCTATGCTAGAAAAATAAGCAAAGAAAAAAGAGATTGTCCAGGGAAAGAATTTGTATCCAAGGAACAAAAAGAAGAAAGCTTGTGCTATTTAGCTAACTGGTTCTTTCATTGTGTAAATTAATATATCTATGACTTGTATAGAAAGTAAAAAAAAAAAAAAAAATCTAGTTAGTATTTTCAATTTAGATGCCTATAGGAACTCAATATGGCATAGCAGACTTTTATTGTAACATTCAGGGGAGGTTTATTAGTTTGCTTTGTTTAAGTGGTCTGTGTATTTGTCATGTTCTATCATCTCTAAAAGCTGCAGTGGAACTCTCTGAAGTTGTAAGTAATGAAACTTTAAACTCTGAAGTTTACAGTGACCCTTGTGTTAAGAGGAGTACAAATTAACTCAAAAAAACCTTTCCTTCTCTGATGTAAAATACAGTATTTCATACAAAAGTGTTGCCTTATCTTCAAAGGCAGTACTATCTTTAACCTAACTGAATATTCCTGAACCTGTAAGATTATGCTTGCTGGGAGCACTAGGTTATTTTTTTCATTTTTTTCCAAATTTCAATTAAAATACTGCAAGTGTGAATACTGAAATAATTTATATTCCCATGGAGAAATGTAGCTGATTACAACACAGGAGAAGCTTAGAGAAACTAGTTTACTTCAAGCAAAAACTTATAACTGAAATATAACTGTATTTAAACATATATTTAATGTAAAGTTGGTAAAAACCCCAAATCTATACAGTCCTTGTTTCAGTTACCTTATTTTGGAATACAGCTGCAACTGTAATGTGAATTACATGGACATACTCCTCAGAGGTTGAGTGTTGGATATAGGAATTTTCAAAAGCAGCGTTACTTACTTTTCACTACAGATTTGATATACGCAGCTTTTTCTAAAACATTGCCAGTGTTTTCTTTTGTGCATTTTATTGTTCAGCTCTGCTTTGTGCAGACTCAGTAGTTCATAAAATTACTGAGAGACTTTTTGCCAGAACAGGTGGGTTTTCTTTGTTGTTATTAATTGAGAATGGAAGTCTTCTCTTTTTCATTTGAAATAAAATAACATGCTTTGGAATAGGCAGGAAGAGATTAATAAAATATGTACTCTATTCACCATCCTCTGGTCTTCTAATGTACCATAGTAAGCCCTGGGGAGTCACTACAGCCTGGCAGAGTTTATTGCTAGGTGGTACATGGACTGAACAGAACATCTTAGCACAGCAAAGAAATTAGACTATTATGGGCAATGGCTATGCAACCATCCAAATAAAATAACAGGTCACCTCGGAAGTACTAGTCTGCAGTAAAAACCTGTCAGAGCCTAAAACTGTCACATTATGTTGCCTTCTCAATTGAAGTTGAAAGGGTTACCTGCAAAACAAATCCTGTGTGTATTATCTTCCTTTAATTCCTTTACCCTTAAACCAAAAATCTCTCTCACTTCTCAGTACTTCTTGGGTATTACTGGATGTGGTGGCGGCCCATGTTTTATAGGTGGAAAGCACTTTTGCTGTTTTCTTTCTTCATTTTTAACGTATTATTATGCTGGAGGTTTGTTATCTTGAGAGCTGGTTGCTTTTTCTCATGGAAAAGACAAAATGAGAGTAAGCTGTCACCAAGAGTCATTGTAGGAACAGTAAGAGTTGTATATTTAGTTACAAATCTGCCCTTTTCCTTTGGTGTGTGTCTGTCTGATGGGGACCAGGCTGTCCCAGGACAGTGTGGGGTGCGGGTGTCAGACCTCTGCTGCTTCAGGCTGCCCTGGGGTAGGAGCCCATGTAAGGGTCAGAGGTGGCTGTTCCAGTTAATCTTGTGTAACTGAGTCTTTCTGCCAAAACTATCAGTGAAAAATGTGTGTAATGCCTGCCTAATTTCTTCTGTAGCCTTAAAGCCAGAGGACCAACCCATCTTTTTCTCTGGCTGTGCAGCTGAGATGGAATCAATTCAGACAGGTCAGAATGGGTTGTCAGTCTTGGTTATCTAGAGCTCCTCATCCAATAACTTCAAAGACAAGGTGGCTGTGACACTTGTGAATTCAGTCAATTTACTCTTGGTAAAACTTGTGTATGGATTCTGTATGGGAATGTAGCCAAAGATTCGGCAAGGAGGTTAGTTAAATGTCAATACACTCAAGTGACTTGCACCTGTCTGTAGAAAAAGTATGTACATCACACTAATTGTTTTACTGATCTTGTGTGCTTGATGAGTAGAACCTCTGTGCTAGATAACACAGGCCTGTGAGAAACTCTAAGGCATCTTATCACTGTGTCTGAGATTCTTGCTTTGTTGTGAGA